>JAGSMR010000034.1:6790000-7312500 GCA_029286605.1 Sericinus montela | reverse complement strand
TCCATCGGCGGGTCTCGAACCCTACCAAGTAAGCTACCAAGTAAGCTTTCGGTATTTTTTTTTTATTTTTCTTATTTATTATAGAAATATATATAGAAGGAATAGTGTTTTACATTCCAAGTTTATATAGGGGTAATCACTGAGATAACTCTCTTATATAAAACGCGTATTGTTTTGCTGTAAGTATGTTTGTTGTAAAAAAAGTCACGTTAGCCGAGTTGTTGGGTGGTCGGAGTCAAGAGACCCGAGTTCGATCCCCATGTGACAGGCTCGTACCTATGGTTTTTTTCTAAAAACCTATGTACGATTCATATCGTTGGCTTGGATATAAAAGACGGCGACGGGCTCACCACCTGTCACGTTGTCTCGAAAATATCTTCGGTGGAAGGTGGGTCGAAGGGACCTAATTGTCTCGACTAGACCTCTGTCTACCCCTGTGTTGGGAATTGTGTGAATATAATTAATTTTTTTTAACGGTTGTTGTGCGGTAACGGTGTAAGTATATATTTCTTACTTTCTTACCGTGGGTGTCGTAAGAGGCAACTAAGAAAAATCCTTAAAAATATAATTGGTTATCGACAGATAGCGGGATACGAAGAAAAATTCAGCAGACAGGTGACGAGCAGTAGTGTTTAAGATGGAAGGTGTCTGTTATTGCGATCGCCTATCCGCTTGCAAAACGTGGCGATTATGACAAACCATTTCATGTTGTGGACATTTAACTGCCGTTATGACTAAAAAACATATTATGGCGACATCTTATTTGACGTCAAACGAAACTTGGTCAGCCAGGGTATTAATATAGTAAATTATCTACATTAAATAAAAATATGAACTGCCGTACTTGAACACCAGTATATGAAGCCATGTTTTCCATTTCACTCTATCTACCATGACGTCATTGCCACGCTTTTTCGATCGATCACGCATTTTCGTTTTCAGGGGAAATTCCTATCACTGCTACTCGACATAAGGCTAAATATTCTATGAAATATTAATTTGGAAATGATGACGTTCTTATTGTGGGGTATAATAGGAATGTAGATCAAACAACGCGCTGAATAATAAACCTTTGTGATGTCGTTGTTAAGAGTGTTTATCGCCAGAGTGCAATTTTTATTTATGCCTAAGAAAGTAATAATTTTCCTACAGAAACTTTATACTGTGAATCCAAGTATAAAATTTTATTGTAGACTTGTTAGAGTCCGGGACATCGTCTACTCTTTATTCATATTGTCCGTAATTGTCCGATAATCTATTATATATATTAAACAAATAATATTATATACATACATACATACATAAAGGCATATTAAAGTCCATTGCAGGCCTCTCCCATAGGGAGGATTGGCCATAGTCGCCATGCTTGGCAAGCGGATTGACCATCGCAGTGTCAGACACCTCGCACCTCAGATGCTGCAGCCCATCTTCGGTCTTATTATTTTGGTGAGATATTTATAGAGATGGTTATCCCACCATCTACCGGTTGTCATAACGATGTTCAAGGCTGTTTCCCTTAGTCGCCTCTTACGACGCCCACGGGAAGAAAGGGGGCGGAAATATTTTTAAACCATTCCCGTATGGTTTTTATTATATATATATATATATATATATATATATATATATATATATATATATATATATATATATATATATATATATATATATATATATATATATATATATATATATATATATATATATATATATATATATATATATATATATATATATATATATATATATATATATATATATATATATATATATATATATATATCTTCACGCAATTCCCAATACAGGGGTAGACAGAGGTCGAGTCTAGACAATTAAGTCCCTTCGACCCACCTTTCATTATATTATATCATATATATTTTATAAATTGTATAAATAATTTATGCAATTTATAAATGCAATCTCTTCGTAAAATGTGCAGCGTTACCTTGGCCGACCGAAAATGAAACGAAGATATTCGCAAGTTGGTAGGCCGAGACTAACTTTCGAAAATTATGTGCGCAAATTGCTCGAAGAAGAGAGGGTCAAGAGTGCTTGGATACCTGGCGTGCATGTATGAAGAAAATGGAGAATCTGAAAAAAGCGAAAGAGGTATGAAAGGATCGTAATACTTGGCGATCTGTTCTCTCTGGCTATTCCGTTAGGGACAGTGCGTGAAGATAAACAAATAACCAAATAAATAAATAATTTATGTATACAATTACATGCATAATTGTATTTTGTAATTGTAATGTAATTGCATAGTACTCTTGATCTAAACAGATATTTCTCATTGCAGTAAACCTATAGTTGTAAAAATCTATTACATATTAAATAATAAAAGAATCTTCAAGCTCACACAAATATGCATACACACACTGCGTGTTGATTTATTTATTCTGACCTGTTTAATAAATATCAAACTGGCTTTTTTGAATAGTTGATATATATTATATTGTGTCATTGCTTTACAAGGGGCTAGCTCCTTATATACACAAGTTTTCCTAGAGAAGGAGCTAGGACTCATTTGTATTTTTATTTTAAATACATTTAATAATTAGCAATAAGTCAATGAAATAAGTATTTTTTTAGAATAGGAAGGCAAACGAGCAGGTGGCTCACGTGAAGGTAATAAATAAAATATTTAAATACTTATTCATATTATTCTCAGGTTAGAAGTAGGTAGAATAATGCTACGAATAGTTGTGGGCTGTAAATAAATAAATGTAATTTAAAAAAAAGCGTATTAATAAAACATTTATTAAATAGACGGTAAAGATAGATAAGTTGTTTATGAGCTTAATACATTGGATATTATATTTTGCTATCCATGTTGGATAAAATGTATCACCTATTAAAAGCTAAATGATGTTAGAGATACAAGGGCTAATAGGATAAAGTGGGTGGTAGAGATTAGGATCTAATATCTAACATCTTGTTTATCTTACTAATATTATGAACGGGTTCTGTTTTTACTAATATAAAGAGTTACTCTCTTTACATTAGTAAAAACATATACTATAGTATTTGTTTTATGTTGTTAAAGTTATAGGTTGACATTTAGTCTACTTTTTATCCCGAAAATGGATTTGGAACATAACGTTGCTTAGGAAGAGAACAAAACCTAGTGTTATTTTAATTAAAAAAGATGTCATCAGTGATTCGTGTTTTCCATGATAATCAGGAAAATATAACAAAATTACTCTTATTGTCAAATTAATATTAAAAATTGCGTCGAAAGGTCAATGAGCATTATTTGTCAATGCAAATGCAATGCACTGCATAACAACAATAATTACACGTGAAAGAATGATATGAGCTCACACTATATAAAGTTGGGTGAGGGTGATTCAGACTTCTACAGCTCAGACATTCATCCAAATATGAAACGATCGGGGCGGGTAGGGACTAGTGGTCGACAGTACATCCTATACCTGGGAAGATTTTATAGGAATTAGGAAAATTCAATCTGATCCGAAGGCGGTATTCATGCATGTGTGTCCTTTTGACTATTGAATCTAATTGTCGCTGTACGCAGCTTTATTTTCCCTGGGTCTAAAAGAATGCAAAAATTATTATTTGTGCGACACTTTTTTGAGACAACAACAGAGCCCGTCTTTTTGTCCAACCAAGTCTTTTTGCCGTGCCGTATTAAAAATAAACATTGGTACAAGCCTTGGGGATCGAACTCGGGTCTCTTGACTTGAATTTTACCCAACCACTCAGCTATCGTGCCTTTTTTAAGTTCATTATTAAATTCAATATTCGTCTCCGATTATGTAATATTTAATTATTGCTCTCAATCATATGATAACAGGATCTGGGTCATCTGGATCATACGATACAGGAATTAATTAGGCCGTAATAGCAACACTTGATTTCTCAAAAACCGTTAGAGAGACGGACGCGCGGGTAGCGGGGAACTGTGCGTCGCTTCATGCAGTTTTAGACACGATGGAGCGCTTCACGGGACAACAGCGTGCTTTTTGTGTTAAGCAGTTTTACAAAAATAACGATTCCTACGTTACTGTACGACGCTTATTTAGAATTGAGTACGGATTACGTCATGTAAATGAGTGTCCAAGTGTTAATTTAATCAAAGCTTGGATTAAGAAGTTTGAACAAACGGGATCGACAATGAATATTAGACAAACAGGGCGGCCACGTTCAAGAAGAACCGATGAGAACGTTCGGGAGGTTGAAATTTCCGTAAGGAATGATCTAGAATCGTCTACGCGTAAGCGTTCGGCGGCTTTGGCAATACTAAGGACTACTCTGCGGCTAATTTTTTGCATGTGGACCTTAAGCTGCATCCATATAAGCTTCAAATTGTGCAGGAGATGAAACCAAACGATTATATTCAACGTAAGTTATTGGCTGACACTCTGCTGGAGCGATTCTCTATTCTTGAGAATGTATTGTTTACGGACGAGACCCATTTTCATATTAATGGACATGTAAACAAGCACAATTATCGATATTGGAGCACGGAAAACCCTCGTCTTAAACACCAAAACCCACTTCATTCACCTAAAACGACAGTATGGGCTGCCATATCACCAAAGAGCATGATCGGTCCGTATTTCTTTGAAAATAATCAAGGAAATAACGTAACTGTGAACTCAATGGAATATGTGAAGATGTTGCGAGAGTTTTTGATACCGAAGTTACATGAATTTGAAGGATACAATAGCAGAACTTGGATGCAACAAGATGGAGCTACGTGCCATACATCATATGTGAGTTTACCGGTAGTTAAAGAAATCTTTCCCAATAAATTGATTTCTCGCAGAGGTAATATTCCATGGCCTCCAAGAAGCCCCGACCTAACTCCATGCGATTTTTTCTTGTGGGGATACCTCATGAGTCGAGTTTACCTTAATAAACCGACGATTATATCCCAATTAAAAGAAAACATCACCGAGGAGATATCCGCAATCCCTGCAGCATGTGCCGGCGAGTTTTTCAAAATTTGCCTAGTCGTTTGCAGGAGTGCCAACGAAGAAACGGGGCGCATCTCGACGATGTAATTTTTAAAAAGTAAATTTCAATAAATGATTATTACGTTAAATAAATAATCGAAAAAATAATGTTCGTAGTTTAATTTCTATTCATGTTTCAAATGTGCAAAAATCCCCTGTATAAAAAAAAAGGTTAAACATACTTCAATGGTACTATTCAATGTAACAGAAGGGCGACTAAGCTCTGATGCCCTTTTCAATAATTATATACATTAAGAGGCTGATCGATAAATTCAACAGTGTGGGTATCGGATTTACAATAGACGGAATGTCTACGCTGATGATACGGTGCTGCTATGCTCAACAATAAGTACTCTTAGAAATATACTAAGCGACCTTTTCTTATCAGTTTATTTATGTCTAACCGTTAACCGTGTCTTGCGTATTCAATATAACAATGCGTTTAGGACGCAGCTGCTACTTTAACATGCTATTGTATATGTATGACCGACGTTTGCTGGCACTGAGGTTAAGGCACAAATAGAGGAGTTTTATAAAATTGTAAGCGAAGTATTATATTTATTATATTAAAAAATATAAAAAATTATAATAGTATAATTTAGTGGATTCATTTTATTTTATTACTCATCCTTCCATCACTATTGCTGCCAGTTCTGCAAACTTTGTCGTTGAAGCAACTTGTTGCTTAAATGTCTGTAACTCTGTTGGCAGAGCTTTGTGGTTAAGCAGATTATCCGTAGTCTGCTCATTTATTATTTGTGAATATTTTTTGTTTATAATAGTCCTACTAATTCTGATCTTTTCTTATATAAATATTATAATATAATTCTAATATAATACTCATTCTTCTCTCTCTAAAAAAGATGTAGAATTAGTACGTATAATTAGTATGTGCGTGTGTAACAATAAAAGATATACACATCGATTAAATTTTAAAATTTAGGTTCATCAAGGGCACCAATGCACATTAACAAAAAACTACTAACTTCCATGAATACGAAAGGAAAAAAAGTGAATTCTTTATAATTTTAAAATAATTATAATGGTTGTTGTTTTTTTATAGAATACATATACTAAATCCATTTTTATACATTTTCCTTAAAAGCTAGTCGTTGGTTGTCTCCATTGGTTGGCGCCATTAGGCTAAAGGTCAAAGGTTAAGCTGATTGGCGCATAATCCTTGGCCTTAATCTTAGCCATAAAACACTCAACAGGAAAAAAATATACTCTCTTTATAAAACATAACCGCTATACATATTACGAAATAAATTTCAATTATAATTTGAATAGTTAAATCGTGTAAAAGGGTATGGTAAGAGTAATTTTGGTATAGTGAAGTGAATTTGGTCAAGCGATAACAATTATGAACAATATTTATTTATTATGTATCAATGATAATTATTAAAGTTTTATAAAATTGTAAGCGAAGTATTATATTTATTATATTAAAAATATAAAAATTATAATAGTATAATTTAGTGGATTCATTTTATTTTATTACTCATCCTTCCATCACTATTGCTGCCAGTTCTGCAAACTTTGTCGTTGAAGCAACTTGTTGCTTAAATGTCTGTAACTCTGTTGGCAGAGCTTTGTGGTTAAGCAGATTATCCGTAGTCTGCTCATTTATTATTTGTGAATATTTTTTGTTTATAATAGTCCTACTAATTCTGATCTTTTCTTATATAAATATAATAATATAATTCTAATATAATACTCATTCTTCTCTCTCTAAAAAAGATGTAGAATTAGTACGTATAATTAGTATGTGCGTGTGTAACAATAAAAGATATACACATCGATTAAATTTTAAAATTTAGGTTCATCAAGGGCACCAATGCACATTAACAAAAAACTACTAACTTCCAAGAATACGAAAGGAAAAAAGTGAATTCTTTATAATTTTAAAAAGTAAATTTCAATAAATGATTATTACGTTAAATAAATAATCGAAAAATAATGTTCGTAGTTTAATTTCTATTCATGTTTCAAATGTGCAAAAATCCCTGTATAAAAAAAAAAAAAAAAAAAAAAAAAAAAAAAAAAAAAAAAGGTTAAACATACTTCAATGGTACTATTCAATGTAACAGAAGGGCGACTAAGCTCTGATGCCCTTTTCAATAATTATATACATTAAGAGGCTGATCGATAAATTCAACAGTGTGGGTATCGGATTTACAATAGACGGAATGTCTACGCTGATGATACGGTGCTGCTATGCTCAACAATAAGTACTCTTAGAAATATACTAAGCGACCTTTTCTTATCAGTTTATTTATGTCTAACCGTTAACCGTGTCTTGCGTATTCAATATAACAATGCGTTTAGGACGCAGCTGCTACTTTAACATGCTATTGTATATGTATGACCGACGTTTGCTGGCACTGAGGTTAAGGCACAAATAGAGGAGTTTTATAAAATTGTAAGCGAAGTATTATATTTATTATATTAAAAAATATAAAAAATTATAATAGTATAATTTAGTGGATTCATTTTATTTTATTACTCATCCTTCCATCACTATTGCTGCCAGTTCTGCAAACTTTGTCGTTGAAGCAACTTGTTGCTTAAATGTCTGTAACTCTGTTGGCAGAGCTTTGTGGTTAAGCAGATTATCCGTAGTCTGCTCATTTATTATTTGTGAATATTTTTTGTTTATAATAGTCCTACTAATTCTGATCTTTTCTTATATAAATATTATAATATAATTCTAATATAATACTCATTCTTCTCTCTCTAAAAAAGATGTAGAATTAGTACGTATAATTAGTATGTGCGTGTGTAACAATAAAAGATATACACATCGATTAAATTTTAAAATTTAGGTTCATCAAGGGCACCAATGCACATTAACAAAAAACTACTAACTTCCATGAATACGAAAGGAAAAAAAGTGAATTCTTTATAATTTTAAAATAATTATAATGGTTGTTGTTTTTTTATAGAATACATATACTAAATCCATTTTTATACATTTTCCTTAAAAGCTAGTCGTTGGTTGTCTCCATTGGTTGGCGCCATTAGGCTAAAGGTCAAAGGTTAAGCTGATTGGCGCATAATCCTTGGCCTTAATCTTAGCCATAAAACACTCAACAGGAAAAAAATATACTCTCTTTATAAAACATAACCGCTATACATATTACGAAATAAATTTCAATTATAATTTGAATAGTTAAATCGTGTAAAAGGGTATGGTAAGAGTAATTTTGGTATAGTGAAGTGAATTTGGTCAAGCGATAACAATTATGAACAATATTTATTTATTATGTATCAATGATAATTATTAAAGTTTTATAAAAAATTAAGTATTTCCGCTCTTTTCGGATGTAAATTTGTTTATATCTAAGAATCGTAATATAAGGCTGCTGAGCTGATGATGAAAGCCACTGCATTCCTTAAGAGCTAGACAATCATATACGATTTGTCGGCAGAACCCGCTTAATAAATAACTTAGTAAATAAAATGAAATAGATTAATATCTTCTCGCAAATCCCAATACAGGGTAGACAGAGGTCTAGTATAGACAATTAAGTCCCTTTGACCTACCTTCCACCGAAGATATTTTCGGGACAACGTGAGAGGTGGTGAGCCTGTCACCGTTTTTATGTCCATGCCAACGATATAGTTCGTACATAAGTTTTTGAAAAACCCATTGGTACGAGCCTGCAACCTGGGGATCGAACTCGGGTCTCTTGACTCCGACCACCCAACCATTCGGCTATCGTGTATTAATAGTAATTGAATGATTTGAGGCGAATTTATTGTATTCCACGGACTGGTTAGCAAACGTAAGCATATTGTAATAATCATCATCATCAACAGCATCATTAAGACTGCTGACATTACCTCCTGCTAGGTATAGGCAATAATAGGTTTCTGACCTACAAGTATTATCGTACTCACAACGTTTTTACATTTTTCTGTACTAAAAATGGACCTGTCTATTTTATTATAATACCATCGTAACAAAATCTCTAAATATACTTTTAATTATTAAAGACCAATCAATAAATATATGTGCAATATATATTTATTGGTTGTTTTTCTGTGGGGTCCCCGCGCGATGCAGTTTCTAAAGGAATTGTATCCGCGACTTATCGTTGCCGCTTGTGACAAGAAGACTGGTTATTTTCACGCTCAACGGTTAAGTCTATCCATTCAACGCGGAAATGCAGCCAGCGTTCTTGGTACCACGCCACGAGGAGTAGGGCTCTGCGATATAATAGTTTTTAGTTAATAAGTATTGTAAATATTAACATAATTTTTTCTGTAAATAAAGTATTACATTATTTTTTACATTATTATAATACAAATTCATCACCACCTGGCATATACTTCTAGCACATCAGTAAGTTGCGCTTATTAGAATATTTCATTTAGCTAATAAATCAAATGTATGCTTTTTGTGTTCTTTTTGAAGATTTTTCAATTGTATTCATAGTTTTTATGTATAAGTTTCTATACACGACATATTATTTATTATGAAGAAAAAATTCATTAAAATCCATTCAGCCAATAAGCTGTGAATACCTTAGAAGCTTGCGGAGCTACTTTTGATCTTAGAAATTGTAGTTATAAAAAAAAGTAATGATTTCAGTCCCTTAATACTGGTATAACTTTTACCAATACCCTCGAAGCGTTACCTTACTGACTGTAATTCCGACCAAAGAGATATCGCCGCCAATTTAACACAGTGACGTAGTGATACCAGTTATTAGCTCCCAAAGGAGCGCAGGGATTGCTTATAGTGTCGTATCTGGTAATTTAGTTGACAAATAGTATTACTTGCTAACATCCAGAATTTACTACAACATTAATTCATTTCATTTTATGTGGTTCATCTGACGATAAAATTGTTTTTACAAAGGTAAAAAACTAGCTAACAGTTCTTTTGATGGTAATTGACAGCCAGTGCTAATATTTAAAAGAAAAAGGTTACAGATACGTCATTACCCACGAGGATTAGAATGATATATCTCATAGCCCGTGATTACATTGGCTCTCTATTATCTTTAAAGCAGAACTCAAAATTTGTTGCATTTGGTCGTCAAATCATATACCTATTATGGCGAAGCCTTATAAATGAGCCGGGACATTTATATAGACATAAGTATAGTTAAAAAATGTATAATATGTGAGTTCCCCACGTACGACTTCGCAGGCAAAAACTAGCAAATTTATACAGACAGTCAAAAATAAATAAGTCAGTTTTTCGTTTTTAATACAATCTGCTTTCGTATGGATTTAGTAAAAAGCTGCTATTTTGATATAACAAACAGAGGCTTTATTTTTAATTATATTTATAGATATAGGAACTACCACCAACTGATAGAATGTTAAGGAGCTTACTTATAAGTGATTACAACCCTTTGACCCTTAAAAATGTTTTAATTTTCAGTAAAAAAATGTTGATGTTACTAATCGAGATTATATCCTGTTAAAATCGGTTAAGTAGTTTCAAAGTTTAGCCTGGAATGATACCTAGACTGTGACTAGACATCAAAGACCCTCAAAATCCATTAAAATAACTTCAACCTGTCACAAATTCCCTGTTGATAGTAGGCTATCCCCAAACTATAAAATAAATAAAATTCTTGCACACAATGTATTTATCTCTACGAGATTGGCACTACAGAATGTTTTATTTCCAAAGTTGTCAGTTCTACAAAAAATATACTTCTAATAATTAAAATCTAATTAATTACATAAATAGTTATGTTATTAAAAAGTAATTTAAAATTAAATGATTAAATTGATTGATATTATTAATTTTTCTTTTACAAACATTTTAGTAAAGCACACATAAACATTTTTATATACCATAAAAATATGAGGCTTGAAAATACGGAATTATTTTTCACTTTCTTGTTCTGGCCTTTAGGAGGGCAAGGCCGCGCGAGAGGAATGTTGGTATAAGAATTTAATATAAAGAATGAAATGAAAATTCAGTTCAATAAATAAAGGGATTCGCATTTATTCACCAATTGCCTCTTCTGTCTTGAAGAGAATTCCATATTTCCTGTATCGGACGAAAATAGACGTCAAGGTTGAAATTTTGTTTGTTATTATGGTATATATAAATATATTATTTTTACTTGGAAGATATTTGTCTCGTTTCACCCGTTTCATCCAAGAACGAGAATAAATTTTTCTAATGTTTGTATGTCTTCTATTGTTTGGGAAGCTCTTGTAGCCTAAGGTTTTTTTCATGGATTACGTTTGATTATTGTATATAGCTTTGTTGTGTATTGATTATGTTGTATTTACATATTATTTATTGTTTATGAATTTTCAGTTACATTTCTTCCATGGCGAATATATTAAAGTTTGGAACTCCGATAGCCAAGTGGTTAGGTGATCGGAGTTCGAATCAGGAGAACAGAGTTCAATTTCTATTCAAAGGTCTTGAACCAATAAGTTTTTTCGAAACCTGTGCAAAATATGAATAAACGTATGAATTGTGTCGTTGGCTTGGACACTAAGTTCAGGATAAGCTCTCTTCGCACATCACCAGAGCTTATTTGGGACCATTGTCCCAAATAAGCTCTGGTGATGTGCGATTCGAAAGGACTAAATTGTTTAAACCTCTTCCCAAGCCAATATTAGATTGAAATGGGTGAAGTATAAATAAAAAAAACATACAATCTCCAAATCTAAACTACGTTATTCATGCAAATTAAAACTGTATGTATATATATATTTTAAACACAACTAGACAAGCGTTTATACGCCATAACGCTTAATAACTAGGCAAATCCTAGTTCCTAGCAAAAGCTAGAATCCTCAAAAAATCTCAAATTCTGCCAACCAATATTGACTAAGATCTCATGATTTCCTCGAAACGTAAAAATTTATATGAACGTAATATAAAGTTTCGGACAAACAACGCAAGGATCATTTTACAAATTGACTCGGTTATATTTTGGATTATATCTCCTTTCAGTCAGAAAACCAGCCGTAACGGTGTATCGATACCTTAAGCTGAATAGGTCATGATGTTTCAACGCAGGTTAGTCGACATCACAGGAATCCGGACAAAGAATTAGTCTAGCTATTCAAAGGGGAACGCTGCCAGTATCTTCAGAACCTTGCCTAAAGTGATTCCTTTTCATAATATATTTTAGTCATCACATTATATTTTTTAAGATTTTTTAGTTTTAGGTTCATTGTTATAGTATTTATTTTTTATATATATACCTACATAATAACCTATGTAGGTATAAATAAAGGTATTTGAATTTTTATTTTCAATATCGTATCCTTATTATCGCATTATATTAGTAATCACATTATATTAGTAAAACAAATTATATCATTGAAGTAGCCTGAATGTTAAGTTTTAAGATGTAATTACCAAATTTCCTCTCCAAACTAATGCAGCAATTGGATATGAAGTTTTATAATTTACCAGCTTTTACTCCACTTCTTCGTCGGCATGAGAAAGTTCGCCTCAAATTCAAACTCCCTTTTTGTACATATCACTTTCACATGTCCCCCATGATTTCACTATCTTTTCCACCAATCAACAAAAAGAAAGCTCTATGGATTTATTGTTTTATTGATTTATAATTTACTTATTAGGTTATGAGAAATTATTCTATGGAACTTTCTTTCTGCTGAATCTGATGAACGCTTTCAAATATCCTGCATACAACTTAAGTCTTTCCTTTGATTTAGGCTTCAGCAGATACCCAAAACCATTGCTTACATAATTTTATAGTTAGATACAATAATACACAGTAAATTAGTATTTGTTAAAATTCGCCATGTGGTTACTGCGTAATAATATACTGATGGTACGAGTATATATACTTTTATTGGTTGTGTCTCGTAAGACTTGACTAAGGAAAAATCTATAAATATAATGGCTACCAACAGATAGCGGTATAATTACCTCGAAATAACTAGAAAATGTAGCATACCAGTGACGTGCAACAGCGTCTAATGCACAAGGTGACTAATAAATGTAGTACTGTGATGGCAACCGTTTGTCTAGCGGGGTGTTTATGGCAATACACTCCCGTGCTAGAGAGGCCTGTGTCCTGCAGTGGACTTTGACAGGCTATTAAGATAATGATGATAGATGTAGTGGCATAAATTAGGTAACAGGATCATCCATTTTTTGCTTCTCCGGGAGCTATTGGCCAACCAGGATTATGTTACTGGTAATAGCCATGAAAATTATTTCTGTCCTCGATTACGACACACATTAAATAAAATGGAGAATATATTCTTATCTCATCATCATATCAGTCTATCAAAAGTCCACTACTGCATACGGACCACCCCCTAAGATTGCCACATGCATCGACTTTCTGCATCATTGTGCAGGTCTTCGAAAAACTATATTCGTAAATATAAAATAAAACTAGAACTGGAATAACAAACGCAGTGTTGGAAGTCGTCGCTCCATTTTGTGGGGCGGTCCCCCCAAAATGGAGCGACGACTTCCAACACTACGTTTGTTATTCTAGTTCTAGTTTTATTTTATATTTACGAACATAGTATTTGATAATGCAGTGACGTAAACGGAAGATTTTTACATTAATAATACACGTAGTACCGTAATAACTTACTTGGCCGAGAGCCGATTTATCTCATTTCGAATAACGTCAAAAACAAAACAGTTTTCTCAAAGCCGACTTTATTCTTAAGCAAATTTCTGTATGCTGGTGTCTAAATTCTTTATATTCATAATTTGTTTTTGTTTCATTATTCTTTTTACTTATTACGAATGCTTAACGGGCCAATTAGTATAGTCAACAGGATACTGCCGGTGGGATTTGCTGTAATTGACACTTGTAAGGATAGGAAATATTTTTGTCTTTATTTAGTATTCCACAAAAAATTTAATTCAAATTTTTTTTTTGGTAACTCGACATTAGATGAAGTTGCAATAAACCTTCTTTATTATTTAATATTCTACTTTAATAAGACTTCTTTATTTTTTGGTCGATTGACTTTGTATACAGAAGTAAATAATTTTTTATTTGTTAATGATTTAGAAAGTTTTTTGTGCTTAATAATTATTTGGTCCTTGCTATATATAGTAATTGATGTGATAAAAAATTCCGGATTTAGTTCGCCGAGGTAATCGTAAAAACTGCCTGACCAAATTCTTACATAAATATATTGATGGGCAATTTATACTACTTTTTACATCCCATTTTTAATACCTTTAATCAACTTTAATCAGGGCTACCTCTTGAAAATAAAAAAAAGAATAATAATATTATTTTCATATATGAATAGGAACTTATTATAGTCATTTTTCGGTAGTGAGATTGGAATTAAGAGAATTTGAATTCAATCGCCAGGAGAAAGGCTTTTACCTATTAGTTTTTTTTACCTAATGTTCGAATTATGTCGTTGCTTTGGACCTGCCACATTGTCCCAAATAAAATCTTGTGAAATGCTTGTCAAGCCAAAAAAATGGGATAAACGTTTTCTAGACCTATGAAAACCACAGAATATGAAAGGTGTGAAAATATAAAATATAACAAGATTCTATAGTTTTTTAATTCTTACAATTTTCTTAACACTGCAAAAATATTTTTTGAACTTCGCGAACAATAACATTAGAAAGGTGCAAAATAAAAACACAGAATAATACTTTAGGAAAGTTTCTCGTCTCGAGTATACTAATAGAAAAAGATCCGTTTTCTACTTTCGTTAAGAAAATTGTTGAGGTAGAAACGAAGGAACCAAACACTTATTTGAAAGTATTATCTCTAAAAGAATAGGTAATATGAAAGTTAATATGAAAGGTGACGTTAGTCAAAATCTATCTATAATCGTTAAAAAAAAATACTTGAGATATTGGCTTGGCCTCTTTGTCCTTTTCTCACCATATCTACTCGTAACATTCTGTAAATACTTAATAGAGCTGGGGAACATCTCTTCTTCACATTGAACATTTGTCATCGTCGCCACCTTCGGTTAGAGAAATCCGCAACTCCCTAAATATAATGACATATTTATATACATAAATACATCGATTAGGACAAAATCACTTACACTGGTCTGATTAGGATCAGTGCTTTAGCTACTTACTTTAGGAAATAAGTAGCTAAAGCACTTGTGTTATGGAATCAAAAACAACGAAAGTATCATAATCACCGAGACTCGAAAAATTAAAAAAAAAAAGTGGTTTTCTATACAACCACACTTTCTACACTTTGCTCCAGTCGTTTATCCCCCATCATTTTTCAAGCTTTTCTGCCGCAAGTGTCAAACACAGCAAAAAGGTTGACAAATCCTTACTACGATATCACATACACCTGCAAATTCGAGGACCCTCGAGTACCAACAAGGTTGCTTACACACTTAACAAGGTTACCTTATATAAAGTCATGATAGCCGAGTTGGGTGATCGGAATTTCAAGTCAGGAGCCCCGAATTCAATCGCCAGGTGGCCGGCACTTACCAATGGGTTTTTTCAAAAACTTATGTACGATTATATCGTTGGCTTGGACATAAAGACGGCGAAGGGCTCACCACCTGTGACGTTGTTCCGAAAATATCTTCGGTGCAAGGTGGGTGAAGGGACCTAATTGTATAGATTAGACCTCTGTCTACCACAGTATTGGAAATGGCGTGAATATATACCTTATATAAAGGAATCGAGTCATCGATCAGACTACTTATTACAACTACATTTAGCTAGATTGTGGCAATTCTTTCCGTTCCGTATGTTCCGCAGTCGACTTTTACATGTTGTGATTATATGAAAATGTAAAAAAATGAAAATTTTATATATTATATCGTCATTAGTGGTAAAAGTATCATATCTTATTGATCCCAAATTATCCTCGGTGGAAGTTGGGTTGGAATGACTTAATTATCTAGACAAGACCTCTGTCTATCCCTGTATTGATAACTGCGTGAAGATATTTATATTTATTTATTTATATCTTAATTAAATTAAAGTCGGTTAATTAGATTCTAAGAGTATATAGAAAAATGCAGGAGTATTTAATACATAAAGTGCAAAAAAAAGTGTTAAATACGCTTGTACATAATTATCTTGAAGAGTGTATCGCACTACAAATAAATGGCTGGACTCAACATCATAGGTGTCGGATAATCCTGCGAGAGCTTGCTAAGGATTCAACTTCAATGCGCTACGAGCGAGTAATCATGTTACAAGTAGATACTGCTATTAGCTATGATACTCCAATAAAGACGAGTAAGGATTTATGGAGTACTAGGATATAGGTGACACTAAAGTTTTGTTTTGATGTAAAATTTTAAAATTCCTCAAACTATTGAAACATGACTTAACGTATTCAAGTTATATTAAAAAATTTGAACACCTCATCTTGTTTTTTTTTTGGTTTTTCATTCTTGGTTTTTTACATACAGCCATACATAGATAGGAAAACATCTCATACATTGCTCTGATCTCTAAGCTTAAATACTTGTAATATAGAATCAGAAACAACGAAGGTACCACAAACATCCAGACCCGAGAAAGTGTAGAAAAAGTGTTTTCTACATTGACCCAACCGGGAATCGAAACCGGGATCGCACAGCTGGCAACACCTTGATAACCGAAGTGTACGCTTCTCTCTCACGGAGGTCGTCAAAATTAAGTTCTGATGTACATAATGTAAATACTAGGAACATACACAAGCTTGTAACACCGGTTACTAGACTCCATAGATATAACACGTTCATAGGGCGGTGTATACGATTCTACAACAAAGTCCCGGTAAATATGCAATGCCTGTCTATTAACAGGTTTAAGAAATTTATTAAAGAAAAGCTTTATAGGAAGGGTTATTATAATATAAATGAATATATTAATGACAGTAACCCCAGGGAATGAGGTGATCACTCCCAAGCTATTTCTAGAAAATATCACATTATATTTGTATAATGCATTATATAGTTCAAAATATTAACCAAAAAAGAGGATACCTACGAAGTTTCTTTCGCCCGTATCTTCTCCGTTAGAGGAACCTCATTACGACACGGTGGTAGATTAAAAATTACGATCGATAAACGAATGTATGTTCATATGTCGATGAATTAATGATTTGATTTGATTTAAGTTTGTTTTATAAATAAGGAAAATAGACACATACTTAAAGTCCATGACTCGGGAACAATTCAAATTTATAACATAAATTTTGTAACCTTGCGGGATTCAACAGCCCTCAACAATAAGCAATTATGACATAGCAACCCTTTATAAATACGTTTTTCCCTGAAAAATCCTCCTCTTATTTTAAAGAACTTCTTTCAGGGATAGAATCCATCAGGTTCTAATTTACAAACTATGAATAAACTATTGCCTGGTTTTAACAAATAGTATTTTAAATTGTTTATTCCCAAGAATATATAAAAACATACTTTACATTATATTTTTTATTAAAATTTTTAGAACTATATGCAAATATATGTATAAGTTATTGGGAGATAGGAAAAGATAAGTCGCTACACTCGTTTCAGAGATAATCTTCGACGTCTACGTAGAATGTAACTGGATATCAATATAGTTATGCACTAAAATTCTTAAAACCCAGAGTAAATATTTAAATATTTAATCTGGGTTTATAAAATATAAATATAAATAATATAATATAAATTGAGCTAGACATTGAAAAATAAAACTAGATAACACAAAACAATCACAATAATTATAATAATAAACACATCTATTTATAAGACATATTGATTCACCGAACAAGCACTTTTATAAAACGGTGAAGGATCGGTGAATCTAACTTTTCAGCTAACATTTTCAGAATACTGTTAGAGCTAAAACGCAGTCTTGCTAGTAGTGATGATGTTTTCTTTCTTAAAATGGCATAGAAGTCATCTGTTCGCTCTTGAGCAAACATGCCAGAGGCTGAACAAAACCGTGGCAAACCCAACAGTATCTTAGGCCTATTTTAGGTATTTAGACCCGTTATTGTATTGCACTCTAAGGGTATCCATAGCCTTTTTTGTGTAGTTGATCCACAGGCTTCCCGTGTAGAAAGTTTGACAGTAAGCTTTAAATAGCGTTATTTTAGCTTCTTTACTACACCGAGAAAACCTGCGGGCCAACGTGTTGCACCTTATAGCCAAGGCTCTTCGCTCACGCTTCATGTCCACATGATCTTTAAGGTCCTCTGTAACATAGTGACCCAGATATTTAAACTGTGACTCTCGCTTAAGTGCAGTCCCATTTAGTGCAATGTTAGGGTCATATTGTACTCGCTTTCCAGGAGCCTCAAAGATCAGGAATTCACTTTTGGATACGTTATAAACTAAGCCATGCTTAGACGCGTATGCCTCACAGGATTTAAGCAACTCTCTGATTGAGTCAGCTGTGGGGCCCAGCAAAACCATGTCGTCAGCATAGCATAGATTGTTACGGCAAATGCCGTCCATCCAGCAGCCGACTGGCTTCTTGCTAAGCTCCACTCATCAGCTCATTTACATAGAGGTTGAAGAGCTTTGGCGAAGTCAACCCACCCTGCCTCACACCGCACTCCAAACTATACGGATCAGAGAGTCCTTTACTTTTGGGGTAAACGTCAAATATGTTCATACTTTAAAAATGTATTTCATACTTTTTCTTTTATATAATATTTTGTTAATGACAACTCTTTTATTTAATGACCAAAACACTTGGCAAATAGTAATAATTTACCACTGTCATAGATTTTAATTTCATTTGAAAGCCTTGATGGCAAACTGGTTAGGTGGTCGGAATTCAAATCAAGAGACCCGAGTTCGATCCCTAGATGGAAGGTTACTAATAGGTTTTCGAAAAAAACTTATGCACGATATATCGTTGGCTTGGACATAAAGATGGCGATGGGCTCACCACCTATCGCGTTCTCTTAATAACGTCTTCGGTGGAAGGTGGATCGAAAGGACTTCACTGTCTAGACCTCTGTCTACCCCCGTATTGGGAAAAACATGAAGATATTTTAATTCATTATTTTCATTTCAAATTAAACTTATTTGTGCGGTCTGAGTGGGGACTGCGTCTAAGATACATAAATCGTTCAAAGTGTAGCTGTTATGGCTATTACAAGAGAGACATGTTACTGCAATAGATTTACAGTTTCGTAAATGTTTACAGTAAAAATTTAATTTCATCGCCGTGAAAAAAATAATTCATACTCATTGCTCATTATTTACTTACTTGTCGGAAGATAAGAGAGTAATATAGAGTAGCCAGAAGTCAAGTCTAGACAATTAAGTCCCTTTTGACCCACCTTCCACCGAAGATATTTTCGGGACAACGTGACAGGTGGTGAGCCCGTCGGCGTCTTTATGTCCAAGCCAACGATGAAATTCGTACATAAGTTTTTGAAAAACTCATTGGTACTGCCACCTGGGGATCGAATTCGGGTCTCTCGACTCGAAATTCCGACCACCCAACAACTCGGCTATCGTGACTACTCACTATAAGTGAGTAATGAGCCTGTAATTTAAATTGCGAACATTTACAACCCTCGCTCTGAAATAAATACAAAATTTTTAACTAAAGTCAAGCCGTCAGGTCTCTTACCATCCTCCTTAAATATTCCACAAGGCTCTTAAACCGATGGAATATTTATGGAAACAAGCGCCCTTCGGATGACTTCATTCAAGGAACCGTGACGAGATAGTCTGCCGGCACTTTTTTGGCATGAAAGTCCGTGGAGGCCTAACTCGTCAACGTCGCTGCCACAAGGACATCGATGTGGTTGACAAATCGATGCTCCCAATCGTATTCCTACAGCTATACGTAAACTTTCGTTATCTAGTAATGTACCAAGGTTACTTGATGGTAAAGCATGTATCCAGTAACTGGATTCCTTTGTCGAAACACCTCGAAAGCGGGCGCGGTCTCTGTCACAGTGAAAATTGTTCAGTAAGCATTTCTGCACATTCTGAACCAACGGGATATCCCACCGTTTTTGTATTCATAAACACAAAAACAATATTACCACGATTGACAAAAAGTGTATCTGAAATCATAAAAACCTTTTAATATCACGTTTATTTAAATTTTGTCAACATTTTACGATAATTTTAAAACCTAAAAATAGTAAAAATTATTAAAATAAATTTATTTAAATATACTTAGCTCTTGACACTTTGACAGACGTCAAATTTTTCATTATTATTACATTAGTATTACACTCCACTTACCACACGATATTCTTTAAGAATATATCCTTCAAGAATAAAGATAAGTATTCGGACATCGTGTGCGTGCTGCATTTATTGGTTACTTATAAAGCACGGCACGGATGGGGTTGGCAAGAAATGGTATATTTCCTTCACACATATTATTTTAACTTAGAACTCATAAAAAAGTTCATTGCAAAAAATAAACCATATCATAAAAGTCTCCTGCTGATCTGACAATTTAGTTTTGCGTCACGAAAGAGTAATTAATTCAGATCTGTAACGTCACGACTTGCCGTCAGAATGTCTCTATTGCTCAGTGTTTAGGAAAATTGACGTCATTATATTTTACGTAACTATTATTCAGAGTATAAATAAAATGTCGTCATGCCATTTTGACGAAGTACGACGTATATGTACAACTCATGTTATAAAGTCTCTGCAGGTAAAGTTATTTTAGTTTATTTTATTTACGGAGCTTACATCTTTGTTTACAATTAACTAGACAACCTTTGCTTCTACACAGTATCAACTCCATTGGTTGATTTACAGGATCATCTAATGTGAAACCCGTATATGAAGTCGAAACCAAACGAAATCCAAGTTGAATATTCTTAAATGTCCCCCTAACTTATGTAAGTAAACAAATGCTCAAATGAAATAGCTTCATCGAGTATACTACATATGTAGTACTTAAAACGAGCCGCGTACCTCAATAAAGTGCCGGAGATATAAACGATGGAAACTATGAAAACATTTAAATATAATAAAATAAATATACGACTCTTAATATTTAACTCAGACACAAACAGTCTCTAATATTATACATATCTTAAGAGATAACATATTTTTAACTAGTATTGCTATTACAAAA
Organism: Sericinus montela; assembly: GCA_029286605.1. NCBI lineage: Eukaryota > Metazoa > Arthropoda > Insecta > Lepidoptera > Papilionidae > Sericinus > Sericinus montela. Next base: position 7,291,530 of record JAGSMR010000034.1, on the reverse strand, counting down.
TGTTTAATACCGACCATTTTAAGCATTTTGCGAATAGTTGTTAAATTATTTGTAAGCAAACAGCTACTTCTTCTTTCTTTGAAAACTGTTATTTTGGTAATTAGTGCGACTAAAAGGAATGCAAAATAACACATTTTTACGCTGTTTATTGACAAGAACATTTAGAGCATGGCAGATTCCTAAAAATAATAATATATAATATCATAAATATAACATAAGAAGAAGACTGAGAGATGTTTTTTCAATTACTACAAAATTCTCTCTCATAATTTCTTTGCAAAATTTTTAGCGATACTGTGGCGAAAAAGAGCTTTCACCGTAATATCGCTGCGGATACAGATTCGAATTTCGCCCGTGACGTTGACTTTATATATTTTTTTTATTTATTGCAATAGCAGTTATATAGAATAAGTTTTCAAAGTTACTATGTAAAAATAATATAAATAAAATATCTTCACGCAATTCCCAATGCAGGGGTAGACAGAGGTCTAGTCTAGACAATTAAGTCCCTACGACCCACCTTCCACCGAAGATATTTTCGGGACAACGTGACAGGTGATGACCCCGTCGCCGTCTTTATGTCCAAACCAACGATGTAATTCGTACATAGATTTTTAGAAAAACCCATTGGTACGAGCCCGCCACCTGGGGATCGAACTTGGGTCTCTTGACTCGAAATTCCGACCACCCAACCACTCGGCTATCGTGACTTTAAGTTACTATGTAACTATTAAATTTATACTAACATACATTAAAATTCATTATTTTAATAACCAAAGCTAATTTTGTAGCTATTAATTTTTCTTCAAATTCTCAGTAAATTAACAAATAAATTATACAACTTAATAAAGAATGCATAAAATAGTTTCGTTTAAAAAGAGTAGGTTATCATCAGGAGTTGGCAAAAGTCTAGAAATAAATTTTGGAGAATTTTTCTCCAAAATTTATTTGGGACCACGTGACAGGTGGTGAACCTATCCTAATTTCCCAACTACACAATATTTTTATTCATAGATATATTTACATATATAAATATTTATGAATACATCTAAACGGCAATGACTTGAGTAGAAACATTCTTCATCAAAATGTTTGCCTCAAGCGGGAATCGAACCCGCAACCCTTAGCTTCGAAGGCAACTATGCTATCAGGTAATTGCTCTCTAAATTAATTATCCTTTTAGTTTTGTTGGTTCAACTATAAGTTCGGAATATTATGAAATCAAAAGGATCTCCTTTACTACCAAACCACTGCGGCTTACCGTTAATCAATAGACTTGTTCATAATTGCCTTGTTAATTAAATTACACTTCAGATTCGATGTCGCTAATGTGAATATCGAAGGAGGTTTGACAGTCCAATGCGAAGGACACCGCGAATATTATTTGGTTATCCTTTGATTAGGTGTTTCTTAAGATACTCTGACATATAATTCCTCTTTTACGCCGCCTATTGCTGATTAACTAAAATAAGCATCGATGTTTTCGGTATTCGTTAGTTAAATACAGTTTTCTTTCTTCTTTTTTACAGCCTATTAATACTTTTGAATACTGCTTCTGTCTTCCCTACAGATCGCCATAAAGAGCAGACCAGTGCCATCTTCTTATATTGACTCCCTGCAACATTATGCACGTTGTCATCCCATCTCGTAGTAGATCGTCCTTCATTGCGTTTACTTTACGAGACTGCTGCTCGAAAAACTTTTTCCTATGTGGCGCGTCCATCGCCAGCGTGCTAATCCTTGTAGCTATGCGATCACTATGGTTCGGCAACGTCACGCAGAGCAACAACGATCATATACCTTTCCATATCAGAGTAACTATGAGCTTTCTTATTCGGCATACAGTGAAGGACCACGTTTTGAGGAGAAGTTTTCAACGAGAAGATGTGGCGTAGTAATCCAATCGCTGCCCAGCCGACGTGGATTAGTCGACGGACCTCTTGACCAAAGATGGACTTACTTGTTTTGTCTATTTGTCCGAGACGTACAGTTTCAACAACAATTTTGAAAACAGTTTTTTGAACAATAACCGGACAGCTCTGAAATAAACGTTAGACAGGATCTTCGCCCTGACTATTTTTAATTTAAGACCTATTTGGGAAACACTATGAAATTGTTCGTACGCCCGCAATTAAGAAATTAACCCTTTTTTTTTTAAATTAATTATACATAAAAGTTTTATAATAAGTTACTCTCATAACTGACATGACATTAGTATCATATACTTAATTTTAATGTATGTTAGTATAAATTTTATAGTTACATAGTATATATATATATATATATATATATATATATATATATATATATATATATATATATATATATATATATATATATATATATATATATATATATATATATATATATATATATATATATATATATATATCCTGTAATACTTATTGTATCAAAATTTTATCATTTAATGTATAACTTCCACAAAATGAAACTTTCACGGTGTAGTCGTAAACTTTTTTCATTACGCTTTTTACGGGAGCGGAAGTAATCATCTATAAGAAATGAGCCGACCAAAAAGATAACGATGGTAAACGACGTCTGTTCGTGATGATAACGCATTTTCTTACATTGTATTCAGAGTTCATTGTATTTAATTCTTGTGTTATAGACTTACAGTCATAAAACCGCAGTTAGTATTTTGGAAATTACTCTGACGATATATATAAAATAATAAGTCACGATAGCCGAGTGGTTGGGTGGTCAGAATTTCGAGTCAATAGACCCGAGTTCGATCCCCAGTTGGTAGGCTCGTACCAATGGGTTTTTCAAAAAACTTATGTATGAATATCGTTGGCTTGGACATAAAGGCGGTGACGGGCTCACCACCTGTCACGTTGTCCCGAAAATATCTTCGGTGAAAGGTGGGTCGAAGGGACTTAATTGTCTAGACTCAACCTCTGTCTACCCCTGTATTGGGAATTGCGTGAAGATATTTTATTTTATTTTTACTCTGACGATGTGAATAAAATTATACATTTAGAAAAAGATCATACAATTTTTAATTAAGTAGTTTCTATTAAGAAGGAGTTTCGTATTCATGAAAAAAATATGGCTAAGACATTTATATTACGAGCCATATTTTAAATGCCAGTCTTTCAGGTTCGATCGCCAGTCCATCACTACTAAACACGAATAAAAAATAAGTAAAAACCTTACATTTAAAAAAAAATACGTGTATTTTACTGTGAAATCCGCCAACCAGTACTGGAGATAATTCTCTCGAAAATCATATTTGCGTTATACTCATACGGTCATAATACAATTAGTATGCACTATGGGACTATTCTCTGGTTAATAAAAGAATTTAAAATACATACATATATATATATATCCTGTAATACTTATTGTATCAAAAATTTTATCATTTAATGTATAACTTCCACAAAATGAAACTTTCACGGTGTAGTCGTAAACTTTTTCATTACGCTTTTACGGGAGCGGAAGTAATCATCTATAAGAAATGAGCCGACCAAAAAGATAACGATGGTAAACGACGTCTGTTCGTGATGATAACGCATTTTCTTACATTGTATTCAGAGTTCATTGTATTTAATTCTTGTGTTATAGACTTACAGTCATAAAACCGCAGTTAGTATTTTGGAAATTACTCTGACGATGTGAATAAAATTATACATTTAGAAAAAGATCATACAATTTTTAATTAAGTAGTTTCTATTAAGAAGGAGTTTCGTATTCATGAAAAAAATATGGCTAAGACATTTATATTACGAGCCATATTTTAAATGCCAGTCTTTCAGGTTCGATCGCCAGTCCATCACTACTAAACACGAATAAAAAATAAGTAAAAACCTTACATTTAAAAAAAAATACGTGTATTTTACTGTGAAATCCGCCAACCAGTACTGGAGATAATTCTCTCGAAAATCATATTTGCGTTATACTCATACGGTCATAATACAATTAGTATGCACTATGGGACTATTCTCTGGTTAATAAAAGAATTTAAAATACATACATATATAAACGCCCTATAATAGCTTACTGCTGGACACAGGTTTCTCCGTGGGAGGGTTTGCCATAATGGCTATGCTCGGCAAGCAGTATAGCGATCGCAGTACCAGAATCCTTGTACGCTACGATGCTGCCCATCACTGAGCAGCTTGTTGCGGTCTGGTATTTTTTGAGATGATTGTCCCAGGCTTTTGGCTTTTTGTTTTGGGTTGGCATATTAACATAGTAAAGTTTACGTAGATGTTTGCTTTAAAGTGACAGTCTCTGGAATTTATGAGTAGTCGGATATTAGTTATACTCGTAGGTGTTATTGCACTTCAATGCCATCCTTCAATAGTTAATGAATAGGGTAAAAATGATAAGGGTAATAACTGCACTACATTATATAACCGAAATATATAATAGTATACCTGATAATATATATTACAAGGCAGGTTACGTACTCGATATTTATGCACAGTGCATAAATAAATTAAAAATAAAGTTCCGAGGCATTTTTCCACCACTATTACCTCATAAGAAAGCGCTTTAACAATTATTTATTACATGCAATGGACATTATTGTCTGGCAGAGGCAGCAGCTTTAAATAAATACCTGTTCATTTTTTTATCTTCATACATTTTCCCAACACTATGGTATGTGGAGGTTTATACAATAAAGTCCTTTCACCGAAGCTTATTTCGAAGAACGTAACTTAATGTCCAAGATTGCGGTACTATCACTACTCATGATTTTGCTTTAACAGTAGTGGTACAAACATCGCCTGAATAACTGATAACAGAAGTGCGTACAGAAAGTTTTAAGTAAGCGCGCTGAGGAAGTAAGTGATTACTCAGCACTAGCAATGCCTCTTCCCTTTAACAGACTTAGTATTTCTCTTTGACATGATTTTCTCCCATCATTCGGTCACTAGGCTGCTGGAGGCCACTTTAGCTAGCAGGAAGCACCTGGTATATAAAAAAAAATATCTTCACGCAATTCCCAATACAGGGGTAGACAGAGGTCTAGTCTAGACAATTAAGTCCCTTTGACCCACCTTCCACCGAAGATATTTTCGGGACAACGTGACAGGTGGTGAGCCCGTCGCCGTGTTAATGTCCAAGCCAACGATGAAATCGTACATAAGTTTTTGAAAAACTCATTCGTACTGCCACCTGGGGATCGAACTCGGATCTCTCGACTCAAAATTCCGACCACCCAACTACTCGGCTATCGTGGTATATAAAAGGTTGAATAAAGGTAAAAGGTTGTTTACTCGTATATAAATTCGTAGATGAATTCCCTCCTATATAGTGTTCTTATTTAATCATACTTTTCTACGTGATGTAATAATATAATCTGAATATGATGTTATCTAAAACTACATAATATTTCTATTAGGTATATAAAAAAGCCCTTAGAATAGATATCAAGCTAACACAGGAAAAGGAAAATATCGCTTGTTATAATTTTATACTTATAAATTTAGTCTTAACCACGTTAACAGCCTTACCCATGCGGATTCCTTAGCGACGCAGGCTACGAAATATAACTTTCCAAGTTCCGAGAAAAACTATAGTTAACACAAGCATTGCAGCGTTATTTATGATTGCTATTATCCATAAAAAATAACCTGAATAATATTTTATGCCGTTGGCCTAAAAAGGTTTTGATATTTGACTAGGACTGAACACACTTCATATTTCACAAGTCCTCTGCTGAACATAGACCATGTTCAGTAATGGCCTTGTGAACGACTGAAATGGAATTTATTTTTAAGTATATATTATTAGACGAAGTTCCTTGAAAGAAGGGATGAAAAAACGCTTTAAATTTTTCTCGACACATTTAACACCTGAAATGTTGAACCCATAGTGTTGTTGCGAGAAAAAGTAAATTTCATACAAAACATAAAAATCTCCATTTGAATACAAATACTGTGTTTACATATACGAGTTAAATTGGTGAATACAAAGGTGCAATTTACATATAAAGTATGGCCCTGTCAGTACCGTTGATGCGGTTTGTGCTGTTGTTGTTTTTTATTCGTTTAAATATTAAGTGAGAGACCGGAGTTTATGAATTTTCCAAATAAATTTGATCGAACCAGTGCTTCCGTTTTAAACTTACGGCCCTGAAATAATGCCGGTGTAGTAAATTATTGCTTTTATTATTCAAAAGTTCCTTTGGTCAAAATAAGGTCAGGACGACGTAGTCATCAGCGCTAGACTGATGTTTACTACTTATAGCTATGTTATTATTCAAGCAAACGATAGAAGTTTGTCTAATTTAATATTATGTTATGTGAAAATATAAAAAAGCAATATTTCTGATATTACTTTCCCGAGGCATTTACTTAAGTAATACTGAAATAATTTTAATAAAGTGTGTGTTATTTCGAAATTTGCTTCATTTGACTTCATTTTAATGTATATTAAAGAAATTTAATAACGTGACCTTGCCCTTAATATAATTTGTTCAGTGTGCTATGCTTTGCCAAATTGTTTTTTTTTATAGAAAAGGGAGGCAAACGAGCAGGTGGCTCACGTGATGGTAAGTGATTACCGCCGCCCATGAACACCCGCAATACCAGAGGCTTAGCAGATGCGTTGCCTCCCTTAGAGTGCCCCTCTCCCCCAGAATTGGGGGAGGGGGTGTGTGGGCCACCGGTTACCTGCACTCACCTGACGAAACGCAGAAGTTTTTTAGACTTCTACTTCTACTTTACGCCGGTATTCTGTGAGGTCGTGGTACTTCCCCGGTAGAGCCGGCCCATTCATGCAACAACAAAAGCTGATGCGTGGCTCTACCTCTGTTAAAATACTGTTTTCTATTTTCTAAGTCATAATGGGTATATTAGGATAGCCGAGTGGCCTCGTGGTCGGAATTTCGAGTCAAGAGACCCGAGTTCGATCCCCAGGTGGTGTACCAATGGGTTTTTCAAAAACTTATGTGCAAATTATATCCTTGGCTTGGGCATAAAGACGGCGACTGGCTCAACACCAGTCACGTTATCCTGAAATATCTTCATTGGAAGGTGGGTCGAAGGGACTTAATTGTCAAGACTAGACCTTTGTCTACCCCTGTATTGGGTATGGCGCGAAAATATTTGTTTTATTTTATAAGTTATTTGGATGTGATATTCGGCGATTTTGTAATGTAACATATCCTTATATGGGACAATATCTAAGATGATATCTTTATGTTGAAAAGTAAGAACCAAGAGATGACCTCTTGGTTCTTACTTTAAACACCTGAAAGGTGAGGTAGCCCATTCAAATTTTGCTATTATAATATATTATAATCAATAAATAAAGTAAAAATGTTCAGTTTTTAAATCACTCCAAAACGGCGAAATGGATGTGAATTAAATTTGGCACTTAATTTAACTTCAAACGATAACTTTGGCGCAATTAACCTGGTTTAAAATATAAGAGATATACGAGTAGATTAGGTGAAATGCGCGGTTTCTATAGATCTGGAGTATAATTTTAATAATTATTGTGTCATAATTTTACTTAATTTAGAATAATACTTCGGATATTAAACGACAAACCAAAAAAAAAAAAAAAACGTGGACAGAATCTAGTAGAAAAACATAATACTTGCATTATAGTGAAAGCGTATTATTGTCTTAATAGCTTTACTACTTTACTAAAACTTTATAATATGAAATAATAGAGGTTTTATCGGATAAGAAAAAGATGATCGGGAAAGACAGAAAAGAAGTTTCTCAATTTGTTCGAGTTTTCTTTGACTTTTTAAGGCACTACGAGCAATTCTCCGCCCCGCACGCTTTTTTAAATGAAAGTAGCGCAAAATAAAAGTAGCCTAATATCAGCTATCTGCCAGTGCAAGTCTCTGAAAAATGTTTTTTTTATTCAGTACTAATGTTGTTTGCACTGCACAACATATTTTAATTATAAATGTCCAACACTTAAATTCTAAACAAATCAGATCAAGGTGATGGACAGCAGTGTCTAATATGGTAGTGTTCACTGCGATTGCCAATCCGCTTGCTGGCCTGCCATTTTTGTTGACGAAGCCTATGCTATGCACTAGATTTTTAAGGCCATTATATACTCGTACGTAAAAAGACAAATACATACATAGATATGGACAACATCCTTTCAAAAACTTCCTTATCAATAAATGTTATTAATTTTTTTTTGCAATAACAAGTATGTTAAAATAAAGGTTAATCAAGAAAATAAATACAATTGTTAAAAAAAAAACATATTATCAGGACATAAAATAAAAATTACAAAATCATTTGCAGAAAATTTAATTACAAACCGTATCAAATTAATGTACGTATGCTTTCGTATTGTTTTAAGCTTAATTATCTAATCCATTTATATGGACCTCGCATCCCTTTTGACAGCGAAATAATGTGTTCATAAAGTACTAATTAATTTCGAAATTAATTAGTGTTTTACTAATATAGAATGGGTACAGAATTTGAATCGTAGCTAAACTCAGTATATATTTATAAAAATAACGACACAAAAATGTTTTCGAATACATAAAACATAACGAAAAATAACAAGCTGTTTTTTCTGAACTGGTCGCACTGTGTTTCATCTCTTCTCTTTAAAAGGCTTCATTCTTCTTCTTTGATCTTATCGCAAAAGGATACAAAACTTTGAGACAAAGCTTCCAATGATTTTACTGCTACATGCCTGTTCATGTCATGACAAATTATTTCTTATAAATTGTTAGTTTTTAAGAGAGATTTTGAAGAGAAAAAAGGTTCGCCATACTGCTAAATGCAAGTTGCCGATCTTAATAAGTCCTTAAAATAATACAAAGATTGGGACAAGATCATATACCTTTCTCTGTCCCCGAAGTATGTACCTATAGCACTTGTATCATGGAATCCGAAACTACTAAGGTACTATATTAAAAGTGATTTTTCAATATTGACTCAACCGAGACTCGAACCTGGGATCTCAGAGCTCGCGACTCCTTTGAAACCGGTGTGTATGCTACTGTCCACGGAGTAACGTATCTATTTGTTTATTATTATGAATATGATAGGCTGGTTACCTCATGATGTTTTCCTTGTGTCACATCACTCGTATTAAATTGCTATTAATTATTTTAGTGGTGACGACACCGGGATTAAATATAGAAACGCAGATAACTTGAAAGTTTCAAGCCAACGCCCAGACCATTTGTTTAACACGGTTTCTATGGATTTCTTTTGTTTAGTTTTATATTAATTAATTTAGTTCATTATTTTCGTTCTTTCGCGAAAGTAATGAATGTGAACCCTCCCTCCAACATAAAGTTTCTATCGTGAAGTTTTGAACATCCGTAAGGACAGAAAGAAACTGTTAAACTTGTTTACGCTAAAAGCGAAACGTACTCTTTGTAAGATACGTAACCATAAAATACCAGTAATGGTGACAGGTGACCGACTTTGCCGTTATATCGTTTCATTAGTTTAAATGTAAATAGACGTATGGAATAAAATCCGGATAAAGGAAAAGCTGCGTAATAAAAGTTCAGTTTAAAAAAAAACACGACTTCGGAACGGAATGTCATGATATTATAAAAACATTAGACAACATTTTTATGCAATTTGACAGGTTTACAAGATTACCTAAAATTGATATGGAGCGTGCTTCGATGCTTTGGGCACGTTAAGCGAATGATTGTAGACCGAATGGCGAAGTAAATATATAGAGCGAAAGTTAATATTAAAAGGTGTCGAGGTAGACCGAGATTGACTTTCGAAGACCATGTGAGCAAATTACTCGAAGAGGGAGAATCAAGAGTACTGTATACCTAGACGTTTATGTATGAAGAAATTGATGTCACTGAAAGAAGGAAAGAAATGTGTAAGTAAAAAATATGTAAGGATCGTGACTCTTAGCGTAAGTATTTCTCTGGCTTCTGTCAGGGACTGTGTGTGAAGATAAATAATATATAAATAAAAAGATAAAAATTCTGTGATGTCCGAATAGATTACTTACGGAAATCATGCAGACCGTGCCCAGGGACAGAACCGGGCCAGTATTACAGCCTTGCAGAATGGTGTCGTGAACGACAGGCATCTTGTGGTACTGTGTTTCGTCCGGTGAGCAAGGCAACCGAGGGACTCGGCCTTTCCTCTATTCCTTCTACTTTCCCAATTCCTTGTCTCGAAGTCGGCGTAAGCAACTGCAACATAATTAGAAACTATGGTAGTTATTTACGAACAAATATTTTTAAAATAATTTTAATGGTAATTTTCAATTAAAAATAAGTAAATAAATTCTTTCTTAAAAGTAGGCCACGAAACTGCAACCCTTTCATATTAGGAGTGTATATGCGCGTCGGCAGTTACTTGCCATTTTCACCATATGATACCTACACGACTGCCACCTGCTCGTTTTCGACTTTCAATTATATGAAAAGAAATATTTATTATCAACATACGATTAGGAGAACATCATGTCTAGGTTCGTTGGTGGGATCCACTGCGGAAAATCGATTGTTACGTAACGGAGGGTTTCACATTACTAAACAAACATTAAATGCTATCGCCCGTCACCGTCGACGAGTGTTTTCATTCATCGAGATAATTATCACGGCATCTATCGGTAGCCAATGACATTTCCAAGGAGGAGGTAACTAATAGGAGTAACCTCTTACAAGACCCACGGGAACATAGTGGGTAGAACATACTTACTTACTTACCAGTTCACAAAATGTTTTGAAGTAAACTATATGCTGTGATATCGGTTATTCCAAAATACAATTTTTAAAATTATTAAATTTCATATGTTTGAAGAATGTTTATCTGGGTTAATGTATTTTCTAATAGTCGAACTTGGGTTTAATATATTTTCCCTGCACAACTTCAGATAGATGCCTAAATTTCGAAATATATGATGAAATGAAGTAAAGTGACATGTATTTTTATTATTAAAAGTCATTTGCGAATGCTCTCTTTTTGGTATTAAATTTATATATTTGAAGAATGTTTAGCTGGGTTAATGTACTTTTAATAGTCAAACTTTGGTTAAAGATACTTTCTCTGCACATCTTCAGATAGCGGTATCTAAATATCAAAGTATGTGGTGAAATGAAGTAGTGACATGTATTTTTACTATTAAAAGTCATTTGCAAATGCTCTCTTTTTGGTATGTAGATCCATCTGTATTTCACTTGCAAATAACGTTCGCTGTCATTTCATCCATTCTCAGTGGAATGCAATCGAATGGATGAGTTTGTGATTGCTTTTCAAACACATTTGAAGTTATGTGTTCAACGACGTTCTGCTTCTAACATTGAGAAATTTTGAGACATTTTATAAAAACTATGCATAGTTCTTTGACAGAAATTTCCAGCAAATTTTATACATTAAAAGATTGAAAAGTGTTTTTACGTTTTTCATTTCAACGTGCTTACTATTAAAAATAATAATAGTAGACACGCTGACCGTATATGTGCCATGTAGTTTCTGAGTGCGCCTCTTTCCCCGTGGGTGTCATATGAGGCGACTCAGGTAAAAACCTAAATGAAATTAAAACTTAGTTCCTAAGTTAAAACACGAAAACAATATATATTTTCAAGTAAAGTTCAGGATATTTATAAATGAATTTTTCTTAATAGCAAAAGTATGTGGTGTTCAACAGCTTGTTAAAGTCCAAAAGGTCATCCTTGTTAAGTACATTAATTCAGATAAATCTTGACTCGGTAAGATAAAAACATTTTAAGGTATTTTCCCTTATTCGTCTTTTACAATTTACAAGTATTTAGGATTGTACAAAAAGTAAAAAAAAAAAGTATTACCGTACTACGAAATGGCAAATTTAGTTTATGAAACCTTTTACTTTTCGATTACAGAAGATGCTATATATAGGCATATAAAAGTAAATTATTGAAAAAAAATCACAAAAATGCGTACTGTCAAAAGGGAATTTCATTGGAAATTCTTTCGTCGGAATTTTGATTACAACCGAAAAACATTATCACCCTCTTCCGGAACGTTTTAAGCTTAATTATTTAACCAACGTTAAACGTGTCGTAACTTTCCTTTGAATGCGAAACAGCAAAACAATGTGTTTGGAGACTGTTAATTGCTTTTTAAAAGTAGGAAAGGAATCTCAACGAACTAAATCTGTGGCATAAATTTGAAAATCTGTTTAGTAATGTTTGACATACAAGTAAATAACAAAACATGTATTCGTATATGTACACGTGTGTGTCGTGTACGTAAGTAAACCTCGTATGTAAAACGTAACTTAATTACCTAGCACGTTAACCGCTGCTTCCGCTCACCGGTCTGCTTAATTTTATGCTAGTATTTTTAAAACGGCTATCCCGTCATCTTTACTTTTTTTTATTTAGGCTTTAATCAATGTAGAAAAACTATTTTCTACATTAAACCGACCGAGAATCGAACCTGGGACCTCAGAGCTGACGACATCATGAAAACCGGTGTGTACAGCACTCGCCCACGGAGGTCGTATTAAAATGTTATAAATGTCACAAGTATTACAAGTCCGCGAATTTATTATTTTGAAATAAAAACTTGTTAGGAGGTTTTTTTAATGTCAAGAGGAATTTCGTTCCAGAGCCTTATAACCATAAGGGCGAAGGATTTGTATGAAAAACTTGAGACTTTCCGAAGAATGGAGAATGTGGCTATGGGAATCACCCCAGTATGAAACTTACATTTCAAATAATTATGTGCACAAGGAACGTTTAAAATTGTAAAAACTGTGCAGAGAACTTTACATTCTAGTCTAATTAATACAGAATAGGCAGCCAATTAAGCTGACCATAAATGTATCTGATGCAGTTTTTAGGAGACGATCTATGTATTAAGGTGATTTTGAGAAAGGTCACAGGCATAATCAATAATTGGGAAAATAAGTGATTAAATAAGCAGTTTTAGTAGTGATTGGAAGGAAGTCTTCTAGATGATAAAGTGATCTCATTTTTAGGAAGCCATTTTTAATTTCTAAGCTTTTACCCTAGCCAAATTTAAAAATCACGATAGCCGAGTCGTTGGGTGGTCGGAATTTCGAGTCAACAGACCCGAGTTCGATCCCCAGGTGGGGCAGGCTCATACCAATGGGTTTTTCAAAAACTTATGTGCAAATTATATCCTTGGTTTAAGATAAAGACGGCGACTGGCTCAACACCAGTCACGTTATCCTGAAATATCTTCATTGGAAGGTGGGTCGAAGGGACTTAATTGTCAAGACTAGACCTTTGTCTACCCCTGTATTGGGTATGGCGCGAAAATATTTGTTTTATTTTATAAGTTATTTGGATGTGATATTCGGCGATTTTGTAATGTAACATATCCTTATATGGGACAATATCTAAGATGATATCTTTATGTTGAAAAGTAAGAACCAAGAGATGACCTCTTGGTTCTTACTTTAAACACCTGAAAGGTGAGGTAGCCCATTCAAATTTTGCTATTATAATATATTATAATCAATAAATAAAGTAAAAATGTTCAGTTTTTAAATCACTCCAAAACGGCGAAATGGATGTGAATTAAATTTGGCACTTAATTTAACTTCAAACGATAACTTTGGCGCAATTAACCTGGTTTAAAATATAAGAGATATACGAGTAGATTCGGTGAAATGCGCGGTTTCTATAGATCTGGAGTATAATTTAATAATTATTGTGTCATAATTTTTACTTAATTTAGAATAATACTTCGGATATTAAACGACAAACCAAAAAAAAAAACGTGGACAGAATCTAGTAGAAAAACATAATACTTGCATTATAGTGAAAGCGTATTATTGTCTTAATAGCTTTACTACTTTACTAAAACTTTATAATATGAAATAATAGAGGTTTTATCGGATAAGAAAAAGATGATCGGGAAAGACAGAAAAGAAGTTTCTCAATTTGTTCGAGTTTTCTTTGACTTTTTAAGGCACTACGAGCAATTCTCCGCCCCGCACGCTTTTTTAAATGAAAGTAGCGCAAAATAAAAGTAGCCTAATATCAGCTATCTGCCAGTGCAAGTCTCTGAAAAATGTTTTTTTTATTCAGTACTAATGTTGTTTGCACTGCACAACATATTTTAATTATAAATGTCCAACACTTAAATTCTAAACAAATCAGATCAAGGTGATGGACAGCAGTGTCTAATATGGTAGTGTCTGGTACTGCGATTGCCAATCCGCTTGCTGGCCTGCCATTTTTGTTGACGAAGCCTATGCTATGCACTAGATTTTTAAGGCCATTATATACTCGTACGTAAAAAGACAAATACATACATAGATATGGACAACATCCTTTCAAAAACTTCCTTATCAATAAATGTTATTAATTTTTTTTTGCAATAACAAGTATGTTAAAATAAAGGTTAATCAAGAAAATAAATACAATTGTTAAAAAAAACATATTATCAGGACATAAAATAAAAATTACAAAATCATTTGCAGAAAATTTAATTACAAACCGTATCAAATTAATGTACGTATGCTTTCGTATTGTTTTAAGCTTAATTATCTAATCCATTTATATGGACCTCGCATCCCTTTTGACAGCGAAATAATGTGTTCATAAAGTACTAATTAATTTCGAAATTAATTAGTGTTTTACTAATATAGAATGGGTACAGAATTTGAATCGTAGCTAAACTCAGTATATATTTATAAAAATAACGACACAAAAAATGTTTTCGGAATACATAAAAAACATAACGAAAAAATAACAAGCTGTTTTTTCTGAACTGGTCGCACTGTGTTTCATCTCTTCTCTTTTAAAAGGCTTCATTCTTCTTCTTTGATCTTATCGCAAAAGGGGATACAAAACTTTTGAGACAAAGCTTCCAATGATTTTACTGCTACATGCCTGTTCATGTCATGACAAATTATTTCTTATAAATTGTTAGTTTTTAAGAGAGATTTTGAAGAGAAAAAAGGTTCGCCATACTGCTAAATGCAAGTTGCCGATCTTAATAAGTCCTTAAAATAATACAAAGATTGGGACAAGATCATATACCTTTCTCTGTCCCCGAAGTATGTACCTATAGCACTTGTATCATGGAATCCGAAACTACTAAGGTACTATATTAAAAGTGATTTTTCAATATTGACTCAACCGAGACTCGAACCTGGGATCTCAGAGCTCGCGACTCCTTTGAAACCGGTGTGTATGCTACTCGTCCACGGGAGTAACGTATCTATTTGTTTATTATTATGAATATGATAGGCTGGTTACCTCATGATGTTTTCCTTTGTGTCACATCACTCGTATTAAATTTCTATTAATTATTTTAGTGGTGACGACACCGGGATTAAATATAGAAACGCAGATAACTTGAAAGTTTCAAGCCAACGCCCAGACCATTTGTTTAACACGGTTTCTATGGATTTCTTTTGTTTAGTTTTATATTAATTAATTTAGTTCATTATTTTCGTTCTTTCGCGAAAGTAATGAATGTGAACCCTCCCTCCAACATAAAGTTTCTATCGTGAAGTTTTGAACATCCGTAAGGACAGAAAGAAACTGTTAAACTTGTTTACGCTAAAAGCGAAACGTACTCTTTGTAAGATACGTAACCATAAAATACCAGTAATGGTGACAGGTGACCGACTTTGCCGTTATATCGTTTCATTAGTTTAAATGTAAATAGACGTATGGAATAAAATCCGGATAAAGGAAAAGCTGCGTAATAAAAGTTCAGTTTAAAAAAAAACACGACTTCGGAACGGAATGTCATGATATTATAAAAACATTAGACAACATTTTTATGCAATTTGACAGGTTTACAAGATTACCTAAAATTGATATGGAGCGTGCTTCGATGCTTTGGGCACGTTAAGCGAATGATTGTAGACCGAATGGCGAAGTAAATATATAGAGCGAAAGTTAATATTAAAAGGTGTCGAGGTAGACCGAGATTGACTTTCGAAGACCATGTGAGCAAATTACTCGAAGAGGGGAGAATCAAGAGTACTCGTATACCTAGACGTTTATGTATGAAGAAATTGATGTCACTGAAAGAAGCGAAAGAAATGTAAGTAAAAAATATGTAAGGATCGTGACTCTTAGCGTAAGTATTTCTCTGGCTTCCCCGTCAGGGACTGTGTGTGAAGATAAATAATATATAAATAAAAAGTTAAAAAAATTCTGTGATGTCCGAATAGATTACTTACGGAAATCATGCAGACCGTGCCCAGGGACAGAACCGGGCCAGTATTACAGCCTTGCAGAATGGTGTCGTGAACGACAGGCATCTTGTGGTACTGTGTTTCGTCCGGTGAGCAAGGTAACCGAGGGACTCGGCCTTTCCCTCTATTCCTTCTACTTTCCCAATTCCTTGTCTCGAAGTCGGCGTAAGCAACTGCAACATAATTAGAAACTATGGTAGTTATTTACGAACAAATATTTTTTAAAATAATTTTAATGGTAATTTTCAATTAAAAATAAGTAAATAAATTCCTTTCTTAAAAGTAGGCCACGAAACTGCAACCCTTTTCATATTAGGAGTGTATATGCGCGTCGGCAGTTACTTGCCATTTTCACCATATGATACCTACACGACTGCCACCTGCTCGTTTTCGACTTTCAATTATATGAAAAGAAATATTTATTATCAACATACGATTAGGAGAACATCATGTCTAGGTTCGTTGGTGGGATCCACTGCGGAAAATCGATTGTTACGTAACGGAGGGTTTCACATTACTAAACAAACATTAAATGCTATCGCCCGTCACCGTCGACGAGTGTTTTCATTCATCGAGATAATTATCACGGCATCTATCGGTAGCCAATGACATTTCCAAGGAGGAGGTAACTAATAGGAGTAACCTCTTACAAGACCCACGGGAACATAGTGGGTAGAACATACTTACTTACTTACCAGTTCACAAAATGTTTTGAAGTAAACTATATGCTGTGATATCGGTTATTCCAAAATATAATTTTTTAAATTATTAAATTTCATATGTTTGATGAATGTTTATCTGGGTTAATGTATTTTCTAATAGTCGAACTTGGGTTTAATATATTTTCCCTGCACAACTTCAGATAGATGCCTAAATTTCGAAATATATTAATGTAGTAAAGTGACATGTATTTTTATTATTAAAAGTCATTTGCGAATGCTCTCTTTTTGGTATTAAATTTATATATTTGAAGAATGTTTAGCTGGGTTAATGTACTTTTAATAGTCAAACTTTGGTTAAAGATACTTTCTCTGCACATCTTCAGATAGCGGTATCTAAATATCAAAGTATGTGGTGAAATAAAGTAGTGACATGTATTTTTATTATTAAAAGTCATTTGCAAATGCTCTCTTTTTGGTATGTAGATCCATCTGTATTTCACTTGCAAATAACGTTCGCTGTCATTTCATCCATTCTCAATGGAATGCAATCGAATGGATGAGTTTGTGATTGCTTTTCAAACAGATTTGAAGTTATGTTATGTTAAGTTCAACGACGTTCTGCTTCTAACATTGAGAAATTTTGAGACATTTTATAAAAACTATGCATAGTTCTTTGACAGAAATTTCCAGCAAATTTTATACATTAAAAGATTGAAAAGTTTTTTTACGTTTTTCATTTCAACGTGCTTACTATTAAAAATAATAATAGTAGACACGCTGACCGTATATGTGCCATGTAGTTTCTGAGTGCGCCTCTTTCCCCGTGGGTGTCATATGAGGCGACTCAGGTAAAAACCTAAATGAAATTAAAACTTAGTTCCTAAGTTAAAACACGAAAACAATATATATTTTCAAGTAAAGTTCAGGATATTTATAAATGAATTTTTCTTAATAGCAAAAGTATGTGGTGTTCAACAGCTTGTTAAAGTCCAAAAGGTCATCCTTGTTAAGTACATTAATTCAGATAAACCTTGACTCGGTAAGATAAAAACATTTTAAGGTATTTTCCCTTATTCGCCGTTTACAATTTACAAGTATTTAGGATTGTACAAAAAGTAAAAAAAAAAGTATTACCGTACTACGAAATGGCAAATTTAGTTTATGAAACCTTTTACTTTTCGATTACAGAAGATGCTGTATATAGGCATATAAAAGTAAATTATTGAAAAAAAATCACAAAAATGCGTACTGTCAAAAGGGAATTTCATTGGAAATTCTTTCATCGGAATTTTGATTACAACCGAAAAACATTATCACCCTCTTCCGGAACGTTTTAAGCTTAATTATTTAACCAACGTTAAACGTGTCGTAACTTTCCTTTGAATGCGAAACAGCAAAACAATGTGTTTGGAGACTGTTAATTGCTTTTTAAAAGTAGGAAAGGAATCTCAACGAACTAAATCTGTGGCATAAATTTGAAAATCTGTTTAGTAATGTTTGACATACAAGTAAATAACAAAACATGTATTCGTATATGTACACGTGTGTGTCGTGTACGTAAGTAAACCTCGTATGTAAAACGTAACTTAATTACCTAGCACGTTAACCGCTGCTTCCGCTCACCGGTCTGCTTAATTTTATGCTAGTATTTTTAAAACGGCTATCCCGTCATCTTTACTTTTTTTATTTAGGCTTTAATCAATGTAGAAAAACTATTTTCTAGATTAAACGAACGAACCGAACCTGGGACCTCAGAGCTGACGACACCATGAAAACCGGTGTGTACAGCACTCGCCCACGGAGGTCGTATTAAAATGTTATAAATGTCACAAGTATTACAAGTCCGCGAATTTATTATTTTGAAATAAAAACTTGTTAGGAGGTTTTTTTAATGTCAAAAGGAATTTCGTTCCAGAGCCTTATAACCATAAGGGCGAAGGATTTGTATGAAAAACTTGAGACTTTCCGAAGAATGGAGAATGTGGCTATGGGAATCACCCCAGTATGAAACTTACATTTCAAATATTCATGTGCACAAGGAACGTTTAAAATTGTAAAAACTGTGCAGAGAACTTTACATTCTAGTCTAATTAATACAGAATAGGCAGCCAATTAAGCTGACCATAAATGTATCTGATGCAGTTTTTAGGAGACGATCTATGTATTAAGGTGATTTTGAGAAAGGTCACAGGCATAATCAATAATTGGGAAAATAAGTGATTAAATTAGCAGTTTTAGTAGTGATTGGAAGGAAGTCTTTTAGATGATAAAGTGATCTCATTTTTAGGTAGCCATTTTTAATTTCTAAAACTTATGTTCAAAAAACTTATGTTCGAATTATATCGTTGGCATGGACATAAAGACGAAGTAGGGCTCGCCACCTGTCACGTTGTCCTGAAAATGGATAACGTGACAGGTGTCAATGGACAGT
Source organism: Sericinus montela (assembly GCA_029286605.1). Taxonomy (NCBI): domain Eukaryota; kingdom Metazoa; phylum Arthropoda; class Insecta; order Lepidoptera; family Papilionidae; genus Sericinus; species Sericinus montela. The sequence goes on along the minus strand of JAGSMR010000034.1, from coordinate 7,272,315 downwards.
CAATGGACAATGGAAAGTGGGTCGAAGTAGACTAGACCTATGTCCACCCCTGTATTGGGAATTGGGTGAAGATATTTATTTATTCATTTATTTAAGCTTTTTCCCTTGTTGCCTCTTACGATACCCACGGATTACGGCAAGAAACAATTAATTCTTAAGCCAACAACTCACGGGCAAATCATAAAGTAATTGTAACTATGTGTCAGATGATTAAATCTACATGTAAACTCACTAAGTTTTTACATAATGCCTGATTTTACGCCTGGGCGGCTAGGTATCGCTTCGCATCTACTTCATGACGTCGATATGATACAATTTTTATACGCCATGATAAAAAAAAATATTTTTTATTTTATTTGACATAAATTTTTCGTGCATAAGGGAATTTTCTCAGGATCAGGAACATTAAATAAAACTAAAATAAAAAAAAAAAATATCTTCACGCAATATCCAATACAGGGGTAGACAGAGGTCGAGTCTAGACAATTAAGTCCCTTCGACCCACCTTTCACCGAAGATATTTTCGGGACAACGTGACAGGTGGTGAGCCCATCGCCGCCTTTATGTCCAAGCCAACGATATTCGTACATAAGTTTTTGAAAAACTCATTGGTACGAGCCTACCAACTGGGGATCGAACTCGGGTCTATTGACTCGAAATTCCGACCACCCAACCACTCGGCTATCGTGACTTTAAAACTAAAATAAATAGTCTTATAAGAGATAAGGGACAGTTTGCCTTAATCGCACTGTTTGTCAAGTCTTCTGCTAAATATTGACATTTTTCGGAATGTATTTTACATGTTGATAAGCGTAATAAAGGCTAAACATAGATTACATATTTAATGCGGTTAAGCATTAACTGGCCGCCGGGCTTGCTATAAAAGGTTTACATTAATCGTGCGACCTTTATCCGTCGATAATCTCGGGATTTCTTAGTAACAAGGGTATTTCATTTATTGCCTTCCAACGATACATGATAATAAAAAAAGAACATACAACCGAATTGAGTCAGTGAACAAGTCGGTGAAAAACTACAAAATCTCGCATCGTGTGGAACCTCCTTTACATATATACGTATAGTACATACCTTACGGCCTGTAATAGTCTACTGCTGGATATGGGACTCTCCCATTTCTCGAAGTTTTGCCATAATCGGGATACTCGGCAAGCGGATTGGCTATCGCAACATCAAACACCTGGCACCTTAGACGCTGTTGCTAGTCAACAGTCAGCATATTTTAGTCTGTATTTTTTCTTCAAGTTGGTTATTCCGCCATCTGTCTGATGCTATGAAGAATTTTCTCTTAATCATCCCTTACAGCATACACGAGAAAACAGGATACCAACTTTACATATTATCGTAATTCTGACACATCTTTTTTAAAGTGTTACATGAATTTTCCTTGTCGTTAAATTTAAATTCGATTTACCATAAGATTTATCCCTGCTTTTTAATCGTACAATAACCTAAACAAATACCATGTGTATACATTCATAGCTTTATAATATTGCTGTATAGTTATAGAGAAATTCTGTTCCTTATATTGTTTGAAATTAATACTGTTTGAAAAGCAATCACAAACTTCATCTATACGATTCCATACTTGCTGTTGGCAGTGCAGAGCTTGGCTTAACACACGATAAATAAAATTATGAATAAATAAATTCTTTTATGATGCATTTTAGTGAATTTTCCAAGTGTGGTCATTCATATTCATTATTTCAATATTTCTTCATAATATCAATATTTCAGAGTGTGGAGTCATTGTGGGTTTTTGATTATTCTACATTAGTCTAGTAAAGTATACTTGCTAGAAAATATTACGAAGTGTGTCATAAATTTGTAAGTGGCGTTGTCGTTTTGATGTTTATCTAGAAACATAAATTATTTCTGGTAGATGTCATCAACGCCCCTAAGCGGCGAATGGAAGAGAGGTTTGTAATTCCTGCTAATACAAGTAATATACTGTGGCTAGAAGGTAAGACTAAGGTGTGGCTGAGGTCTCTTGACCTTCATGAACAGGATACGAACTCTTGTTCGTATCCTGTTCATGAATTTTTTCAATTACGGATGGTGCACGAAAAAAGATTTAAAATTTCAACTGATGCGGGTAAAACTTGGTAGTTCGGAAATTATGGCATTTCCAACGGAGATTACTGGTTTGATTGAATATGGGATTATTACCGTATCGGACAATCAATATCGTATCAGAAAAATATTCATATATGAATATCTATGACTAGAGTACAAACATTCATATTCATCAAACGAATGTTTCGAAACTGCAACCCATACCTTCAAAAGACTAATCATGCTCGGATTTTCGGTTTTTTAGTTGTGGTTCTGTGGTACTTAGAAAAGTATTCTAGTTTTTTTTAATTATTTTACATTAAAATTTTTAAAACACAGGACTCAATCCCGAGTATCTCTGGTTAGTGTTTATTTTGCTGTTTTAGTAACTAGTTATCATCCAAATAGTTCTACGTTTGTAAAAACTAATTGATACCCCTCTAACAGTACTACCATAGGTCATAAAAGAATTATCTCGTTAAAACTGAAGGTATCGCTCGTTTGAAATAATGAATTTTCCATTGTTTACGTTTTCATCCATTACGCCATTAAACTGTGAAAACAAAGTGTCATTTTACTTTATTTTTAATTAAAACACGACGCTGCGCTATCTGTTGTGATCCGAAAGCTAATTAGTGTTTTTTGCTCTAGAGCTACAAGTTTAATGGAAGTAAAATTATACGGTTTGATTTTAATAATAATAATAATTAGTACGATTGGATTTTGGTAATCAACGATCCATACCTTCAGTAGTTCAACTTGGCACATAAAGATTTATACAAAAATTTTTATATACGAACCTTTGAAAGACACGCACATACCCAAAAATGGGGTAGAGTGAGGTCTAGACAATTAAGCCCTCTCGACCCACCTTTCTCCGAAGCCTATTTTAAACAACGTGATAGATGGAGAGCCTATCACCGTCCTAGTGTCCGAGCTAACGATACAATATACTAACATAGGTAGATATTAATACAAACATTCATGACTCGAGAACAAACGTTCATATTCGTCATACAAATATTTGCTGCTTGCGGGATTGGATCCCGCAACTCTTAGCTTCAAAGTCATGGTCACTAACATCTAGACTGTCAAGTCGGCAAAATAATATTTACTTATTTTATCACGTTATGTTTAGTTCTTAAAGGCTATAAGTTTAACAGCCGACAAATATTATGTTGTTGTACGTTTTTTACACCTGAAAAGATGACTGAATGAAAAATATTTGTGATTGCTGATAGATATATTTCCTAGGTATAAAATGCTATGCTAGGACGGTGACTAAGATATGACATACAATTAGATACTATATGAGTGACACGTCTGCGACGCGCGACATTTCGTGAACTAGTTTAAAATTAATGTAATATAAAACTTACAACTAAACTGCTGATTGCTGCTGCTATTGCCGCTGTGACCAGTCGGGCTGTAAAGTTCTGTTGAAACCTAGACATCCAGAGATAATACGGGTTTTGATACATTACGTTAAATCATAGTCACGATAGCCCAGTGGTTGGGTGGTCGGAATTTCGAGTCGAGAGACCCGAGTTCGATCCCCAGGTGGCAGTACCAATGAGTTTTTCAAAAACTTATATACGAATTTCATCGTTGGCTTGGACATAAAGGCGGCGACGGGCTCACCACCTGTCACGTTGTCCCGAAAATATCTTCGGTGGAAGGTGGGTCAAAGGGACTTAATTGTCTAGACTTGACCTCTGTCTACCCCTGTATAGGGAATTGCGTGAAGATATTTATATTTATTTTATTATTTTACGTTAAATCATGTAAAGAGATTAAATATTTCCTTTAGTATTTAAAATATCAAAAGTCCCGATATCCGAGTGGTTGGGTGGTCGGAATTTCGCGTCAAGAGACCCGAGTTGGAGCCCCAGGTGGCAGACTCGAACCAATGGGTTTTTCAAAATCGAATTATATCTTTAGCTTAGACATAAGGCGGCGACGGGCTTGTCACATTGTCCGGAAAATATCTTTGGGGGAAGTTGAGTCAAAGGGATTTAATTGTCTAGACTAGACCCCTGTTTACCCCTGTATTGGGAATTGCGTGAAGATTTATATTTATTTATTTTATTTTTGTAAGAAATTTTTAGCATCATATATTTTTATAACGTGTAAAGTATACCTACGTCATGAGTAATAATTTATTCACGGGGTCGACGACATCTCATCTTTCAGAGTGATTTGTGGTATGCGAAGTGACGTCAGCAAGTAATATCTTACTTGCTGACGTCACTTCGCATGCAGACGTACATGATTACGTTTCTCTATTACGTTCCTCATTACATAATACAGAACAATAAAGTTCTACGTATAATCAATCTTTCCACTGCCCGGCCACTACTTAATTTACAACTTATATGCATATTTTTTATTTACAAAGGTACTGCTTATTTCTTCAGAAATGTCTTCCAGCAGACCTGCGATAGAAGAATGGTAACTAGAAGGTAGATTACGCGCGTACATAATAATACATTTATAAATATAAAGGTGTAATAAATATAAATAAATGCATACATAAATAATTACTCATATCTGAAACTACCCATATAGACACATACATATAAACTAATACGACAAATAAATACACATAAAAAAGTCCCAAGTAAAATAAATTATTTTGATGACTAAATATAATAGTCTTTGACTTTCTTCTCAAATAAAGAAATGGTCCAGGAAATCTTACAAGAGATTTGATGTGGGATCTACAGAGGAAATTTTATATAATATTAATTGATAAGTAGCAAAATATTTATGTTACTAAATCTTTATTGTCTAAAGTCTTTGAGTGTGGTGTTTGAGACCATGCTAACCATAATTTTTAGTATCAACTATAACATTCAATTATAATTTAAAAATTAAAGATACAGTACACAGAAAAACTGACCGTGTGGTAACGGTGTAAGAATATTGTCAATCCCGTTCTTCCCATGGGTGTTGTAAGAGGCGACTAAAGAAAAGAGCCTTGAATAATGTTACGGCAACCGGTAAATAAATAAATAATAAATATCTTCACGCAATTCCCAATACAGGGGTAGACAGAGGTCGAGTCTAGACAATTAAGTCCCTTCGACCCACCTTCCACTGAAGATATTTTCGGGACAACGTGACAGGTGGTGAGCCCGTCGCCGCCTTTCTGTCCAAGCCAACGATATAATTCGTACGTAAGTTTTTTAAAACTCATTGGTTCGAGCCTGCCACTTGGGGATCGAACTCGGTCTCTCGACTCGAAATTCCGACCACCCAACCACTGGGCTATCGTGACTTATACGGCAACCGGTAGATGGCCGGAAAACCATCTCTAATAATATTAGACCAAAATAATCAGACCAAGATGGGCAGCAGCTTCTGAGATGCGAGTGGTCTGCTACTACGATCGCCAATCCGCCTGTCAAGCGTGGCGATTATGGCAAACCCTCCCTATGAGAGAGGCCTATGTCCTGTTGTGGACTTTAACAGGCCGTTATGTATGTATGTATGCACATAGTAAAAACTAGAAGTAAAAATAATAAACAAAACCTTAATAACTTATTTATTTATACATATACCCACCTAAATGTACATAAAAGACAATAGAATAGTGTTATTCACACATATGAAATAGAAAGTTCTCATGAAATAAATCGACGATCATCTTCTTCGAAAGAGACAGCAAATTAATTCTGAATCTTTATTGCATTCATTTAGTCGTAAAGTCATACATTCATTGACTGCTCATAAATTTAGATTGCTTTCACGAACAATAGAGAACTTTGATGAATTCAGCCAGTGATTTATTTATGAGAAAACCAAAATGTTTTTCAGCCAATATAAAACATTGAAATAATGACACCAATAATAACTTGGAACTGGAACTTTGAAAACAAACTAAAACAAACGTACTGAACATAAGTATTCGTAAACAACATTTCCCGCTAGAGTTCCCGCACTCCCTCTAGAGTAGCAATTGTAGATGGCAATGCCGTACTTGCCGATGTCAAACTTGGAAGAATCTTTAAAAACTGCAACGGTTATCGTGTGATACACACGGTAGTACCAATTGCGCCGTGTGGTTAGGGTGTGAGTATATACCACCACATTTCTTCCCGTGAGAGTCTTTAGAGGCAGCTACGAATAAAGACAAGGGTTGCTTTGGCTACCAATAGATGGTGGGATTATGCACTCCAAAAAATACCAGTCCAAATTATAAGAGACAGGTGGCAGCAGCCTGTTAGGTGTGAGGTGTCAGGTACAGCGATCGTTAATCCTGTTACCAAGCTTTGTGCTTATGGCAGACCCTCCCTTACAAGAGAGGGTTACGTTCTGCTCATTTATGTACATATATATGTATGTATGTACTTATGGACCGGTCGATTTCTGTGTAAGTACGACTTGACTGATACTATAAACAATATATATGATAATATGACAGAAACGAGCAAAGGTATCATCAAACGACAAACTATTCTACAGAATAACAGACATTAACGCAGCCGTAAAATTCTTGTCATAATAGTACCACTTTAAATATATTTATATATACTTATACTTTAATGATTAAAAGGTAAAATTAAATTCGTAGGTACTCGTTTAGATTTGTAGGCCTTCACTCTCCCAAAGCTTCGTGTATACTGTCAACGCCGTAGTGTCTAACCGTGTACATTTTCAGTGGTAAGCGATCTCCTTCGGTGATTTGACTCAGAAATAGCTCAAACCTGCAGAGTCAGAGTAGGTAGTCTGCACCTTTACCATAACGTAAATCTGAATAAAGTACATTTATATTGATATACGTACTTGTATATACACAAAATTTGAAATGATAAAAGATATACGGTCTCGAACTGTATAACGCACTCTTAATCAATAGGCTATTGGCACGAATGACTATGATATTTAAATATTTAGTATGAAATTAAATGTTACGATAGCCGAGTGGTTGGGTGATCGTAATGCGATTCAAGATCCCCCGGTGGTAGGCTCGTACAAATGGGTTTTTTCAAAAACAAATGTACGATTTATATCGTTGTTTTGGACATAAAAACAGCGCCAGGCTCACCACCCGTCCAAAAAACATCTTCAGTGGCAGGTGGGTCAAAAGGACATAATTACCTGGACCCGTGTCTACACCAGTATTGGGAATAGCGTAAAATTATTTGATAAAATTAAATTAAAAAGCTGAAAGGCCAAGCATAAGACCTTCGTCAATAATCACCACCGGTAAGTTATGAGTACAGTACACGGGTACACGGGTACGCGGGTACACACGACAACGTGATGATTCTTCCTAAAGAGTATAAATAATGTATAAAAGGGTAACCCTTCTGTGTTCCGTAGGAAGGCGCGTCAATATTCCTGAGCGTGAAAAAAAAAACAGCTTCTGCGGCAACGTTCAAGATAAGGAAAGGCATTGATAAGGAAATGAAATGATTTGCGAGCGTTCCTTGTGTGTTTTGTTAGTATGACGCGACGGTAGAATTCAGTAAAGGATTGCATACATCTTTCGCTTTCAAGTTCATCATTTTCTGCATAAAGAAACTTATTTACACATAAAATTTTACATTACTATCTCAAAAACGACTCTGACTATTTGGCCAAAATTTTTAAATGCAGGGTGTATTTTGTTAACAAGTTTATCTTAACAGTGTCTCTGAGAAATCTCTAAGAACCTTTAAATATGAAAAAAAGCATTATTTATTAAAATTTATTTTCACCTAACGAAGCTTGTTTACTCTGCTATAGTATATTGGGACATAGTAGAACGTACTTCCTTTGACAACAAAAGGAAAAGAACAATGAGATAGTTCGCGTAAATTTAATCAAAACCCAATGTTATGTTTTGGAACAACAGATAAACCCAGTTTTCTTGTTGTCCGTTACTTTTGTTGTTGAAAACTCGTTATCCCGTTTATTTGCGACTACATTCATTGAAATGTGTTTATCTGTGTTGATCCAAAGCAATTATTTTAAATTCTATGCCTATATGAACGTTTTTTTTATCAAGAATTTCGACACATTTGTTTAAAAACAACAAATAAAATAATATCAATTGATATGTGTATTTTATGTAATTCTAGCTTCAATATTTATTGAATTTTGGCTTCGGTAAAGGCAGAAAAGGCTATCCGTGTACTTATGGCATAATCTACCATAAGTGGTTGATGCGTCTCAAACCTGCAAATTATACACGGACTTGTCACGAAATGTTTGTAAAAACGTTTGACCTATGAAGATGAAATTTGGCTGACGAGATTGTTTATAAGTAGTAGACGTCAGATAAGAAGGTCAAACCTCATACTATCAATTATGAACAAAACAAATCGGTCGATTCTCTAGTGATGCTCCAATGTAAATGTGGTGATTTTGACACTTGTTTTTTTATTTATGAACACAAATTGGGGTATGTCTAATTCAGGCGGATGCGCCACGACTTGCTCGCGCGCTGCACACGCGCTTCACGCGCGCCCCTTGCGTTCAGTTACTGCAATTCGAAACGATTTATTTTTTTTTTTTTTTTGTATATGTTATTTATATATCTCTTATACTGCAATGTTTATATTTTTGTGATATTTTTGATATACGTAAAAAAATCTTCACGCCGTTCCCAATACAGGGGAAGACAGAGGATAAGTTCTTTCGACCCACCTTTCACCAAAGACATTTTTGGGATAACGTGACAGGTGGTGAGCCCGTTGGGGTCTTTATGTCCAAGCCAAAGATATAAATCGTACATAAGTTAAAAAAAAACCATTATAACGAGCCTGCCACCTAGGGATCGAAATCTGGTCTCTCGACTCGAATTCCGATCACCCAACCACTCGGCTATCGTGACTTAAGTAAACAGTTTTCTATTTTTCTTTTTTTTTAATTTTTTTATTATTGTTTCTATTAATGTATCTCCTGTTATAATTTGTTTAAATATATATATATATATATATATATATATATATATATATATATATATATATATATATATATATATATATATATATATATATATATATATATATATATATATATATATATATATATATATATATATATATATATATATATATATATATATATATATATATATATATATATATATATATATATATATATATATATATATATATATATATATATATATATATATATATATATATATATATATATATATATATATATATATATATATATATATATATATATATATATATATATATATATATATATATATATATATATATATATATATATATATATATATATATATATATATATATATATATATATATATATATATATATATATATATATATATATATATATATATATATATATATATATATATATATATATATATATATATATATATATATATATATATATATATATATATATATATATATATATATATATATATATATATATATATATATATATATATATATATATATATATATATATATATATATATATATATATATATATATATATATATATATATATATATATATATATATATATATATATATATATATATATATATATATATATATATATATATATATATATATATATATATATATATATATATATATATATATATATATATATATATATATATATATATATATATATATATATATATATATATATATATATATATATATATATATATATATATATATATATATATATATATATATATATATATATATATATATATATATATATATATATATATATATATATATATATATATACATATATATATATATATATATATATATATATATATATATATATATATATATATATATATATATATATATATATATATATATATATATATATATATATATATATATATATATATATATATATATATATATATATATATATATATATATATATATATATATATATATATATATATATATATATATATATATATATATATATATATATATATATATATATATATATATATATATATATATATATATATATATATATATATATATATATATATATATATATATATATATATATATATATATATATATATATATATATATATATATATATATATATATATATATATATATATATATATATATATATATATATATATATATATATATATATATATATATATATATATATATATATATATATATATATATATATATATATATATATATATATATATATATATATATATATATATATATATATATATATATATATATATATATATATATATATATATATATATATATATATATATATATATATATATATATATATATATATATATATATATATATATATATATATATATATATATATATATATATATATATATATATATATATATATATATATATATATATATATATATATATATATATATATATATATATATATATATATATATATATATATATATATATATATATATATATATATATATATATATATATATATATATATATATATATATATATATATATATATATATATATATATATATATATATATATATATATATATATATATATATATATATATATATATATATATATATATATATATATATATATATATATATATATATATATATATATATATATATATATATATATATATATATATATATATATATATATATATATATATATATATATATATATATATATATATATATATATATATATATATATATATATATATATATATATATATATATATATATATATATATATATATATATATATATATATATATATATATATATATATATATATATATATATATATATATATATATATATATATATATATATATATATATATATATATATATATATATATATATATATATATATATATATATATATATATATATATATATATATATATATATATATATATATATATATATATATATATATATATATATATATATATATATATATATATATATATATATATATATATATATATATATATATATATATATATATATATATATATATATATATATATATATATATATATATATATATATATATGCCTATATTTAGCCACTTTGAAACTGTTTGCAATTATTCAGACTGGAATAAGACGCATAGGACAGTCGCAGACCTTTATCTTATTATTATTATTTAAATTTCGATATTATTTTTCAAGACTCTCATTGGGGCATAATTTACTCGTGTTTCAAGAGTTTTTCAACCCTGTCTGAGCTTACCTAAATAAAACAACTACTCCTGATGCTGCTTTATTTTATTTTTTTTTTTTTGTATATGTTATTTATATATTATATGGAGACATCGTGCAAGTGGTGCCTGAGACTTTCATGGTGCCACTACTTCAGTAGTGATGTTAATAAATAAATAAATATCTTCACGCAATTCTAATACAGTGGTAGATTGTCTATTCTAGACAATTAAGTCCCTTCGACCCACCTTCCACCAAATATATTTTCTGGACAACGTGACAGATGTTGAGCCTGTCGCCGTCTTTATGTCCAAGCCAACGATATAATTTGTACATAAGTTTTGAAAACCCATTGGTACGAGCCTGCCACCTGGGGATCGAATTCGGATCTCTTGACTCTAAATTCCGTCCACCCACTCGGCTATATCGTGGCTTTCTCTTATTTTCAATTTTCATAATGGCCAAATGAGTTTTCCATTTGCCAAATGAAGGCCAATGTTCTGCAAATTACCCTTACAGGTCATTATTTATTTATATATTATATGGAGACATCGTGCAAGTGGTGCCTGAGACTTTCATGGTGCCACTACTTCAGTAGTGATGTTAATAAATAAATAAATAAATAAATAAATAAATAAATAAATATCTTCACGCAATTCTAATACAGTGGTAGATTGTCTATTCTAGACAATTAAGTCCCTTCGACCCACCTTCCACCAAATATATTTTCTGGACAACGTGACAGATGTTGAGCCTGTCGCCGTCTTTATGTCCAAGCCAACGATATAATTTGTACATAAGTTTTGAAAACCCATTGGTACGAGCCTGCCACCTGGGGATCGAATTCGGATCTCTTGACTCTAAATTCCGTCCACCCACTCGGCTATATCGTGGCTTTCTCTTATTTTCAATTTTCATAATGGCCAAATGAGTTTTCCATTTGCCAAATGAAGGCCAATGTTCTGCAAATTACCCTTACAGGTCATTATTTATTTATATATTATATGGAGACATCGTGCAAGTGGTGCCTGAGACTTTCATGGTGCCACTACTTCAGTAGTGATGTTAATAAATAAATAAATAAATAAATAAATAAATAAATAACAAAATCCATAACCTAAGTGAAAAGAAGAAAATGTGCTTCTTTAAATGCAAGTCATGATTTATTGCCTGAATCAGAGAAGATTCCAATATTTAATGTTACTTTTATGCTTATACACGTTTAAAAATCTTTTAACTTCTAAATGACTAAATTTATTATATGCCTATATTTAGCCACTTTGAAACTGTTTGCAATTATTCAGACTGGAATAAGACGCATAGGACAGTCGCAGACCTTTTATCTTATTATTATTATTTAAATTTCGATATTATTTTTCAAGACTCTCATTGGGGGCATAATTTACTCGTGTTTCAAGAGTTTTTCAACCCTGTCTGAGCTTACCTAAATAAAACAACTACTCCTGATGCTGCTTTATTTTATTTTTAATGATATTGTGATATATAACTTTTAGTTCTAGCCGTATTATTTGTTAAATGTACTCCTACTATACTGACATATTTGAGACCCTCTTTGACACATTAGTATATATTTGCACAGTTTTATTAAGACAGTACTATCAACCATCTACTGCTTCCCTAAACCGCCCTTACAAATCAAAATTTGTAAGGGCGGTTTAGTGTTGGCATAAGTATTTACCACTCCCATTCCTTTCACACAGAGTCTCAATCAAATCTTTCAATTATTAATCATCAACTATTAATGATTAAAAACCAACCAATAAATGTATTTATTTCTAAAACTTGGCGCCGAATTGCTTGTTTCAAAATTTTAATAAGAAATAAGCTAACTTTAGAAAGTTATTACTTGGTTTTTGCCTTCTTTTTGTGGGCTGTTCAAATAAAAGAAATGTTTATAAGCTTATATAAATATGTATCATCTCAATATGTTTATATATATATATATATATATATATATATATATATATATATATATATATATATATATATATATATATATATATATATATATATATATATATATATATATATATATATATATATATATATATATATATATATATATATATATATATATATATATATATATATATATATATATATATATATATATATATATATATATATATATATATATATATATATATATATATATATATATATATATATATATATATATATATATATATATATATATATATACATATATATATATACATATATATATATACATATATATATATACATATATATATATATAAATAAAACACACATACATAATATGTGTGTGTTACTTATGTTTGTATAGTATAATTTTTAGTCTCCTTAATATATTTTTTAAAGAAGGTGTTAACAATATAGCATAAATAAAATAAATAAATAACAAAATCCATAACCTAAGTGAAAAGAAGAAAATGTGCTTCTTTAAATGCAAGTCATGATTTATTGCCTGAATCAGAGAAGATTCCAATATTTAATGTTACTTTTATGCTTATACACGTTTAAAAAATCTTTTTATCTAAAGAACATTTTCAAAGTAATCTTTGTTAATTGCTGTTGAGTTTTAAATACTTTGAAGTCGTCTTAATTTAATTAAAAGTTAAGAATGACTACAATGGCGAACGTAGAATTTACGTCGGAAAATTATTAAATATGTCTTCGAGTTATTAATTTTAAATTGGTTCTTTCTCTCTCAATACATACGAGTCACAGAGAAACATAGATACAAGTCTACTACAGAATGTAAACCTCTCTCGTTAGGAAAGATATTCCATGACCGCCACGCTTGGCCTCCACCTCGCACCAGACGGGCATTAACCAATGATCGGTCTGCTGAATTTGGATCTGATATTAATCGATATAGTATCTCGCTATCTATAGGTAGCCATTGCCATTGTCAATGCCTTTCCCCCAGTTGTTAGTTTGGTGTCATGGGATAACGTTATATATATTATAGGAGTGCTCCGAGGAATTGTTCGGATTAATCCCAGCCGCTGAATTTCACCATCGAACATTAGGGCATAGTCAAAAATTCCATCAACCCATCTTGATGCTTGGCATTCCACTACTGTGCGTTTTTCGCGGATTTTTCTGCCACGCACTTGCACTTTATGAAATGTGCTGCCGTCAGCGGTTTTTCCGGACCGATACGACTTAGGGACCTTCCAGAAAAGAGCCTATAACTTACTCAAAGGTCGGCAACGCATCTGCTATGCCTCTGGTATGGCTGATGTTCATGGGCGGTGGTAATCACTTACCATCAAGTGAGCCACCTGCTCGTTTGCCTCCCTTCCCAATAAAAAAAATGGGATATCGTTCCTTGAGAGTCTAGGGAGTTTTCCGAACTATATGGGTGGCATGTTCTTTAGCAATTAATACTATAGCATAAAATATTTAAACTTCATCTTTTAATCTCGCTACTTACACTAACAATCAATACCAAGAAAGTTAGATAAAAACAAAAAAACACGCTTTTTTAACTAGCGAAACTAAAAAGTAAAGTTCGTTAAGTTCTAAAAATAGAATGATGAACAATAATTAATTTTATCTTAAACAGCGTGGGTATGTATGCAGCTATACACACATACCAAGCTAGCAAGCTTTTGATAATTTTTTACCATTTCATTAGACTTCAGATTTTTCTTCAGATTTAATCTCATAAACATTACGAGACAGTAAAGATGAGTGGGCCATGGGCGTATTTCAGATATACTAATAGAATGTAAATATAACAGGTAATAAAATTTACAGGGAAATGTAAGGATATATACGACGTGATCAAAATTGATAAGAACAATACTTAATGCATATTTATATAAACTTCTTATTATTAAATAAATAATAATAACGTTCGGGTTTTTCTAGACACGTTTATTAATTGAAATGATAATAATATTGTAGACTTGTTCGTATCGTTGGATATATTGCTTTATTTTCATTACGGTCTTTGAAAACTTCAACGATGTTATAAAATATCAGCGACCCGGAAAAACATCAACGAAGAAGTTTTAATATTTTCCTGTTATATGTTGTGGAAATTGTTCAGAAATATTCCTTCAAGTAAAAGTTGTGGATGAAATATTTTAATATTTTTATAAATGGGTGTAAGAAACAATCATAGGAACCTAATTTTTAATACATGGTAAAACATACCTAGGATGCCATAACTAGCTCGTAACCGCCCTGGAGGATTGAAGGACTGACGATGACCGAGCTAGTACTGGGCTCGGTCAGCTCACTTGGAAAAGCCACCCGGTCCAGCCATTCCCGTAAAATTAGGCCTGGTGTGTAGATTCATCTTGATCGTTTGTTTACCTTTTACGTGAAGCTTATTCACTTAATGACATGATTGGAACCAGTATGTAAACTGTGTGTCGTGGATGATGACCATATTTTGTATTCCTACAAAATATGGTCATCATCCACGACTTGCTACTTGCTCCATTTGCCATTTTTGTTAAGCGAATAGCCGATCGTAGTGTCATGTAGTATTTCAGACGTTTTGCTAAGTAAAACTGACATCTGCTAAATTTTAAATAGTTTATGTAATAGTAAAAAAGGCTTAGCCTTTTCAAGGTACACGAATGGACGAAAAGTATACGGTATTATAATTATTCTAATGATTTGGTAGATTAATAAAACTACATATTTTTTCTATGACCAATTAAAGATTTTTAGTACCTATTTTAACGTCGTTATTTGCAGAGCTTCACAGTCAACACTTTCCTAGAAAACTCATTAGATTTCTTCCCGTCGCTTCACTTAAAAGCTGTATGCATATAAAATTCAAGGAAGGTTAATTTTTCCTCCATCGACCTGGAAAAATGTCAAGGAAGAAAATTTTATTTTCTCTTTAATAGAAAATAATATTTTTCATTGCATTGCTTTATTTGAAATAGTGAAAATAAAAGTATAACTTCGCCCCGTTGGAAAAATGTTTCAAAAAATATTAAAAATTATCCTTAACCTACTACGTGATATATTATATATATACCACATTTACCTTTTTTTAAATAAAACGATTTTCGGATTTTATCACGTTTTAAATTAGTTTTTACAAACTATTTTTATTTTCCGACGTTTCGGATGCTTTACAGCAACCGTGGTCACGGAGGGAAAAAAAACATCCGAAACGTCGGGAAATAAAAATAGTTTGTAAAAACTAACTAAAAACGCCATAAAATCCGAAAATCGTTTTATTTTAAATGTGTAGTATTCGCGTAAATACAAGAAAACATTTGGCATTATGAATAATTGTCATTTTAATCAAACTGACAATTGATATAGAAATAAACAAAATCTTTCAATCAACTTACTCGTTGACTCAACTTTGTGCTGGTCAAATTTGATTATGTTGATGTGTGCTACCCAGATCTTAGTGAAGTTATCTTAGAAAAAGTGGAATGTCTATTTAATAACAAATAAATAAATAAATATCTTCACGCAATTCCCAATACAGTGGTAGATTGTCTATTCTAGACAATTAAGTCCCTTCGACCCACCTTCCACCAAATATATTTTCTGGACAACGTGACAGATGTTGAGCCTGTCGCCGTCTTTATGTCCAAGCCAACGATATAATTTGTACATAAGTTTTGAAAACCCATTGGTACGAGCCTGCCACCTGGGGATCGAATTCGGATCTCTTGACTCTAAATTCCGTCCACCCACTCGGCTATATCGTGGCTTTCTCTTATTTTCAATTTTCATAATGGCCAAATGAGTTTTCCATTTGCCAAATGAAGGCCAATGTTCTGTAAAATATCTTTAGTGGAAGGTGGGTCGAAGGGACTTAATTGTCTAGACTAGACCTCTGTCTACCCCTGTATGGGGCGTGAAAAGGATGTGTAGCGTCTCCATGACTATTTCAAGTCGGTATTTATAATTGCTTGATAGATCTGAAAGAGAATATATATGCGACTTGAGCATTAATGATTTGTTCAAATATCTACACCGATGCCTAAGATACTTGGGTAATATGATATTGAGTTATAGAAGACGGTAAATACATGGTACATAATTTCCAAATCTGTATAAAATTTTATCAAAGGTTTTCGGTTCAGAGCGTAAATAAATTAAAATATCACGTCACTTAGTAAATCATATTAAAACAGCTATCTAATGTATATTCTGACTGTATTAGTTATGTTTATTTTGTTTTATTTTATCTATTTCGTTTTGTTTATGTTATTTTGATTAATTTGTAAGTTCTTCATACTACGAGTAAGTGAAAAATTTATGACCGAGCGTTGACATTCAGGACACTTTCTTCGAGGTTCTACTGATAATCAGCGCTGTAGCACTACTGTAGCAATATCCTGAGTCACTGCATTATCTATAATACTGCATATCCTTTTTTGGACTGAGTCGGCGACAGTGTCATAAGATGTCTCGGTATCTCATATAAACTTGGTTAAATGTGGATCGAAAGGGCATTGGGAATATGGTTGAGCTTGTTTCTTTTTTTTATTTATTTAGGTTACAAATATCACAATTTAAGTATCAAGTGGCCGTGTGGCTACGCGTAAAAATATGCTACCCACTTTTTTTCCGGGGTTGTCGTAAGAGGCGACTAAGGGAAAAGCCTTAAAATGCAATAGGCTGCCGATAGATGGCGGCATAACCATTTCAAAAATACATGAACAAAATTCTGCAGACCGGTTATGGGCAGCTGCGCCAATTCATTTGCCAAGCGTTGCGTTTATGGAAAACTCTCCCGTACGTGATAATTATATGTCCCGCAGAAGATGAGGCTATGATAATATAATGAAGGCTCAAGTTTCGTTTTCATTTCAGGACATCGACTATGAAGGGTTCCGATGGTTTCTGGATACCTTCCTCGAAGTATCAACTCCCGATGAACTCACCAGGTTTGATTTTGACTTTTTTGTAAACAACAGTTTAAGCGTCAATAGCCTAGTGGTTTAGGGTGTGGACTGTGAAATATGACGTCGCAAGTTCGATCCGCAATTCGACTGTTACTGTCGTAAACCACTCCAGACACTAGGGTTTCCGTCAAAGGTGGGTGGAATGACTTCATTGTCGGAACCACTTTCTACCCCAGAAAAATTGTTATAACCACGCTTTTTCTGGGGTAGAAAAAGGTTTCGATAAAAACTCTGGTATCTCACCCAAATTTATTAAATCAATTTGAACAAAGTTTGCTGTTGTTCAAAAAATTACTTAAAAGGTTCATACTTTAACCGAGGGAAAATATTGGTATTTTAAAACTGTATTTTTATATAAAAACTTAAGGCAATGACTCAATTTTAAAATGAGCAATTTTGATCACCAATGGAGTGATCAATAATGTCGTGGATTTTTCATATAGCCTTTCAAAGTTTCAATAAATAAAAACCACGTTAAATTATAAATAAAACGTTCTTAAAAGTTTACAATATGAAATAGAATAGTTAGAAAGAATAAAAAGTAAAAATGTTTAGAATATGCCGTATGACTGTACGTTGCAGGCATTTGTTTCTGTCATTCGTACGGAGGGACAAAAGACCTGCTCTCCGTGAAATGGCAGCCGCCAGTTCAGCCGCGGCTTGCGCGCCCGTCACCTCACACGGAGATCATCAGGTAAAATATATTTAAATAGACTTTAATACATTATCATACGTAATCATAGTCAATAAATTACTATGGATATTCAGGTCAGATATTTTATGCCACAATAAAATGCATTCATATTTTATATTGCATTTTTATTGCTTTTGAAATTATGTTAGTCATGCTCGATTTGTTGTTATTAAATTAAAAGAAATTTTAAGAAACATAGAATGACACGGGTGGAATTCGGAAACGGTGGTAACCTCTACCACAACACGGCAGAAGTTCGAATCCGGTCCAGCGTCAGTTGAGTTTTTTTTAATTTCTCATTAATCACATTTTATATTTGGTTGAGTAATAATACAAAACAAAACATGATAGAAGTGCTATCAAAATATAATAATAAAGAAAATTGGTACTTATGGACTTTACCCATTGTAACTTAGAAATTTTAATGCTATTAAATTAAGGTCGCATGTCAATTACGAAATTTTAAAGGTACTTTTAGATACTAAGATTGCCCATAAACTATTTATTACCATTATAGAAAAATTTCTTTAAAAACATATGTAAAAATAGATAGTATGATTAAAAATTTCAAAATGTACGTTTTATTAAATTTCCTTTAGTATTTACTTAAAAATATCTTATTTCTAGGGGAAGTTAAGTTTGGCGTCAAAGATCCACGGTTTAGCAGAAAGACTACAACAACTGGGCAAAAGCTCAGGGGACTCCGTCGATGGAAGTGAAAAGGGATCACGAAGTCGCACTGGTAAAGTTTGTTACAATTGGAATTTAAAAATTAAATGATAAATGTAAATTAATTCATTAATAAAAACCTATGACTCCAGTACAAACATTCATATTCATTATACAAGTTATTGTCACTAGCGGGATTCCAACCAGCAACCTATAGCTGCGAAGGCATAGCCATTATCAGCTCTAATATCGCTTCGTAAATATTTATATGTTTATATGAATATTTATCTCAGTAAAATATGAAAATAGAATAGTATATAACTATATTGTACCGTTAGCTTGAAAACTAAGACGACAAAAGGCTTACCACTCTTTTTCGTTGTCCCAGATAAGTTTCGATGAAAAGTCAGTAGAAAGGACTTTATTATCTAGACCTCTGCCTACTCCAGTAAGGGAAATTGTATGAGGATAAAAAAATATTCAAAATTATACATATACGGTGCGAAATGTCTGTGAATAATGTAAAAGGCTCGAAAATATATAAGTATCTCTATATAAAAGGATTCTGAAAAACACTTCAATCAAATCAAATAATTTAAATAACAAAAAGAAAAGAGGTGGTAATTTAACTATGTATACGAACGGGATGTAGCATACGATAACATTCGACGTTTCTTCGGCTGAACAACCGTTCATCTTATGCGGTTTCGTACAATTTTACGATAAAACTCGTGCATCGCATACCACTTCATTTGAATGAAGATCAAATGGCAGTGACTGGACCTTTTATTTTTCGGCACAAAACAATGTTATATTATCTTTCTCCAAAGGTGTCACGTTCTGGTTTTAATGGAGTAAAGAGTCAGTTTTATTACAGACTATATGATTTTTATTTTTTTAATACTTGACAAATACAATATAGATACATGTTATTACTTAAGAGAGTATATCTATAACAATAATAACAATAATAATGTTTAAAAATTATTGTCATTAAAAATTTTACTCTCCTTTGTCCATTGTATTTCAAGGTACAACTGAACAGCATTGTGTCGTTCGCGCAAATTATGCGCAGCTGACCCTTACTTTATCATGAAGCAGGGGTAAGAGAACTTTCATCTCTCTTAGGCAAGAACGCTACACCGCTTGCCCCACTTCTTTCCGACTGAACACGTTATACTAATGAAAATCGTTGTTTCTTAAAACTTTAACAACTTTACAATAAATGAGATATCTTCGCAATTATTGTTTTAGATAAAACCAAGTGTCCAAGAAATATATGTATATATAAATATACAACATATATAAATAAATATCTTCACGCCATTCCCAACACAGAGGTAGACAGAAGTCTAGTCTAGACAATTAAGTCCCTTCGATCCACCCATTGGCCACCGAAGATATTTCGGGACAACGTGACAAATGGTGAGCCCGTGGCCGTCTTTATATCCAAGCCAACGATATGAATCGTACATAGGTTTTGAAAAAAAAAACCTTTGGTACGTGCCTGCCACCCGAAGATCGAACTCGGGTCTCCCGACTCTAAATTCCGACCACCTTTCCACTCGGCTATCGTGACTTTTGTCTAAGAAATAAAACTTAGAAAACTTAATTAAAACCTATCCAGTAGTTTTTCCGTGACGAGCGCACAACTGCGAACCTCTAGCACTTTATTTATTTAGATTGTTACAAATTAGATCTCTGGGTTAATCCCCAAGGGTAGCAACACATTTACCTTTCTTAGATTGAATTTGTTTGCAAATATCTATAAGCTAGTTTTTAACTTCAATTTAATTGTTCAATGATATTGTGTTAATATTACAAAGTTTAAAACATGCACATAAAGTTATATTGGTTTTATTAAAACATTGTTTTACAATGTTGAATTCACATGTGATACATGATGAATTTACATATGACTGTGGTACCTACGTAAGTCCTGTATGTGTGTCCTGTGTGTATTTATGTTGTCCCTCGATGTATGTATTATTTTTATTCATATATTTATAGACCGTCAATATTGTTTCAGGGAGCGTACACCCAATGTTCACTGTGACTACTCATCCATCGTACTCATCCCATGAACTGTGCTTAGACCGACGCAACGAGACAAGTCCCAGTCATAGTCAAATGTCCAGAAACTCCAGCAGGAAAAGCAGTAACTCGCTTCGTGTTAATCAGTCCACCAAAATAGAAGGTAAGATGATGTAGGAAGGAATAACTATTATTTACTTTTCAGTATATAATTTAGTTTGTTTGTGGTAGAGCCACGCATCAGCTTTTGTTGTTGCATGAATGAGCCGGCTCGAATGGGGAAGTACCACGACCTCACAGAATACTGGCGTGAAGTAGAAGTTTAACAAACTTCTGCGTTTCGTCTGGTAAGTGCAGGTAACCGGAGGCCCAAACACCCCCCTCCCCCAATTCTGGGGGGAGGGGGCACTCTAAGGTTGGCAACGCACTTGTTATGCCTCTGGTTTGCGGGTGTACATGGGCGGCGGTAGTCACTTACCATCACGTTAGCCACCTGCTCGTTTGCCTCCCTTTTCTATTTAAAAAAGAAAGTTCTTGATACACATACAACTTCTCAAATATCTGCATATATTTTAACACATTTGCGTGTATTTTACACTCATACATAATTTTTTTTTATTTCAGACTTCAAACATTTAATTCGTCGTCCGTCTACCCTGGAAGTCCATACCGCCAGAGTATCCCTGAAGGACATCGTATGTTACTTGTCACTTTTAGAAGCAGGGCGACCAGAAGATAAATTAGAATGTGAGTCTTAAATTTACCTATTCCTAACTTTCAAGGATTAGAGGTTTAACAGTTGCTGATAATTTAATGGAATATTATAAGACAAATTCTTTTTACTAAAACCATTTCACATAGTACTAATAATTTTAAACAAGTTCGCAGCGGTGCTTCTGTCGGCATTAACTGATTCACCATATTTAAGTCTTAAAATACATCAGGACTCATCATAGTCATGATAGCCTATGGCAAAGTGACCTGAATTCAAGTCAAGACCCCAACTTAATTCCTAGTTGGTAGATTCGAACTAATTTGTTTCAAAACTTATGTACGATTTATTTCGTTGGCGTGGAGACAAAGACGACAACAAACACGCTATCTGGCGCGGTATCCTAAAAAAGGTCTTAAGTGAAAGGTGGGACGGAAGGACTTCCGAAAAGGGAAAACCTCTGTCTTCCCCAAAATTGGGAATACCAGGAGGCCATCTTTCCACCTTCTTAATAAAACCTTGAAAAACCTTAGCCTTGTTTGATGACAAGACACGCTGAAAAATAACAAATTAAATTAAGTGTCATAATTAAGTCAAAAGTAAGTAGACTCCTTTTCTACATAGAAGTCGTCTGGGTCAGTATCAAAATCCTATTGTATTATTACAAAACGCAGTCACGAAAGCCGAGTGATTGGGTATTCGAAATTCGAGTCAAGAGACCGGAGTTCAATCTCCAGGACAGGGTGGTACCAATGGGTTTTTCAAAATTTATATATAAATTATTACGTAGGCTTGGACATTAAAACGGCGACGAGCTCACCACCCGTCACGTTGTCCCAAAAAATCTTCGGTGGACGGTGGGTCGAACGACTTGACGACGAGAACGACGAAGTAAAAGTATTGGGAATGGCGTGAAGATATATATTTTTTTGTTTTATATATACAAAACACAGTTCTGAAGACAAATAGCACTGTAACTACCTATACTATTGTGTGCCAATTTGAAACGTAAAATGCTCACCACCTGTCACGTTGTCCCGAAAATATCTTTTGTGGAAGGTAGGTCGGAGGGACTTAATTGTCTAGACTAGACCTCTGTCTACCCCTGTATTGGGAATTGCGAAGAAGAAGATATTTATTTATTTATTATTATTATTTACTTCTCATTTAAAGTTATGTTCCGGTTGTACGACACCGACGGCAACGGCGTGCTCGACACCAATGAAATGGACTGCATCGTCAACCAAATGATGACGGTCGCCGAGTACCTTGGTTGGGAAACTTCAGAGCTCAGACCGGTTAATAAATAGTTATCATTTTAATGTTTTCTTATTTTAATATTAATTATTATTAACAATAATAATTTATATACATATATGTTTGCGGTGCGGACTGTGAAAGAGTTCGACCCCGCTATTGACTTTACTTGAGCGATTAACAAAAATACTGATATATATAAAGTATGTATAATGAATTCTTTCACATTGCTCTAGTACTTTTTACAGTTGAACCTTTTTTAACGGGACTTTTACCGGCAGATTACAGACTACAGAGATTTTATTATTTTAAAGTTGGTTCGTTATATGTACATACATACCTACACTTTAAAATAATTGATATTTTTACGCATAATTTTTAAATACCAAATTAATGAAATCGTACTTCAGGTTTCTCCAAAATGTACCGTGCCAAATAAAAATAAATTTTCCATTATAAATTCTGCAATAAGTAAAGTAGGCTTACATTGCAATCATCCAAATATACAAACTAACATTGACAATAATAATGAATAATAAAAAGTAGAATGAAACCAGGAATCTCCATGTCATTAAATAAATGTTTCATCAATTTCAAATTATTAATAATTATCTTATCTCAAAAATATGTTTTTTAGATTTTACAAGACATGATGGTAGAGATAGATTACGACGCGGATGGAACTGTTTCTCTTGACGAATGGAAAAGAGGAGGGTGAGTATACCATCATTTTACATTTTACGTTATCATATTTCTCGTTTTATCATTATTCTCATATTATCCAGCCATCTGTCGGTAGCCAATTGCATTACCAGGGCGTTTCCCTTAGTCGTTTTTTACGATATCTATGGGGAGTGACATTATTCTTTCACCGATACCACACAGGATAATAAACAATTATATATGAAATTATATATGAATTATTATTAAACTTCCTTATAATGTTCGTAATGTAGCAATATACTTAATACCCTTTTCTAAATTTTACATTTTAATTAATTAATTAAATAATTTAATTTTAGAATGACTACCATCCCATTGCTCGTGCTTTTGGGCTTGGATACAAACGTGAAAGAAGACGGTGAGCACGCGTGGAGACTGAAACACTTCAACCGTCCAGCGTACTGCAACCTCTGCCTCAATATGCTAGTCGGATTAGGGAAGAAAGGCTTATGCTGTATATGTAAGTATTTATTTAATAAGCCCATGGAATATGGAGTTTGGATTATAAAGCGTAAACAAATGCCTGAAGATCAGTTTTAGCGATGGATAAGGTTTAGTAGATATAATGAGATACATAGATTTGATATAAAGTTGACGTTATAGGTAGGTTATAGGGTGTTGTGCGTCCACTCAAATACACTAGTGTATTTTTACAAAATTCTTCCTCTCAAAATATTATTCTTAATTCTCAGAGAGATATATGGTAGCTAAGTGATCGGAGCTATCTAATAACGCGTGAATTGACAATGTTCAAAGTATCAAAACTGGAACTCGAACTCAAGTCACTAGTACTGTGAAACCAAATGGAATTCTCTTATCGCTGATCTACTATATAGGTATACATACTTAAAAACTACAGCAAGAGTTTTTTATCAGTTTGCAAGTTTTTAAAAAAAAGAATACTAGCAATGCTGAATAACATTGCTAGTATTCCTGTTAACCACTCCAATTAAGCTGCAATGCTTGTGTCTGGAGTTCGTAGACGTCAATAGTCGAATGGCGGGGCCCGAACCTGCGACGTCATGTTTCGCAGTCCGCGCCCTAAACCATTAGGCTTTTGCCGCTTACCGCTGATTTACTATATAGGTATACATACATAAAAACTACAGCAAGAGTTTTTTTATCAGTTTGCAAGTTCACCGTACATGAGCGATGCGTGCAGCGCGCGCCCGCTTCCTGCATAGCGACGTACTCTAAACGTCGGGCATCTGCCACTCTCGCACATCACTGGGTTGAAGGTAAATTCTATAATAAAAAAGTCTTTAAAATAGATTTCTACATTGACTCGCCCGGAAATAGATTGAGCCTGGGTACCTTCGATGTTTCCGATTGCATATCACAAATGCTTTAGTTACTTATTTTAGGATCAGAGTAATACATGTAATTTTGTCCCTATCTGTGTACGTGTTTTAACATATTTTAAATTAAAATAAATACCTAGTAAAAGCCATTAAGCTAAAGAAAGCCATTTTATTAAAACCTTATAAAAACATTTTTTTAACAATGTTAATTTTGTTTTTTAATATGAAAAGTATTGGAATTCCTGTCTATAATTTTACATTTGTAAATTGACAGCCCTGTAGTAGTGGCCTATTAGACTAAAAAAAAGCTAAGCTAAGGGTTGCCACCAATAGATACCTTCAAACAATTTCAATCGTAAAACGTATCCTTTTTGGGATGAGATGCCATCTTTAAGGATTAAAATGAAAATAAAAACCTCATCGCCCGCATTTCATTTGGCTCTGTAAAGCTTACAAATTAAAACAGAACCGTTCCTCTCAAACTCATACACATTAAAGTATTTCATCACTTGAAATATTTCATTTATTTAGATTCAATTAATTTAAATTAATTAAATTGATTATCATAACAATTTCATAATGTAACGTAATAGTCACGATAGCCGAGTGGTTGAGTGATCAGAATTCGAGTCACGAGACCCGAGTTCGACCCCCAAGGCAAGTACCTATAGGTTTTTTCAAAACTTATGTACGATTTATATCGCTTTCTTGGACAAAAAGACTGCGACGGGCTCACCACCTGTCACGTTGTCTCAAAATATGTGATAGTTGGAAGGTGGGTCGAAAAGACTTAACGGTCGAGACCTCTGTCTACCCCTGTATTGGGAATGACGAGAAGATATTTTTTTATTATCATAACAGTGGGTACTACTAGCAAAACTTGGCGTTTCATAGATCAAATACATCATACATGTTATGGTTATGGTACACGAAGTGATAAAAGGCTCCACGTGTGTACATTTTTACCACTCACGTCCTGCAGTGCATGGTCATGCAGCAAGTGCAAACGAGCGGCGGTCATGTGCATCCGACTGGACATACCCAGTAACACTCTCCTTTTACATATATATTTTGATACAAATCTAACGTTACAAATTTTATTGAAAACAATAAAACCATTAATTTTACACAGGTAACTGCCACGGCAAATGTGCAAGGTGTCGGAAAAAGATCAAAGGGTACAACGGAATCACAGGTCTTCATTGCCGCTGGTGTCATATTACTGTGAGTTACACTTATTTAAAGATATCCAAGATTATTTTAATTATATGCTAGTATTATATAAACTAAATGATAATCACATTTAAAGAGATCACATTTAAAGATTGTTTTTTAAATATTATAGTTTTTAGAAAAGATAACTCATTCCAATTTTTATTTTCTCTGCTAAATAAGTTGTAATTTATTATTTATTAAAAACCATAGCTTCGCTTATTACCAACAAGAAGTAGAAGCTAGATGCTTCTGCTGCCGCATTTCATTTAAAAGGGGTTCCGAGATCCACAGAGCTTCCGATCTCCTCTTCCTAATTTTCTCTGTCTAATTCCTGCCGCTGACCGGCAATCTAGAACCCAACTAGTGTTATACAGATACATGATCGTCAGTAACCACTTTCCATAGTAGCCGATTGCTAATTATATATAAAAAAAACTAATCGAAGAAAATCACAAATACGTTTAAGGTCTTAATTACACTGTGGTACTTTAATCAAACTATGAGGTTCCATTAATATGATATAGAAATTCAGAATTTCGGGGCTGATTGTTGAAACAAATCGGTAAAAGGTTTGAATATAGCCTGAATAATTCTAGTGAAGGCATCTGGAAGATGCCTTCACTAGACTTATTAACAGAAGGTATTCCGGCTATACAGCTGCACAACCGGTGCGTGGGCAGCGCGGGCGGCGCGTGTTCGCTGGGCCGGCACGCGCGGCACATCCTGCCACCCACCGCCATCCGCCCGCTGGTGCTCGACCGGCAGAGGTCGCTGCCGCACCGCCCGCCCAATGAACAGGTCTGAGAAACTCTGTTTATAATTTGCTGTATATAAAAAGCTCTTATTACAGGATATTTGATCATCAGGCTCTGATGAAATTAAGACGAAATCGATGAAAATTATGTATTTATAAGCAATTAAAATGTCAAAAACCCCCAAGTTACCTTCCAAGGGACCTTCAAAGCAAAAGCTGTGTTCGAAACCGCTAACGAGTCAACAATTGTGTGATGAATATGAATACTTATACTCGAGTCCATTATGTTTATATGTATAAATGAATATTTCAACATATTTTATGTTAAATTAAAGAGAAAAAAGTCAAAATTTCAACTGACACGGGTGGGGTTCGAACCCGCGACCTTCACCGATCCGTGGCGAAGGTCGCGGGTTCGAATCCCGCCCCTGTCAGTTTAAAATTTTGAATTTTTTCTCTTTAATTTAATAACATAAAAGTTTATCATAAATATGCTTTAAAAATCAATAAAATTGCATATTTGTATGTAATTATATTATACCTTTAAACTAAACTAGTAAAATACTCAAACGGTGTTAGGCTCACCACCCGCCACATCGTCTTAAATCGGCTTGGGTGAAAAGTGGGTCGAAAGGACTTCTATATCCACCTTTGCCGACCTTTGTTTAGCATGGGAAATTAAAAAAAAAAAGATAAAAAAAATATGTTTATAAGATATTTATAATACATAGTAAAAAAAATCTCATAAGAAACAAACTCAATGAATTATTATTTTGATTTCAGCAAACTATCCCAGTATCAATATCACTGCCAATCTCAATCTCCGCGACAGTTGAAGAAAAAAAAGAAGAGAAGAAGGAACCACGTGCGCCGCCAATATCATTCCAAATCACACCTCCAGAGGGCTCTTGTCCATTGCTCGTGTTTATTAACCCAAAATCTGGTGGGCGACAAGGCTCCAGGGTGTTGAGGAAACTTCAATATATTCTCAATCCAAGACAGGTGCATGACATCGCTAAAGGTGGCCCAATGCAAGGTAAATGTTGTGCCAAAAATGTAATACATATTATTACTGTTATTGGTATTAACGTAAGAATCTTCCGCTATTTATACGATAGAAATAGTATAAGAGACGTCTAGAAAATAATCTTCAAACAAAATGAGGTCATTAAAAAAGTACACTATAGGAAATCGTGAATGTGGCAAACATTCACGATTTCCTATAGTGTACTTTTTTTAAACACATTCCTATATCCAACAAGATAACTAGAATCTCTAAACTACGTATAAGGAACGTCCTGTATAAGCACTGAAGAAAAAGCATTGCGGACGAGGTAGAAAGTTGTACGTAGTTTAACAGTGGTAGAGCCACGCATCAGCTTTTTTTGTTGCATGAATGGGCCGGCACGACCGGAGAAGTACCACAACCTCACAGAATACCGGCGTGAAGTAGAAGTTTAACAAACTTCTGCGTTTCGTCTGGTGAGTGCAGGTAACCGGAGGCCCACAACTTTCTCAAAGGCCGGCAACGCATCTGCTATTCCTCTGGTATTGCGGGTGTTCATGGGCGGCGGTAATCACTTACCATCACGTGAGCCACCAGCTCGTTTGCCTCCCTTTTCTTTTAAAAAAAACGAGGGTATTTGCCATAATCGCTTCGTCCAGCAAGCGAAATAACGGTCGCAGTATCGGATACCTTAACTTTTTTTATAGAAAAGTCACGATAGCCGAGTTGTTGGGTGGTCGGAATTTCGAGTCGAGAGACCCGAGTTCGATCTCCAGGTGGCAGTACCAATGAGTTTTTCAAAAACTTATGTACGAATTTCATCGTTGGCTTGGAAATAAAGACGGCATCGGGCTAACCACCTGTCACGTTGTCCCGAAAATATCTTCGGTGGAAGGTGGGTCAAAGGGACTTAATTGTCTAGACTTGACCTCTTTCTACCCCTGTATTGGGAATTGCGTGAAGATGTATTTTTTTATATTTTTATATAGAAGAGGGAGGCAAACGCCCATGAACATCTGCAATACTGGAGGAATAGCAGATGTTAACTTCTTAAACTTACTACTTACGAACATAAACTTAAATTCAGACGCTGCATACCGTCACTAGGCTGCTGAAGTTTTGGTCTGATCCTTTTTGAGATGGTAATTCCGCCATCTGTCGGTAGCCTATTGCATTTTCAAGGACACCCACGAGAAGAACGGGAGCGCTATATTCTTACGCCATAAAAACTAATAACAAGGCATGTAATGGTACTGTGTACTTATTTAAAATGCCTTTTTCAGGTCTACAGATGTTCAAAGATGTGAAAAACTATAGAGTAATTTGCTGCGGAGGCGACGGAACTGTTGGATGGGTTCTTGAAACTATGGGTAAAATATTGTAAATTCATGAACATTGAAATACAATGTCTACTAACTTACGAGAGTAGCAATCTGAATTAATTAGAAATTCTGTTATCTTATCCCTTTTTTGTCAAGTAGCTTTAAGTTTGTCACAAAGTAGAAAGGCCTTTCTGAAAATCATGACCGTTAGAACGTGAAGCCTTAACTCGAGAATGAATCAGCTAATGTTATAAAACAATATAAAGATTTTAATCTATTTTTCAATATGAGTATATATTTATAATCTGTTTTTTGTAACTAAATCAAATATAATGCTGCCATTACGAACGTTTATGTTACAGATAAAGTTCCGATGGAAACGCAACCAGCTGTTGGAGTTATTCCTCTTGGCACTGGCAATGATTTGGCTCGTTGTTTACGTTGGGGAGGAGGGTAAGTAGCGAAAAGATATAAATTGAAATCCAAACCCTTAGGATGTGACGCTAAAAGTTGCATCTTATATTAACGCACAGCTCTTACGAACAACAGCAAATAAATATTCAGTCTTTATTGTCATAAAACATACTCTGAACTATGAATGAGATCATACAGTAGTGATATTTTATAAATACTAACAAATAATTTACGAAATCACTGTACTGTGTAACCGTACACACATTTAAGTTATATGATACTTAGTTTAACAAACATCGCCGCATATACGTTAACGTACGTTTAACTCACACATAGCATGGATAATAATAGCATAGCATTTTTTTTTATTATCAATAATCAAATATCACAGTAAACCTCTTTATCATCTTCTCAGATTTAATTTTACAATGACTGATAGAGCATTAACAAAATACTTTGTTAAAATTTTAACAAATTACGCTTTGGTCTTGTTGTCTTCATGTATAAAAAATCTGAATCTGAAATAACATACTCTAATACAAGAGTATGTTATCTGACATTCAGATATAAATCACCTGCCCCTTTGCTTTCCTATTAAATAAAAAATATCTGAGATTGAGAATGAGACTAGATTGATTATCTTTAGTACAACAAGGTTTGGTTCTCGTCATTAGTGAAAATTTTCAATAACGAGTGAAGATCATCAACTGGTACTGAATAAACGGAGGCCGTCGCCTGCACTCTCTCTCCCTCTCTTTATCTCTCTCACCATATTTAATAAAAAGCTGATACTTTAGGTTTTGAAGTATTTAATCATATTTTGTTTATTGTCATTAGCTACGAAGGAGAATCTATTCACAAGATCCTCGATAAAATCGCGCGAGCAAGTACCGTGATGATGGACCGATGGCAAATTCATGTCGAAAATACTAACACCGATGTAAGCTTTTTTAAATTATTTTTATATTTTTATTATGCAATTTTATTGATTTTTAAAGCATATTAATGCTGAACTTTTATGTGATTAAATTAAATCGCCACGGATCGGCGAAGATCGTGGGTTCGAATCCCGCCCGTGTCAGTTGAAATTTTAACTTTTTTTTCTCTTTCATTATTTTTATATGTTTTTGTAAGTTGTTGTAAGTCAGATGATATCAAACACAACATATTTTGAATATTAGTTCACTGCCGCCATCAAACTAACGTATCGAATAAATTTTTCAAAAAATTATATAAATTTTATATTGTTCCATAGAAGTCACGATAGCTGAATGGTAGAGTAATCAGAATTTGAGTCGGACTCGAATTTAATCCCTAGGTGATAGTCTCGTATCAATCTTTTTTCTTTTTTTATAAACGTACGATTTACATCGTTAACTTGATCATAACGGGTTCACTACCTGTCACTTTGTCCGAAAAAATGTATTCAGTGGAAGATGGGTCGAAAGGACTTCATTTTCTAGATCTCTGTCTACACCTTTTTTGTACTGTACTGTAATGTATTGGGAATGGTGTGAAGATTTTTTTTAATTGTATTACGGATAGTTTCTAAAAATAACGGGTAATCAAGACATATGAGGTAATCAAGACATATGATAAAGTTTGAAGAAATTTTCTCATATCCTTACCTATATTTTAAATCCCAGGCAAATTTAATATTTTGTTTCGTTAATTAATATTTTTTGTATATATTACTTAAATGTGTTACTGTTGTACAACTTCACACTAATTTGGTTTAATTTCACTATGAAACGTAAGTTTATAATATAATTTAACACTGTTCGTTTGTCGTATTTTCAGTGTGAACAACAGCTTCAGATGCCTAACTCGGCGCCGCATCCAACTTCCGTCCCCTACAACATCATAAACAATTACTTTTCTGTAGGCGTCGTGAGTATCCATATTTTTAATACACTTATCAATACCAGTACAAGTATGTCTGTGATTGCCGATTTGAATAGCCTTTCTATGGTCAGTCCTTCTTTAAATACAGATATTTTACATGATTTGTATGGAATTTCTACAACGATAAACCAACCAATTATATTATTTGTCCAAAAAAATTTGGTCCAACCATTGATATTATTGATTTAGGATATATTTTAATGTAAAGTAGCTACAGTAAACCTACCCTCGCGAAAGCCTCAAGAATGGGTAATGTTGTAGATGCATGAGCTATATGGTGTTATTCCGTTACTAATATTAGGAAGGACCACTGGAACATCATCGGATATTTCATCACGGCTTTACCAGCGCCAAGCGCCATAGCATAGGAGCTGTGTCGTATGTTGACCAGCAACGGCAAAGCGTAAATAAGTATGGAATGTAATAACTAGCCATGGCTGTATGCAAATGGAATTATAATGTATCTTTTGCTACAGGACGCCGCGATCTGCGTAAAATTCCACACGGAAAGGGAGAGAAACCCGGACAAATTCAGTTCCCGCATGAAGAACAAGCTCTGGTACTTTGAGTTCGCCACGTCCGAACAGTTCGCAGCTAGCTGCAAAAATCTTCATGAGAACATCGACCTCGTGGTAAACTTATTTTTTACAAGCCTAGTAAAGACTAAAAACAATCCTTCTAAGAAATACCCAACAAAATCCAAAGTGGCCTAAAGGTTTACCCACGTTCCGCTAGTGATAGCTTAGTACATTGCTTTTACAACTGGCTTCTACGAGCTAGTTATTGCACTCACGTATCGTCTTTAGCGTTTACGGGATTGGGGTGGACTTTCAGTCATCATTTAGTCGTCAGTGTCTCAATTAACCAAAAAAAATCTCAGCTACCATACGTTCTTTATGGTCTTTGCATAAAAATAAAATAAAAGGTAGCCCTTTGTTCCCTTGGTTGTACTACTAAGATCCGATAGAAAGCGGGATAGTAATCTTGAAACATAACAGACCAAAACTAACTAATATGGGGACGGTTACCAGTGTTTGAGGTAAGAGATCTTTGAACTGCTATGGTATAATATGGTGGCCTTGCATATGCCTTATGCATTCCTTATGCATATACCCTACAATAGACGTTTACAGGGTGATATGTAGGAAGATAGCATTGGGACTGTTTACTACCAACTGTTTACTACCAACTGGAAACTTAACCAACTGGTAAGAGAAAGGTTAGAGTATACCAGATATATATAATTTTTATTAAACTTTTCGATCTTAACATATTATATGTTAAGATCGAAAATAGTAATCAAAAAAAATATTATAAGATAATGTAAATTATTAACATGAGAATATTTTTCAGTGCGACGGATTATCGCTTGAACTAAATAAAGGACCAGCCCTCCAAGGTGTCGCTCTTTTGAATATACCATACGCACACGGAGGTTCCAACCTATGGGGCGCAAGTGGAGCACACCGTCGTGGGCGTTTCCCGAACGCACAACAAGGTAAAATTATTTTCCAAATAAATTACATAACTATTTGTTACACTTGGTATTGCACCGGGAAACTTTGATATGAAATAAAAGAAAATATAATATAAAATAAAAATAATCCCTCTCTAAATTATAAGAACCACTTCTAAAATTAAATAAGAGATTTGCAAAAGCAGAGAGGTCGTTGTCATAGGGAAGGTACAAAGATCTCTGATCTCAGAGAATGAAGAAATAATCTCACCACCTGTCACGTTGTCCCAAAAAAATTGTTCGGCGAAAGGTAATTCGAAAGGACTTAATTGTTTACCTACCACTGGTGTTGTACACCAGTATTGGGAATGGGAATTCATTCATCAAGTATGTAAATATTACACATTTTTCGGTCTATCTCGCTTTCAGCGGAATGTTCCATTGTCATTATCCGCGCATTTTTATATGTGTTTTTTTTAGCATTATACAAAAATCAAATGCCATTTCTGAACACATCTGTTAATATTACCGGTTAGGAATTACGGCGATAACCTCACCACTTGTCACGTTGTACCAAAATAAGTTCCGGAGAAGTCCGGGTCGAAGGAACTTAATTGTAGACCTCTAGCTACCCCTATATGGGGAAATGCGTGAAGGTGACAAAAATTGTTCAAAAATTACTTACATAAGGTATTTTTTTAATTTCTTGTATTTACCCAAATATTTACACATTGAAATAAAATTATTTAAACATTTATCGCGTTTCATTCTGTGTTTAATAAGTTCGCAACGTTTCGAGTACTTTACAGCACCCAAGGTCAGGGTAGACTAATGTGTTCAAGGTTCTGTACATTAATAACACTTTTTTTGGGTGTATGTGATAACAAATTTGCGGCTTTTAAATACGAAAAAAAAATAAACCTGTCAATTATAAGCAAATGAATAATTTTGACTATACAACATACAACTCAGTTCCCCTAATCACAGATGCAGTAAAACACTCGAGACTTCTGGAAACGCAATAAAATCAATAAACAATCGTTTTATTTAAGTATAATTTTATGATTCTTAATTAAATGTAAGTCTTTCCATGGTATATAATTAATTAGTATGCTCCCAGGAACTATACTGACTTCCGTAATACTAGTTTAAATCAAATCAAATTGAACTTCAAGATTATAAATTGAAACTTAAAAAATAGTGTATTTAAAAATGGATTTAAAACCCATACATAAGAAATTAAAGCGTTGTAACTATTTAATAACACATAATCAATATGCAAACGAGTGAAATTAATTTTAAATTATTCGTACATATCAAACTATGCCGACGGCATTTTATCATAGCCTTGTAAGGTGTTGTTGATATCCATAATTTAATAGTTAATACGCCTATTACATGTAATTTCTGCATGTTTAAAGAATATTATGGAAATTACGTACTCGTGTGTGTTGCCTTCCTCATTTTTTCTCCAAATTATACACTATGAAAGGAAATTACAAAGCAGTAAAACGTTCGAAATGTGTAGACATACACAAATAGCACTTCTTGTCATTTATTTATGATAATGTTATTTGTAATTCTTCCGTAAAAGTTTAAATGTACTTATGCAGATTTCAAATTTTTTATTGAATTGAGAAAATATAGGTACAGTTCACACACATTTGAAGTGAAACCATTAAAAATGTGTGGATGACCTACATTATCTATTTAATTCTCTCGCGTTATAAATCCCATAAATGTATGTGTTTTTGTTTCGTTTTAGTGTGCTTTCTTATTTTATAGATTTCAAATCACAACTGTTATATAAGATTATTACTTCAGTAAGTTGCTTACGATATGTATGTTGCCGAGTGGTATCTATAAATAAATATCTTCACGCCATTCCCAATGCAGGAGTATAGAAACGTCTGGACTACTAAGTCTTTTCCACCCACCGTCCACCGAAGATGATGTTGTTGGGCCCGTCGCCGTCTTTATGTCCAAGCCAACGATAATAATCGTACATAAGTTCAAAAAAAACAGTGATAGCCTTGGGGATCGAACTCGGGTCTCATGACTCCAACCGACCCAACCACTCGGCTATCGTGACTGTTATATGGCCGTGTGGTATCGCTGTAAAAATATACCATTCCTGTTTCTCTGTAGGCGACTAAGGGGTAACGCTTGAAAATGCAGTTGGCTACCGACAAATGGCGGGATAACCATCTAAAATAACCAAGCCAAAATAAAGCACAACTGTGACGGGCTACGGCATCTATGATGTCTGATACCGCACCGCTACATCGCTTGCCAAATGTGGCGATTGTGGCAAACCTTCCCGTATGAGAGAAGCCTATCCTGTGGTGGACTTTTACATTATACGTGGCCGTAATAATGATAATAGTAAAAGGACCTTTTACTATTATCATCATTACGGCAAGAAGTAAAAGAATCTCAAAAATACCTTATCTTTATTTTATGCCAGTTCGTAATACGTGAGGTGAGTTGTCTGGTAATTTAACCACAAAACCGAGGTTCAAGCATCGTGTTACAGCAAATCTCTTTTGGGTATGGATTTCAGTTAACATTGCAATTACTTAACCTGGATAAGATAACAGTTTGATTAATCTTTTCCAGATATCGGCGATAAGCTCATTGAAGTGATTGGCTTAGAGAATTGTCTGCATATGGGCCAAGTACGAACAGGTAAGACACAAATTTTAGAAGTAGATATAAAATTAATTACATTAATTCACATCACATAATATGTATATAAGAAATATTTTTTCTTCGGAAGATTACACATTAGTATCTGTAATTGAATTATCAATCAGCGTACGAAATAGGCCGAATACTACGAATTTTTGGTTTACGAAAAAAGAGCAGCTACGTAATAATGATTCCCGATGCAATCGTTATTACATGTCGATTGTCATCAACGCTATCTTAATATTAACGTTATTAGAAAAAGCAGGTACTATTCGTAGCTATTCACAGCGGTAATAGCCTAATGATTTAGGGTGCAGACTGTGGAAATATAAATAACTTCACGCAATTCCCAATACAGGGGTAGACAGAGGTCAAGTCTAGACAATTAAGTCCCTTTGACCCACCTTCCACCGAAGATATTTTCGGGACAACGTGACAGGTGGTGAGCCTGTTGCCGTCTTTATGTCCAAGCCAACGATGAAATTAGAACATAAGTTTTTTGAAAAACTCATTGGTTCTGCCACCTGGGGATCGAACTCGGGTCTCTATAAATAAATAAATATCTTAACGCAATTCCCAATACAGGGGTAGACAGAGGTCTAGTCTAGACAAGTAAGTCCCTTTGACCCACCTTCCACCGAAGATATTTTCGGGACATCGTGACAGGTGGTGAGCCCGTCGCCGCCTTTATGTCCAAATCAACCATATAATTCGTACATAAGTTTTAGAAAAACCCATTGGTACGAGCCTACCACTTGGGGATCGAACTCGCGTCTCTACTCGAAATTCCGATCACCCAACAAGTCGGCTATCGTGACTAGATAATCTAGTCTATCTAAACTCTGATGAATGAGTATTTAGTTAATAAGCCACGATAGGTTGAATGAGAATTCGAATCAGAAGGCCCGAGATCTATAACCCAGAATAAATACTCGTACCAGTTAGTCGGGATGATTTACGAGTACATTTGCTATAGATCAAGAGCGACTGACATTCCCGTAAGGATCAGCAAGCTGAAGTAACAATAGGCTGGCCCTATAGCTCGGAGAACTTATTCTCAAAGATGGAGTGACGTCCTGCAAAATATTACGAGAGATCAGTAAATTCAGGAATCTCAGGGTCTTTCTCTGTGGAAATATTTGGGAGAAGCGAATGCTCAGCCGTAGATTCTTGTCAGGCTAAAATAATCATTATTTTAAAAATGCTAAGACAGCGTAGGCTCACCATTACTACGTCTCATGTTATGTAGAATAATAACTATACTGTTGATAGAGCTTATCTATTTAAATCTACCATTGTATTTATAAAAATTCAAAATGTTTGAGTAGGGGTTAATTTTATTTTAAAGGTAAAAATGAATTATGTAGCAAAAAGCATGGAATTAACCTTTCAATAAATGTATGTTAATGTTGCTGATAAAGGAATAATAAAAAGAAATCATCAGTCAATATTTCGATAAGCATTTGCCATTAATTTTCTTATTTTCATGAAAATTATTGGTTTTAAATGTTACTGTTACTGTTCTTGATGACCAAACTTATATATACTTTATGTTTAAAGGTCTCAGGGCATCAGGGCGTCGGTTAGCACAATGCAGCTCTATAACAATAACAACAAAGCGAACGTTTCCGATGCAAATTGATGGCGAACCTTGGATGCAACCGCCGTGCAAGGTAATCTGTATTTGGTTTTACTCTTTTAGAGTATTTTGGTTTCTAGAGTAACCTATTGACGCAAACTTATGGATCTTGTAAATTTTACGCGTATATCTGTGTGTCTATGGCATCCAAGCTCTCAAAGGGTTTGTTTTTGTAGAACTTTTGTGTCAAGTACAAAACAAGTGCCTTAGTCCTGAATTTCTCAAAAATATCCAATTAGAAAACAATATTATTTCGCTTTTTATAATACTTATACTAATAGAAGTCAGCCAACCATCATTTACATTTCATTGCTGCTATGTACCTTACTATTCAATCTAGATTATAATCAGTAATTGAACATTTAAAATACAAAAATTGTAATTGTAAATTTTTTATATGATTAAATTTTAATGATTTGTTACTAACTAAATGACATTCATAATATTTCAGATCACTATCACACATAAAAACCAAGTGCCAATGCTAATGGGACCAGCACCAGAGAAAGGGCGAGGATTCTTCAAGTTGTTCGCACACTGTTAACCATATTCTCGATATTCATTCCAATTTAATTTAATTTAAAGCATGCATGTGTTACTTATATTTCTCATATTATTGATGGAAAATACTGATTATTTTGTTTAATTTTTTTTATTTAAATTGTGACAGTCTTTAATACGTTGCTCAAAGTACGACATGTTAATCAGTGGCCGATAATTTAATGTTTTTGGTGTAATTTTTAGGTTTTTGGTGTAAATAAAGGTTTTAATATGTGTGAAACAAAAATGTATGTTGAAAACAAAACTGTGTACTAAATAAAATGGATATTGAAAAATATTGTAATTTGTTCTGTTCAATGTATAGATAAAAATTGATCGACTAAATTTAAAAGCCACATATTATTGCGTGACATTGTCATGGTGTTAGAAGTTAACATTTAAAATTATTTAGATTTAATATCAAATATTGCTGATTATTATACATTGAAATATAATATTTGGAGACAGAAACAGATTAATTTAATGGAGAAAAATACCGGTATTAATTTTAATATAACATGTACTAATTTGTTGTGATCAATATTAGTTCCTTCGATAGATTATGAAGTACAATAATTTTAGGTGTATTTTAAAATATGTTTGTCCATTTACTCATTTATTATATTATATTAACCAATGCTATCTATACATATATAATAAAATCAAAAGTGTCTGTTTGTAAACTTTTCGCGGTCCACTTAGGATCAGTAGATTAAGACTAAAAGGAGGCGACTAAAATCTGCCCAAATAAGATAGTACACTCAGTAGTAGTTACACTCACTGGAATAAAATACGTTTATCAGGAGATGAGAAAGAAATCATTAAATTTTATTTCAAGTAGTTTTTCACTCGTAAGCATAAATATTATTGCCATATATACCAAGTTAGATTAAAAATGCACCGATTTTTCATTTATAATTTGGTGTACATGTTCGTATTCCTCGAGGTACAGATTTGTGCAAACTTGTATGGAATTTAACCTCCTACATACAAATCTCATTACAAAGTCTGACAATTAAGTCACACTGATAATATTGGGAATAATTCTTTGGAGTGAAACAATTTCTGTTCTCTAAAATCTAAAAACTAATCAAAAATATCATGCGTAATCGCCGGTAAATGTGTACTTTTTTATATATTTCAAAATAGTGCTTGACTTCCTCAGTATAAATTCTGCTAAAACATTTTTAAATTTACAACTGTACCAAGTGATGAACGTCCATTTTGCGGTATTGTATAAATATAATATTAACATATTTTAATCACATAAGTTTATACTTAAGTGATTTTTAATGTATTGTAGATATTTCTATGCTTTTGCAACGATTATACAAAATGTATTTTGAAAGCGAAAATAGACGAATTAGTAATTTTAAAAGAAAATTGTAAAATTGAATATGTGCAATGTAAAGATTTGATTATCTGTAGCATAAATTAGTAATCTACTATTTTGGCCTTTATTCTTCTCCAAGTCCTCTTTTTGTATGCTCTGTGCAATAGGAAACATTATGAATCCACATTTTTTTAAACATTCATGCAATAAAATATATTTAATCTTATTTTAATTTTTTTTCACCAGCAATAACAAAATATAAACTTTGTGTAGATTTACGCAAATGCAGATATTTTAGAATTTTTACGTATCTCTTCAAATATTGTCTAATATCAATGTTCTTAAATAATATTAAATTCCTTATGAAATAAATTACTTATATGTATATGTTTAAGACTTTGTGTTATTTAATTAGCAGATAATAAATTATTCTTATTAAATTAAAACAATACTTTTAAAATAATGTAGTGCTATTTTGTAATCAATACAAGTGTAAAGTAAATTTGTTATTTAATATTCAGTTATAATTTATTTGTTATTTTCTTCTCAATTATTGTTATTAATTGTTATTTGTTAAAAATAATAGATATCTAAACTTAAACTACTTGTTTGTATTTTTACTGACTATGTTATTTTAAAATATTGTTGATAGTGTTTGATGTGAAATATTTGAAATGTTTAAAGTATTTTAAATGTCGTACCTAGTGTTTATTGGATAACTTAATAAATCATTGCTGTGTAAAAATACATTTTGCATCAAATTTGTTTCCAATGATATTATCACACACAGAGGAAACTTTAAAATTACTTGCACCGATCTTTATTTTAATCGTCACGTCGTCATAATTTATCATGTATAAATATTTTGCCAAATCCTTGTATTATAAATTAGGTATGTAATTAGATAGTATTTGACAAATAATACTGTCCGCGCATATTTATTATATAACTAAACGTATTTTGTAGTTTGTGAAGATATATATTTATTTCGTACCATAATCATAATCATAATCATCAATCATCATTGCTTTATCAATATGCTTTAACTATTATCCAACATAATCTCATATAAATTTGAATTTGGCAGCAAAGTCAATCACATCAGCTTTAAGAGCAAAAAATGCGATACTTACGCGCCGTTAAATCCTTTATCATTTTTACTTATGAACAATTTTGATAACAACATTTTTTTCTAATCTTTATATTTTTTATTGCAAAATACACTAATAACTAATATAAACCACAAA
Organism: Sericinus montela; assembly: GCA_029286605.1. NCBI lineage: Eukaryota > Metazoa > Arthropoda > Insecta > Lepidoptera > Papilionidae > Sericinus > Sericinus montela. Next base: position 7,231,219 of record JAGSMR010000034.1, on the reverse strand, counting down.
ACTCTAAAATATTCTTCTTACTAATAAAGAGAAAAATATTCTTTTTTGTTACATTCAATATTACCACACTGCCGTTGTGGAAGATTATCCCTGATTTTCAAAAATGCCGAAACTCAACCTACGAATAATATTTTCAACGGAATACGGATTTATCTATGATTTGCGTCTGGTTGATTAGTGTCGAAAATCAACAACAATCTTTTCACTTATTCTACAGATCTAAACACTATATTCTGTGCTATGTTATACATTTTTCCCTGTTGAAAAACATCAATGTCCTATTGCTTGTGTTTACTTTCATTCATTTCCTTTACAAATCTTCATTCAAATTCCAAAATATCTACTGTGTATCATCTAGAGATAACGCTAATATCACTCGGGTTACAGCGTAAAGAAGTTAACTTATACTTAACTCATTTCATTTCAGTCTTTATACACTCATATACTCACTTAAGATGTAACAATCACTGTGTTATTCTAAAATAGTATTTATCTGATCAGAATAATGTTAACCCTAAGATTGAAAGTTAATTAAATGATATACTTGATAATATAGAGAAAGCTTTTTGTAACAATCATTATCTCAAATGTATTAATGTCTGAATGAAAGTTATTCGTAGTCACTGTTATAATTTTACAACATCAATAGCTATTACCGTTATATTGTTACTAATTATTTTGAAATAGGAATAGAATGTTGCGGTGAAACCAAATGAAAATCTGTGTCAGCTTTAATAGTGTTTTAAGAGATATAAATTATTATTAACACTGAAATATTAAATATTATTGTAACGAATATATGTGCATTCAAAAAATATATTACGTGGTTTTATTTACCGCTTCGTTTTTTTGTAAAGTTATATTTGCGTAATAGACTGTTATCATCCGATGTATTCATCGGAAAAACTATTCACCAGTTTTAAATAAGTTTAACAACGTTTCGAACAATTTTGCAGCTGTGAATTTTAATGTAACATCAACTTCTGTACATATTATACCTAAGGTTTTACAGGAAATACAAAAAGTAGGATTACTTAGTAGTAGATAGAATTGAACAGAGAACACTACATAAATACAAAATATTGCCAATGAAAATAATAGAGTCACGATAGCCGAGTAGTTGGGCAGGCTCGTACCAATGTGTTTTTCCAAAACTTATGTTCGAATCCTATGGCTTGGACATAAAGTTAGCGACGGGCTCACCACCTGCCACGTTGTCCCAACAAATTTCTTCGGTAGAAGGTGCGGCGAAAGGACTTAATTGTCTAGACCTCTGTCTACTCCTGTATTAAGAATGGCGCAAAGATATTTATTTTATTCGGAAATAAAAAAAAACATTCTTTTATTTTCAAGCAAGAATAGCGTTGATTGATTAAATTTTTTAATTGCATTAATAACATTTGTCTCTACTGCATATTCTTTCATTTCAAACAAATGTTTTAAAACAAATGTTTTAAAATAACATAAAGATAATCACTATCTGATAGCAATGATAAAGTTAGACTTTAATTATCAAGCTGTGACTTTTAGTGCAACTGATCCTTTTCTAAGAACGTTTTATTATTTATAGAATCGAGATTAAATCTTACGTAATTAATAATTAATAAAGTAACTCACTGGGATTCGAGAAATATTCTACCATGAGGGTAGGGAGGGTAAAAAATTGTCTGGATCTTGCTGGATTCAGCGAGACCTGTGATACTTCACAATTCAAAACGAAATTTTTAAAATTATGATCTTAAAATATTCCCAATTAGCAGCTACATTGAAAGAGTATTTCAACAATTCAGCAGCAAATGTAATAAATAAATATTAAACCGGTAACGCCTTACAAAATTTGAAGATGCTTGCGCAGTGATTATGAACAAATTAGTTCACAAGTGGAAAGTTAATTGATGAAATATCTATATACAACGTTTTGAAGCAATTATTTTATTCATCAGCCAATGTTTCTTTAAATAAAACTTGGCATCGGTTTTAATTTTGACGACCTCCATGGACAAGTGTCGTAAACACTGGTTTTCAAGGTGTCGCCATCTCGAGGTCACGGGTTCGATTCCCGGTCGGGTCAATGTAGAAAACCCACTTTTTCTGCATTTTCTCGGGTCTTGGTGTTTGTGGTGCCTTCGTTGTTTCCGATTTCCATACCTCAAGTGTTTTAGCATCTAACATTGGGATCGGAGCAAAAAAGGTATAAATATCCCATACAGTATATTTTATTAGAATTATCTGCCAATGGCTATGAATAAAGTGAAGATAAAAAAAATAAAAATATTAAACTAAAATACTTAGAGACTGCAATTAGAGATTTTGGCGAATCCTCATTATAGAAAAGAACTATGTCATCCATCGTTAGACCCAACCGTACCATAAGTAAGGCTGGGTCTAACGATAGTGAAACTACCTTTCCACCCGTGAGAGTTTAGTTTTTAGAGATAGATCAAATGGAAATCTCTGGGTCTAAGCCTGATATCCAAATTCGTGGCCAGTTATATTCTATCTTCAAGACCATTATAAATTAAAGTAAGTTTTTTCTAAAAAATCCAGTTAAATAGAAATCTATTATCTCCACTTACTCCTGATAGTATCAATACTTTAAGTGATATGTTTATATTCCTCGGATAATATAAAAAACAAACAAAAATATGCATATTCAAATTCACTTATCAAAGGAAATGCCGGAAACCTTACAAGGTGTAAAGAATTCCATTCTATAAGCTTTGATGATAGAGGCGTAACAATAATGATTGTATTCTAATGAGGCGATGACATATTATAGACAAGGAGATATAAATATTTTTCTTACCAATTATGTAGCTAATTTTTTTACAGTTTTAAGAAGTAATAAAGAATACATACATAACGGCCTATTAAAGTCCACTGCTGAACAAAGGCCTCCCCCATAAGGGATTTGACATAATCGCTTCGCATCTCAGACGCTGCTGCCCATCTTAGGTTTGATTACTTTGATCTGATATTTTTAGGGATGGTTATTTATTTATTTATTTATTTATTTATTTATGCTTTATTGTTAACACCTTATTAAAAAAAAAGGTAACAAAAGGCGGACTTAATGCCATATGGCATTCTCTACCAGTCAACCTTACTTGATGAGGAGAAATATCTAGACGATATAGAAATAGATATAGAAATAGATAGACGGCGGGATAATATATTATCCCGCCGTCTATCGGTTGCCATAACGACATTCAAGGCTGCTTCCCTTAGACGCCTCGTACGACATCCACGGGAAGAAAGGAAGTGGAAATATTCTTACACCGTTACCACACGTAACATAAAGAGATTATTGAAAAATGTTTTGCAATATGATAAGCGCATTGACTTCCGTGTAGTATCGGCGTACAAATAAAGGGCAAAAAGGGAGTGGCTCTTTTTTCCAGTGTTCGACTTTCCAAAAACCCTTGGATATGCTACTAGGTGACTTAAGCGTAACTACAAAATACATGGTACTGCTGTCCCCTTCATTAATATAATAATGACTTCCTCCGTGGATAAGTAGTACACACTGGTTTTTATGGTATCGCTAGCTCTGAGGTCACCGTCTCTCTATAAAATATAAATATCTTCATGCAATTCCCAATACAGCGGTAGACAGAGGTCTCGATAATTAAGTCTTTTCGACCCACGATCCACCAAAGATATTTTCGCCGTTTCAATGTTCAAGCCAACGACATTATTCGTACATAAGTTTTTGAAAAACCCATTAGTACGAGCCTGCCAACTGGAGATCGAACTCATGTCTTTTGACTCGAAATTCCGACCACCCAACCACTCGGCAATAGTAACCGCCTTTGATTCCTGAAAACCCTTTTTCTGCATTTTCGGCTTGAGTGTGTGTATCTTTGTTGTATCCGATTCCATAAGAAAAGTGCTTAGGCTACTTACTTTAGGATCAGAGCTATGTATGTGATGTTGTCCCTTTATATGTATTTACTTATCTATGTATTTATTTATTTCATTAACAAAATCTTCCGACAGGCATTGACTTTCTTTTTTATTTAATTTGTATTTAATTTTTTTTCTACTCACTTTAATGAAAAAATACTATACTAAAGCCTTAACGTAGTGGTAGCAGTCGATAATAATTTACAAGTAGTAACTATTAACGTTTAAGTCACGATAGCCGAGTGGTTCGGTGGTCGGAATTTCGAGTCAAGAGACCCGAGTTCGATCCCCAGGTGGCAGTACCAATGAGTTTTTCAAAAACTTATGTACTAATTACATCGTTGGCTTGGACATATAAACGTCGACGGGCTCACCACCAGTCACGTTGTCCCGAAAATATCTTCGGTGGAAGGTGGGTCAAAGGGACTTAATTGTCTAGACTAGACCTCTGTCTACCCCTGTATTGGGAATTGCGTGAAGATATTTAATTTTTTTTAACTATTAAATTTAATGTATACCAAAACAAATCTAGCCGAATTATTACTTACCCTATCGTACACACACTAAAAGACCATCTGGAGATAAAATAGTACCCAAAGATAATATTACCACTACGTTCTGTAAACTTTGATGCAAAGTAATGCTTAATACATGGTATAACATGATTTGTAATATCATTTGATGACTTTACACCTTAAAAATTTATTATTATTTCACCAAGGATTGATTGGCAGAGTATGCCATTAGGTATTAAGTCCGCCCATTTTCACCTAGGGCAAAGTGTGAATAAAGAAGTAATAAGTAAAAACAATAAAAAGAGTTCAATATAAAGAGATTAGTAATAAAAACTAAAAATAAACAGAATTTTGTATAGGTCGAGGTTCATATCAATCTTAGTACAATATATTATATGGCTTGAAATCTGTTAATGGAACAAGACGCTACAAACATGTCAAACATGTTAATGGTCCCTGCTTCCTCCTTTCTATACACTATTAAGGATCGGAATTATTTCTCGTTTTCTGGGCTAACGAACCATTTATAACTAGAGATGTTCAACCTGAAGGTTAGTGAGGTCAACATTATCTACTAATTAATAAGTATTAATTAATAAGACTTATCTTTAATTTTACTTTGATATTTTAAATCCTATAAAAATATTTTTACCTTAATCGCCATGTTCAATGACTTTGGATACTTTCTGACTATATTAGTTGACTCCACTTCCTATGTTAAATCAATCATATCTTTTCGCTTTGAAAACATCTAGATATTATAAGCCAAAAGTAGTATCTTCAACATTTCTTCAAGTCACGATAGCCGATTGGTTGGGTGGTCGGAATTTCGAGTCAAGAGATCCAAGTTCGATCCCCAGGTGGCAGGCATGTACCAATGGGTTTTTCAAAAACTTATGTAGGTGGGTCGAAACGACTTAATTGTCTAGACCTCTGTCTACTCCTGTATTGAAAATGGCGTGAATATATTTATGTATAATATATTTATGAATATATTATTTTATATTATTCTTAAATTGTAGGATGATTACAGTTCGTTGCTTAAAAATGAAATCGATTAAATAGCTATCGTCAATTTTGAGTGACGCGACGAAAAAAATTGTCTGCCAAATGAACAAGGCAACCTTGGACATCCTTGACATTCTGAAGCAAGCGCAATGTAGCCGACATTCAGCGGCACGCAAGGAGTATGTATAGTGTAGACCGGTTCGACCATCTGAGGACGGTTCAATAAAAATGGCGTCAAGCATAAAAATATAGTATATTAATAATGTAAATCTGAAAGTCTGAACTGAATCGAATTAATTTTGGCACTTAGATATAAATGTAAGTAATACTAAGATATAAATATAAGATCTAATGGTTTCGGGCTCAGACTTAAACCATACGGTGTTTCGCATATGGGATAGGCACAGAGAGAACACATGCGATTCGTCTCCCGCCTAGCTACATGCGCACAGCACAAATGCCTCCAAAACAATGCTCACATGCCCGAATCCGCTACCCGGTGTCCACGCGGCTCAGGAACGCCGGTACTTTAACAAGCACCAACATGGCACCTAGCTATCCAAATTTTGGCTGTGAAAGGAATTTGGACAGGCCCAGACACTTCCTCCACAGTTCACCAACGCGCATATGAAGACGGCTGACTAAGATGAACCACGTGACATAAGTCTTCACTTTGGACTCGACATAACCATCACAAGCCGATTATCGATCTCAGTACCAGACATTTGGTACCTTTGATTTGTAGCTCTTTATCGGTGTGCTTGATTTGAGTCTTGTAGTTTGCAAAATATTATTTCACGACCAGTTGGTAGTCAAAGCTATTTAAAACTTTTCCCTTACTTACCTCTTCCTTCATCCAAGAGATGAAAGTAGGATGCAGATTCTCACACTGATACATATTGCACTCAGAAAATCATGTGTGTGGCAAGGAGGTATATGCTTTTCTAATTGCAATATAGTGTAATATCATTCTGCTTTGCGTGCTGTGTTTCATCAAAAATTTACCTTAAAATCTCACAGTCTTTATCTCATAATTTTTGTCTACATCGCTCTTTAACGTGACGCATAATAATCATTAAAGCATTAAAGAATTAGTCTTTATAGCATAAACTATTTCAATTAATAAATTGCACGGCACCTGTAAACGATTTAGCGATACGTGGGTTTCCCTTATTCAGTTTTCATACTCTAGGAGTCGTAACTTTTTCCTTTATTATTTTCTTACTCAAACTACATATCTTGCAAATTCCATGGGCTTCGAAATTCAACAATAATTAGATCGATTGTTGACTAAATAATTAAGAAGGTTGGAAGTGCTAATGCATTTCTTACTTCTTACCACGAACTAAATAAAATATGTTTAGTCATGTCTGCGTACGAAAATCATAAATGATTATTAATTTAATTATAAAGTTAACACAATAAAATCCACAGATACTGAACCAAAATGGTAAAGATAAATATATACAAGCCGTCAACGTAATTACGCACGTACGCAACAAGCAGTAGTTGCGTTTTAATTAACGTCGTATTTCTTTTTCGTAAGAAATGAAAATACTGAAAAATTTTTACGATGCGCTCTATAAGTTCCTAAGACGTTAATAAGCATGATTTTAATTAGTGATAAAATATATTGTATAATATTTTATTAATGATAAAAAAATATCTTCGGTGGAAGGTGGGTCGAAGGGACTTAATTGTCTAGACTCGACCTCTGTCTACCCCTGTATTGGGAAGTGCGTGAAGATATAATGATAAAATGGTTGATAAAAACGTAAATAAAGTAAAAACAGACCGTCGTGTAAATTGCAATATTACTTTCATTAAATACGCAATAGAATGACGTAGACGAAAAAATAGTACCGTGGCCCTGTTCAGGAGAACGAAAATGCAAATTACATACAAAGAGATATCCTTCACAATATGTTTGCCAAGTTCAGCTGCAAGATATAAGATCTATTTTTACTTTATATATTTATCTTCACGTATTTTCCTCGTACTGGGGTAGGCAGAGATCAGCCTCTCCAACCCACCTTTCACCGAAGGTTAATTGGGATAACGTGACAGATGGTAAGGCTCTCGCCGACTTAGTTTCCAAGCAAACGGTACAATCTACTTACATATTAAGACAGATAAATATTCAGTCATACATATAATATCCATAACTCAGGTATAAACATTCATTCATTACACACATGTTTGCCCCCAGTGGCACTTGAACGCCGCTCTTGAGCTTTTAGCTCGATAGATAGATTTTAGATATTGATAAGAAATTTTCAGCCAATATTGAATTAAAGATAAATTTAAAAAACCGACAGACATAAGCATACTCATTGTCTCAGTAAAGCATATGTCGCAGGTTGGAATTCCGCTAGTGTCAGTCGATTTTTTTCAAGCCGCAAGCGGATTGGCGATCGTTGTACCAAACCACTTACTCCTCAGACGCGGCTGCCCATCTTAGGTCTGATTATTTTGAGTCTGATTATATTTATATTTTCATAACGATATTCAAGGCTGTTGCCCTTAGTCGCCTCTTATGACACCCATGGGGAGAAAGGGAGTGACAATATTTTACACCGTTACCACACGGCAAGGTTCATAACTTAAGAAAGCTAAAAGCTTCATAACTTAAGAAAGACATAAGGTTCATATATTAAGAAAGATAAAAATAAAACACCAATAGCCTAAAGGTTTCGGGTACGAGCTGTGATACATGACGTCGTAGTTTCGGGCCTACCATTCAATTATTGTCGTAAACCACTCCAGTCAAATATACCCCATAAATACAAAATAAACACAATAAAACCCGCTTAGAAGATTTTACATGATGTTAGGGAAATATCGGGAATTGGCTGATATGATCTCCAAAAAATCGGGAATAATCGTTGGTCTGGATTGAAAAAATAAATAAAATATAAAATATCTTCATGCAATTCCCAATACAGGGGTAGACAGAGGTCGAGTCTAGACAATTAAGTCCCTTCGACCCACCTTCCACCGAAGATATTTTCGGGAAAACGTGACAGGTGGTGAGCCCGCCGCCGTTTTTATGTCCAAGCCAACGATATTCGTACATAAGTTTTTGAAAAACCCATTGGTACGAGCCTACCAACTGGGGATCGAACTCGGATCTATCAACTCGAATTCCGACCACCCAACCATTCGGCTATCGTGACTTAATCTTATCGTCTGGACTGAGATAAGATAAATAAAAAAACACTATATTATTTAAAGATTCACTGTTTTCTTATTTTAGCTTACGTTCTCTATGTCGTTTAAAAACACGGCTAACTTACTTATTTTATTATCACATCTGATGGAAAATGTTCCGGAACTTTTTTTATTGACGATTGGATTGGACCGCAGTTATCGAAACTTATACTTACATTTTTTGAGACCTTGTTACTTCATCTACATTTAAATTCAACTTTATAATACGTTTTATATTCCACAACATAAACCACTGACGTTACTGGTTTAAAAAAATCTGAGTACAAAATAACAACTTCCTGCACCGGTTCTCGACCGCCTGGTACTTTATTAGATCAGAGATCTTGTCTCAAAATTTATAAATAAAAATAAATATAAATATCTTCACGCAATTCCCAATATAGGGGTAGACAGAGGTCTAGTCTATTCTAGACTATTAAGTCCCTTTGACCCACCTTCCACCGAAGATATTTTCGGGACAACTTAAAATTTATAGTATATATTTATAGTATTTAGAGACTATCAGAATGAATAGTCTCTGTATTGAAAGAGAAACTTTAAATTAAATATATAAATAAATATCTACACGTATAGAGGCGGGGTAGCCAGAGACAACAAATCGCCAAGTGTCATAATTCTTATTTACCTCTATCGATTCTTTCAAATTCATTATTTTCTTTAAAAACGTATAATGTAAAAACTGGTAAATATAAATTGGAAAATTTCTCAAAATATATGTGTTAAAAATCTAGGTTTTGGGCATACCTGACAAGCAGTCTCCCGGAAAATAATAGAGGCTAATTATAATGTAATAGCATATTTATTTACATATGGTTGCAGCATGCTGAATTCATCAAAATATATGTCTGTGGTGTCATCCTTAATTTTATGTGAAAGTAGAAGGTAAAATTTAGAGAAAAAGTAGAAATTTGTTTAAAAGAAATTACTTCAAATAATGTTGATAATATATACACATCATCATAAAAAACCCTTTACCATTCCCTGTACAGGGATAGGTCCCTTTCGACCAACCTTCCACCGAAGACATTTTTGGACAATGTGACTGCTGGTGAGCCCGTCGCCGTCTGAATTTCCAAACCTACGATATAAATCGTACGTAATAATTTGAAAAAACTCACTGGTCCACGAACCATGGGGATCGAACTCGGGTCTCTTGATTCGATTTCCGATCAGCCAAACACTCATTCAACTAAAACAACACAAACACACACGCTAAATTGAATAATGTAGATATTACTTATAGATAGGCGCTTATCGATATGTCGACACGTAAGTGGGCGTCGGTACTGGGTAATATGAATTCACCAGCCTGAACAAATAAAGTAATATCAATGTTTTTCAGTCAATACATCAGAATGTTTATAGTCGCTACTTTGTAACGCAGAGAACATTAAATTGATGAGGTTTGGAAATGGGACTGTGCAGCGGTATGCGGAAGCCGATGTGACGTATACGACATCCCGCTCTGCCTGCCTTGCCACATCGTATAATATTTTTTTTATCAATAAGATAGTAGATAGACTGAGTAAATTTTCATTCAAATTTGTTAATGATAATTTAATAAAATGTAATAGTGTTCTAATTTAAAGGTTAACAATTACCAAGACCCATAAATGAAATTTTAAATGAAATCCGCACAATCCTATACTCGAAGAATTATATATTACGTTTATATACTTATATATTTCTTACACTTTTTCACAAAATATGTTATAAATTAATTATCAATTATTATATATATTTATCATTTTAAATTTTTATTTTTTTTTACACCAGTATAATATATGAAAAATATTGAAAGTTTTTCTAAACTCCCGGCATACCGTACACTGACTTGAGTCATAATATCGCGGAGAGTCGAGTACTGCAGGTGGGTCAGGACTGTTATATTTGGGAAATCGCAGTGAAATTTCAACAGGCTGTAGAGAAAAAAGAAGAAGTGTTCTGTAAAGGACCACTACGTTATATAGGTTTCACCCGTCAGGAAGATTTGTCATAATCACCACACTTGGGTAGCGGATTGAAGATGGCATATACCTTGCAACTTAGAAGCTGCTGCCCGAAACTGGTCTGCTTGATTTTAGGCTGGTATTTTTGGAGATGGTCATCGGCCGCCATCAATCAGTAGACCAAGGGAAGTGAGGTAGTGGTAAATTATAACGCCGACACCACACGGCAATGCAATCAAGTTTTCTGTAGTTCAGGTAATTTTCTATTGAAGTCTTCTATGGACCTTGAACCTACCGAAGATATTTTGATATTTTATACCATGCTGCTACCCAGCTGGTTCATAAATCATACAATCAATAACTACCAACATTTACCAGCCGCTTTATTCAATCTTCATCCTCTATGGGTATCGAGAATTTCTTCTGAGGAAACCATAGGTTTTTTAGTGATTAGTCGAATAACATCGCATGTCAGAAAACGATGGATGTCATGAACGATAAGGTGATGGGCAACATCCTCTTAAGGTATTACATAATTGTAATACGATCAACAAGACGTCTTAGACAACTCCCAACTTTAAAGAAGCATGTGTCGTTGGTTCTTTGGTATCTTAGAGGAATTTTGAAAATTACAATGGATTCGGATCGATGACAGGATAAATTTAACTTCTTTATATCATGTTATTTACATGGTATAGGGTCGTATAGAATCGTTTAGGCTTGTATCGACGTTAGAAAAATACCAATCCCTTTCTAGCCTTGGCTGTCCTCAGAGGTGAAGAGTACAGTCTTGAAAATTCAATGTGTTACAAAAAAAATGGCGGGATAACCTTGAAAAACCAGACCAAAATGCATCAGACCAATGACGGGAAACCTCTAAAGTGCAAGGTGTCTGGTACTGCGATCGAAAATCCGCTTGCCAAACTGGGCGATTTTAGCATCCACTCCCCTGCGGGAGAGGCCTATGCCCTGAGGTTGACTTTAACAGGCCGTTGTAACATGATTATGGTAATGATGAATAATAACTAGCAAGAATAAAATAATGAAATAAAAAAATCAAAAAATTAGGAAGCTTTGTGTTATAATATAGATGATTTATCCATATATTATTATTTAGCAAACGATTTAAATTAAATGTGTTTAATGTACAGAAGTTTATGTTATCTACATAAGATTCGTAATTAACAAACTGTGATTGTTATTAGTTCAAAATAAATTAATAATTATGTGCATAATTATTAATAATTTGCTTAATAATGTGCTTAATTTTTGAAGTCGTTTCGCATTACAGTCATGTACTTTCATGCACAACATTATATAGTTTTTCGGATGTAAAATTTAATAATATATAAATTATCGACTTAATCAACAATATTTACGAGTATTGTTTCCCCAATCCCTATATGAAGTGTCCTTCTGACAACATTATTCGCAAATTGGCTTTAGACATCGCAATAAATCGAACGCGGGACATCAGAGACCACCGCGCCCCGCATTGGCACGCGGAAATGTATCGCGTATCGTATCTACGCACCGACCGCACTCGTTCGTATACATTTAATGAGCTATGGACGGATTGCTTATGGTAATGCCACTTCATAGAGCTTCGAAAGTACGATACAAATGCGACATGGCATATTAAATGTTTAAAGGAAAATATAATGAAATGTTTCAAAATCGTTTCAGTAATAACAAGAGTAAACAACTTCAACTACTGTCATATTTAGATTATTTTAATTGAAACGAAAGAAGGGTTAAAAAAATTACTTAAAACAGCCACGACAGCCAACAAGACACGGTTGGGAAATCGAAATTCGAATCTGGAATCAATCACTTTTTTCAAAACTTACCTTCGAAAGAAGGGTTAAAAAAATGACTTAAAAGAGCCACGACAGCCAACAAGACACGACACGACAGTTGGGAAATCGAAATTCGAATCTGGAATCAATCACTTTTTTCGAAACTTACCTACGGTACGGCACGGTATCATAGACTTGAACACGAAGACGGCAACTGACACACCACTTGTCACGATGTCCTAAATGAGCCCCGGTTAGATGTAACTCGAAATGACATCATTTTGTGGGCAGTATTGATAAATGCTACGCATGTTTATTTTTGACACAAGCCATTACACGCGAATTTCGTGGAAATTTAACGTGACTTATATTTTTAATAAATTCACAAGTATACTTTAAAATTGCTGATGAAATGTCATGCTTGTAAAATTCATAAATTTAACTGGTTTCAATGGTTGGTTACAATAATATTATCCCGCATAAACATACCACCTCCACGCAAGTATAACCCTACGTCATTCAAAGTTACAATAAGTTTAAATGATTACTTTTTGCGTTGGACCGAGCAAACAAAGTTAATTTATACAATTTTCTACATATCAAAAGCAGAAGTACTCTATATTATATTTTTTACAGCCAAACAAAATGTCACAAGGCGTTCTTGTTGAATAACTTAATGCGAAATCAGTAATAATACCGGAATCATGTCTTAATTCAATTGTTATAGATAATAAAGGTTTTTAACTTTTATTAACCATCTATCAGCACTAAAAAACAAGTTTCTGAAAAGGTTTATATTTAATTGGTATAATAGTTCATATAGTAAAAGCAAGTATTTGTCAAATATGAGACATCATCCGCATATGCAACAAAATTCCCTTTGAATTGCGCTAATTTTTATGAAATAGTTTCAGGTTTAACTGAGAAGCTTTTGCAACGTTTAACATACTTTTGAGTTACCTACCGCCTAGGTAGGGTATATAGGTCCGTATGGAACTATATCCATATAGAACAATTCGTACAAGTTTAATTCAATTCGTAAGATAGTGTGTTGAATATGAATTTTTATATGAAATTAATAAAAAAAATATAATATTACCAAAAACATCAGGGACTTAACTCGTGTCTCTTAACTCGAATTCCGATCACCCTACCACTTCGTGCTATATATATATATATATACATATATATATATATATATATATATATATATATATATATATATATATATATATATATATATATATATATATATAGAGAGAGAGACAACATCACATATATTGCTCTAATCCCAATGTATGAAAGCACTAGTGGTATGGGAATCGGAAACAACGAAGGCACCACATTCACCGACACCTTGAAAACCTTCAATTTATCTATGTAAATATATACATACATATATAACGGCCTATTAAAATCCACTGCGGAACATAGGCCTCCCCCATAGGGATTTGCCATAATCGCTACGCTTGGATTGGTGATCGCAGTGGCAGACCACTCGCACCTCAGACGCTACTTCCAATCTAGGTGTCGTACCTACGGGTGGAGTAATTGAACCCTGTCAGTCTCCAGGCGGACTCCCAATCCGCGTGCCAATATAGCCCATTTACATTGCCACTAGAAGAAGAACATACAGATTACGTATTCCACTAACCGTCCGTTCCGTTTTAGTGAAAGTGGAAGACTTGGCCTTGGACTCTTGCCATCAAAATTTAATCTCGATAATCCAAATAAAAAAAAACACTAAAATCAATAATTTTTTTACCGATCCGACAGAATTTCAATGTGTTAATTCTTAAATTATTCAAAAGCTCTAGCATTAAGTATTTTCCTGTGATTTTTCATATTCCTTTTTTTATTTGAATGTCACAGAGCGGTTTTTGCAAACCACATTCTATCACGATAAATAATAAACAGGTACGAAGGATAATTCCAGAAGGAATTTTACTCGCGATTCGCTGTAAAGATCTCGTTTCATTCCGATTAAGACATATGGATACAATAAGGAAACCATTACTGTAATGGTACAATATAGCACCATTCAAAAAGTAAATACATGGCATTAAACAATTTTATCGACTTGTATTCAGTAACTTGGGATATTAAATGTTATTAATCAAAGTTAAAACAGTTTTAAATGCTCACTTCATAAAGGTATCGTTTTTTTAATCTCTTTATTGGGAACGAATAAACTTTGTGCTCTTGGACTTTACAAATTATATAGATCAGAAAGGTTAAGGTAAAACCAAAGCGATCCCAATTGATAAAAATGGGATCGCGACCTAAAAGAAGTGCCGGTCCTACGCTGCCTCGATCACCCATTGGTGATCGCAGTGGCAGACCACTCGCACCTCAGACGCTACTTCCAATCTAGGTGTCGTACCTACGGGTGGAGTGATTATATATATATATATATATATATATATATATATATATATATATATATATATATATATATATATATATATATATATATATATATATATATATATATATATATATATATATATATATATATATATATATATATATATATATATATATATATATATATATATATATATATATATATATATATATATATATATATATATATAAATAAAATTTAAGTGTCGTATAAATACACAAAATTTTAACACAACTTTCAGTGACAAATAGCTAATGTTATAAAGAGTAACATAGGCTACATTTATTTTAGAAACATAATTAGTGTTGCGCGTTAATTGTTAAACTGCGGGCAAAGCCGTGGGGGGCAGCTAGTATAAAAATAAAAAAGTGTGCCATTAGCATAAGAACTACTACTGCTTGACTAGATGACCAGAACCAAAACCTTAAGTGTTAGTGGTAGTTTCTGAGACACGCCGATGTTCTATAGCAGACTTTTACATATAGTTATAGTTCAAAATACACTAGCCTATAAAAATTTCAAATTAAATAGACACAATAATTTTCGCTCGATTGGTAAGACCGTAACCACGGTACCCCGACGGCTGTTGGTATTTAATGAAAAAGTTCTTATATTATTCAATTTGTTCGCTCGTGCTTTGTTACTCTAGTAATTAAACTGATGACATTATGATTTTATTTTATCATGTAAATTGTAAACGTTCTAGCCTTGAGTGAGCCTATTTTTTTGACGTTTATTAACTTCAATGAGATGACAGTCAGACAGCTAATATATTAAGGTACAATTTTTTTTAGCTTATTTAAAAAATATTTTACTACTTCAAGCCACTGAACGGACTTAACCTTATCACAGTAATTCTCGTACAATGTTAAAAGCAGAAGGGCAACTAGGTTTTATGAGGCTTTTGATGAGCTAATAGCAAAAATGCATCATCTTGTTACTATTGTTTTTTTACATTTAATCATCATATAAGGATTTTTTTAAATAGAAAGTCTAAATCAAATCAAACTATTTCTTAAGTTAAAAACACAATATTGTTGACTGTATAATGAGTGGATTTTGCTGTGTATTTTGAAAGAACATAATTCTAATCATATCACTTCAATACCCTACTGACAAAATCCAATATCATGACAGCTAGACCACCATTTTCAGACTGAGAACTGAATAGGTTTGCTATTCAGTCCAAATTGTATACACTGAGTGGAACATGAAATAGTAAATTTGTACCAAGATTTAAAAAAAATAACATTAATTTTTATATCATTCGTGCATTATTTCTTTATATTTTCGTCTTTGAGGAAATTAATTATTCTGATAGAAGTGAACGATGCTTGCAAGTTCGTATGTTGACAATCTGCTCTCTCTGGTTAATCCGTCAGGGATAAAGCGTGAAAATATATTATCTTACTTCTTTCTTCTTAACTGCCTGTAAAAGTTCACTGCAAGATACAGGCCTCTCTCGTAAAGAAGATTTGTCATATTTACCAGGCTGGCGAGTGAATAGGAGATACACAGTACCAGACACATTAGACACTTCTGCCCATAACCAGTCTGTCTAATTTTGTAGATAAAAAAATTAACTTTAAATTTGAAACGGACCTCTGCCTTTTTGTAACATTTTTGACATGCATAGATTGGTGTCGATAACAGTCCGCTATACTACTTCATTGCGGTTTGCGTTCTTCACATGTCCTCGAAATATTCTTTATTACTATTTCTATGCGTGTTTATTATTAAATCTGTGTGTTTTGAATTCTCGTCTAGCATGGGAAACATAATACAATTATCTCCCAAAAAGTAAATTTTTGGATTTCTTTTTCCTCAATTTCAAAGTACAAACTGCTTCAAAATACTTTGAAATGAAATCGAGTGGTATTTTCTACCAGGCTAAATTGACACAAACGTAAATACGAACAAAAGTCTATGAATATACTATTTTTATCTATTTGTTCTGTGTTAACCATTCTTGCGAGGAAACAAAAGCGAACTGTAAAAAAGAAAATAAAAACTGAAGTGGAAAAAAAAACAGATAAAACAAAGTTCTTCATCGGTGTCTATATTACTATTTTTTCTTGCTATCAAAACTGCATTCCATGTTAAATCTCTGGGCTATGCTATTTGTTTTAAAACGAATAGCAACATAATCGTCAAGATGCCATGCTATTTATTTCTTAGTAAATATTACAAAGAATTTGATTCTGCGTATGTCTAAAGTATACCAGAAAGATATAAGTACTATCAATTGTAGACCAATATTTGAATTTTATGGTTTTTGGTTAATTTAGATATCGATGTCGAATTATTATTTTTATGAGTTTATGTTATATATATGAATATTATTGGATATAAATTGAAATAGTTGTCAATAAAAACAGTTATATGAACGTTCATTATTACCACTGTACAGAACTTACAAACTCCACAGCATCTTCTTGATAATTTTTTATACTTTTTATTACTGTCCAAAAAAAGTAGTAAAAGAATAATAATTTTGCTACGGACGTTGTGTCCCTTTTTATCACTATATTATTTATACAACTACAACACGGAGCAAGTTTTTGTTAATAGTAGAACTTTTTTTAAATCTATCTACAGTTAATACCACAGGCACAGTAAAGATCATTGGTATTCCACTCTTGTAACAAGAAAAATATAACCACACTAAGTACACATTTACTTGTGAACTTAGGTTTGATGTTAATATGAAATGTAACTTGTTCCTTTTTTTTGCTTGAAATTAACTTTGCATTAATATCATAATTTATTAATTATATGAGACATAAAAGTCTAACAAGGTTATTAAAGTTTTATTTATTTGATTATAATATCGTGGCAATATTACCGTATAAAATTATTAGTAAAAAATCTGGGATAAAAGACTTATAAATAAGAAAAAAAAAAAGTTTATAAGGTAAAATAACCTTTTCATAAGGGTATTTGAACGATCAGTTGATCTAATTTATTGGGTTTTAAAAGTACATCAGTGCCCGTTGTCAATTACACACAAATAAATAGATTGCAAATTTAAATTCATATACTTAAAGTACATTAGCCATATCCAACAATGATATATAGGCTTTTGAAGTATGAAGGATAATCTTATACATAAAATTCCCGTGTCACAATGTTAGTTACCTTACTTCTCCGAAACGGCTCAACCGATTCTCATGAAATTTTGTGTGCATATTGGGTAGGTCTGAGAATCGGACAACATCTATTTTTCACCCCCCTAAATGTTAAGGGTAGTCCAACCCTATTTTTTTATTTTTAAATATTTTTTAGATAGCATTAAAAATACATAAAACCCAAAATTTTCCCCACCCTACGATCAAGCCCTATTTTTATATGGCAAAACAACGTTTGCTGGGCCAGCTAGTTAATTATTAAGTTTTTGTATTTTACTTAATTACTTTGTTTACAAGAGTACTGAAATAAATTCAATGTGAATCAGTCATTGTTATTGTGTGTTATTATAAGATGTGAACTATTTAACAAACATAACAAGATGATCACACTTAATTTAGTGAACCGATAATGAAGAATATTGTCTGTGATTCTCGGTAACTGGTACTTCTATAGTCAAATCGTTTACCGAGCGTGGCGATTATTGGCGATATTGTTCTCTTATGGGAGAAAGCCATACCTTATACTGATCCAGATATTTATAGACAGTAATTGAATCCGAATTTCAAACTTTTGTAATTATTTTTTATCTTCACTTGAGAGCTCTAGACAATTTCTTTACTTCGACCAACATCTCAGTGATGCCTATTTTGGGACAACATGATAGGTGTTGAGCTGGACGTGCCTTAGTGTCCAAGCCAACAATACAAATTGTACATAAGTTTAAAAAAACGGAAAATTGTCCTGGGAATTGAATTCAGGTCTCCTGATTTGAATTCCAACCACCCAATCACTTGACTAACTTGGCTTGATTATTAAAAGCTAATAAAATAATAATAAGTAAATTAAATAAGAATTCATCAAAAGTTTGTTTGTTATTTAAATAAATTAAATGAACATTTGTTTTATATATAAGAAAATTAACACAGACAAACAGATGAATACATAAACCTAATAAATTTATGTTAATTTTTAATCAATAAACTGGATACACAGATCATTACGATGTAAATCTATTAATTTAGAAATAGATATATGTGATTATGTATCGCAGCTAATAATTTCTAATGTGTTCCTGCATTATAAGTGTCAATGCCGATACAGTCGACCACTTATCAAGTGCTCGTTTATGTACAAGTAAAAAGAAGGCCACTTTATCTCTAATTGTATATGGCTTGTTATCGTCTATATTTATAAAGTAGAGCATGGATTAGCAGAACTTTTATAAAACACTTAGCTACCCGCTCTTAAACCGTTATTAAGTTATATTTATTTATTGATTTATTTATATCGATGCACCAACAAAGTACTTTAAAAATTTCACATAAATCACACAATATAAATATGCCTAATATATTTGCTAAGCAAGTACATTTGTTACAGGTGAATACTACTGCAAATACCCACCTTCGACCCACCCCACCTTTCACCGAAGACATTTTTGGGACTACGTGACAGGTAGTGAAACTGTCACTTACTGCGTTCATACCATATAAGTATGGAAGAAACTCATTTCTACGAGCCTGCCACCTGGGAAGGAACGCGGGTATCTTGACTCAAATTCCAATCACCCAACACTCAGCTATCGTTACTATATGTATATTCCTATAAAAAAGTCCTTAAAATCGATCGATTAGAGACTACTATCTTCATCACGCCACAGAATCATAGACTTAAGGGCATTGCACTTAAAAAAATGTGAGAAGTCCGTTAAAACGCAGTGGATTATCTTAACTGTCCTCTCCCGGCTCTAGTCTCTGTCAAACAATCTCAGTGGAGCTATTCAGTTGTGGGCGAACAAAGACTTTTATGCGAATAATCGATACACAGACATAACTAACGCCATATCGACTTGTTGGCTTAATAACCTATGAAAAAAGCCTTAGATATATTTTATCTGCATACATTATCAACGAATACTGTTACCTAGGACACATCCCGCTTTGCATGTTTAGTTTAACTTGGCAGAAAAGGTAATACATTACCTACTAATGAGCTACGGCATTTGGCGAACATGGTCAACAAGTAAGTAAGACCTCAAGTAGCGCCGGGGGTGATACTAGATATATATAGATATGAAATTAGACATAGTAACTAAAGTCATTCGGAATGTACATCAGTACTCTATCTGATTGTAGTATAAGCAGACACTCAAGTCTAAAATGACCAAATGCAGTTGTCTGTGTAAACACTAAAACGTTACGCACACAATTGTCAGATATTTTGTGTTTGTTAAAGTACAAACTTTAACTCGTGTTTGACTATGATGATTTTTTATCTGGTATGGTCTTATTTCTCCCTCTCTCTAATTCTGTCCTTACTGATTTACTAGCGTAGAGATAGTAGCGGATTTACACATTTTTGAAGTATAGGCCTTTCAATTTTTGCCGCTCTTACCTCTAAAAATCGAAAATTCGTAGTTTATTGAAGACTATTTAAAGTAAATAACCATGTGATGAGATTATTATCTTGTTATGAGAGGTAGAAATTAAATAATTAAAACTTTCGTGAGACATTATTTATTAATTAAGCAAAAACGGCTAAACTCACGTATATACGTGAAATGTATGTTTCGTGGGTTCAGTTGTTTTTAGTTAATTGAGAAGTAGAAAGTTTTTTTATATATATTTTTTTAGAATTAGAACAAAAAATATTTTTCTAGGCATATTTTATTAATTTATCGAAGTTATCATTTTCATGTCTAAATTAACGCTTTTCATCTCTTTAGCCGCAAGACAAATTTTACTCTCGGTGCCCGCCAAAAAATAAAATACAAAAATTATGCGTCAAATCAAAAATATACTATACATTCTAAAAATACTACTATTTTGTGCACACGCGGATGCCCAAAACAAACGAAACTTCGAGCGTTTTCAATGAAAAAAAATATTTCAAGGAATGTCTTTGATGTTTTCGGTATATTTGTTTTTATCGGAATTGTAAAACAGTGATATTTATTTTCAAAAAGAAGAAGAGAACTTCAAAATGAGGACACTTGAAACTATTAGGAAACGTAACTTTTAATTGAGATTTACTTTTCTTTAATGGTGTTTTGTTCACTTTCAATATAGATTCTTGAAAATTAACAAAACAATCACCATTGCCGCCCTCGAAATTTGCCGTTATCAAGCTTAGTTATCCCATTGGTAAATCCACCACTGTAGAGACGTTGCGGCTGCATCAACGTTTTCCGACTTCTTACTCTTTAAAGCCCATAAATACTCGTAATTGTATACAGAGTCATATACATTAGAATATAGTTAAATAAATGAAATTAATAATAAATATCTTCCCAATACAGGGGTAGACAGAGGTCTAGTCTTAATAATTGAGTTCCTTTGACCCACTTTCCACCGAAGATATTTTCTAAGATATTGTGGAAAACCCCATTGGTACGGGCTTGCCACTTGGGGCTCGAACTCGGGTCTCTCGACTCGAAATTCCGCCCACCCAACCACTCGGCTATCGTGACTATTATTATTATTAGAATATAGTTCGTATAGAAATCGAAGGTAAGAAACGTGTTTTGAAATTAAATAAAGATATGTACAAAAGAAAAAAAGATATAAACAAAAATGATTTTATAAATATATATAAAAAGTGTCCACGAAAACATCACATTAAATATATTGATTAACGGAACATATACTTTTTATATAAATCATTACCACATACATTGCATTTTCATTATAGTCGTGGAACTTTACTTTTTGCCCTCAGTGAGAGACTAGGTATTAATTATCTATGCTACCTGAAGAGGGAGGCCAGTAGGTATAAAGATATTTGGTCATATGTAATCGGACCTTTCTTAGGTACTCAGTATTTATCTTTTTAGATCAAGAAGAGTAATTGTTTTTTTTTTTTTTTGGGAATATTACAATCAATAGGTTCTGACACAAATAACAACAGGCCACACACCTAATAATTAACCACGCGGAACTTTGCCTCGACAATCGTTTTAGGTTACAACGCGCCCAAATTAGAACGCACACTACATTTACGACTCATTTCCCATCGCACATAACTGCTCGAATTAGAGGAATCAATCCCTTAGAAGCAGAATCCAAAATTTTTCTTAAATCTACTGACTAAAATTCCATGTTATTTACTAGCCATTAGCGCTGACAAAGGTAAAAAACACTATTCTAAATGCGATTGGATAACATAAGGCTTGAGGTTATTTTGAATACTTCCATAGCAATTTTTATCCGATCTATATCTCTAATGAAGAACTATAATTCTATTGGAGAAAGTGCCAAACGAGCTATCAAATGTCAAGTGAAGTGACCTTTAAGATAGAATTTAAGGGAAGGAGAATAATTTTAACAAATATAATTAAAAATAAAGAAATTATTATTTATTTAGTGTAACTTTTTAGTGCCAGCAGAACAAAGTCGCTGCTATGTGGTAACGGCGTAAGAATATGCCACCTCTTCCCGTGAGTGTCGTAAGAGGCGAATAGCTTGAATATAACGGGCACCTGACGGATGACGAACTATCTCGAAATATGCCAAACCAAAATTCAGCGGACCAGTGCAAGTTGCCTGGTACTGTGATCGGCAAACATGGCGATTATGAAAAAGCCTCTCATACGGGAGAGGCCTATGTCCTGCAGTTATGATAAGATGATAACATGAACAAAGTCCGTGACATGTAGTCGTAGTCGTTAACTGTAATGATGTGTTTAATATAAACTGTTTACTAATTTTATGTTACTAGTACAAAACCTGAATCTGTAAAATTTTTAAGCAACTGATCACATAACCTTTTAACTTTTTTGTCATAAAACACTATTTAAAAAGACGAACTGATAGCAGAATTCCGCTAAGCGCAAATATTTTTGTTATGAATATGAATGTTTGTACATTTGTCAGATCTATGTAGAAATTTATCTGTGTATGTATGTATCTGTATATTGTACCGTTGGTTTGGACTTGGCAACTTAGACCGCGATAGGCTAAGCACCTGTTACGCCGTCCCAAATAGGTTTCGTTTCGTTCACTCAGTCAAAAGATTTTGTCTAGACGTCTGTGTACCCGTGATGGGAAAATGCGTGAAAGTTATATTTTTTTAAAGACATTTTTCTAAAGAAAGCTTAGATGGGGTGTTAACTAAGACAGGGTAAATCATAAAGTCACACTATTTTGAATTCTCTAAGTTTAATAAAAGTGAAATGTAATCATTTAAAGTTACACTTTATTTATTTTTCGTTAAGTCAACGCTGTCCTTTCTAGTTGAGATCTGATGAAAGCGAGTTGCTTTCATGGTGGACTGTCAACCTAATCGTAATTCAGATATTTTTTTATTTAGTAGATTTGATAAAGTTGCCGTGCGACACGGTTTTAACTATTCAGGAGGAAATCCCAAAATCGAGATAAGAGATATTTAAGACCCATAGTGAATTTAATAATAATGTAGTAATAATTCAATATGGAAATGCAACCTGCTGGGCACGAGGAGCAGGGCTGTACGAATATTGTAGTTTTTAGTTAAAATAAATAAATAAATATCTTCATGCAATTCCCAATACAAGGCTAGACAGAGGTCTAGTCTAGACAATTAAGTCCTTTGGACCCACCTTCCACCAAAGATATTTTCGGGACAACGTGACAGGTGGTGAGCCCGTCGCCGGTTTATGTCCAAGCCAACGATATAATTCGTACATAAGTTTTTGAAAAACCCATTGGTACGAGCCTGCCACTTGGTGGTCGAACTCGGGTCTCTTGACTCGAAATTCCGACCGCCCAACCACTCGGCTATCGTGGCTTTTCATATCGAGTAGCTTATTGTGGATATTGGAATTGAGACAACTTACGGCTATATGCAACTGTTGAACTTTAAATATTTATATCATTAATAAAAACTGAAGATAGGTACCTCGTGTTAATATGACTGAAGAATATCAAACACCACGAATTAAGTATCGATTGCACTCAGAGGCATAACATAACGAATTATATTGAACAATATTTTAAGTATAAAAAGTTATTAGGTTTACAACATATATTTATAAAAAGCAGGCCACTTTGCACTTTTTCACAAAAAATAAATATTCATATTGAATTCTTGTCTTTTCCTATATGTAGTACGATAGCCTTCTTTTAATAAAATAAAATAAACTCCGTAAAAAAAAAGTCGAATTGTAATCAATCAATTTCAATGCTCCATTAGAATTAAAGAACAGTTTTAGTAATTAACAGTAACATAAGTAGTGCGATTGCTATTGACAGTGTTCTTAAATTCCAATTTGTATAAATTCCAAAAAATAAATACCACGAAATACGTTTTACTCAACGTAGTGTGTAACCACGCTCAAGACGATTGAACTGTGATAATTGATGCATTCCAAAGGCATTTGAAGTTACACAATGTTCAAAGTCATTCGATGTAACTTGTCACACGCCTACGACATCAAGATAATTATTAATTTTTGAATTTATCAAGACACTTTCCGGATCTAAGATCAAAAAATACATGTCCCGTATGAATCTCAATTCTTGTATAATCATATCATATTTTTTCATTAGATTTTTTACATATTTGTGTTCTTTGCTGAATCATACGGCGCCTAGTTGGTAGTAACGCTGTCTTCAAAACAATGTATTGTGAATTCGAATACCGATAGGGGCAAACATTTGAATACTAAATATGTATTTATAAATATTCAAAAATGTGTTTATAATTTATCGATGTCGCTATATGTATATTATGATTCATCATATCATTGCATTATTTTTTTACAGAAAAAAAATGATAATTGAAGAGTATAATTGCAGTGGTAAAATGATTTAACTGTACTCTATTGTAATTATAATAGATTGCTAATCATGCAAATTTATTATTCAACTATATTCCTAGTATAATTACTGGTATTATTAGAGGCTTCCATCATAGCCCTCAGAGGTGACAAGATATGTTTATTTGTATTAAAATTACGCGATGTAAAAAATTGGTATGTATACGGCGTAGTATCAGACAGCAAATAAACATTTTCGTACATAAAGACGGCGACGGGCTCACCAGCTGTCACGTAGTCCCGAAAATACCTTCGGTGGAAGGTGGGTCAATGAGACTTAACTGTCGAGACTAGAACTCTGTCTACCCCTGTATTGAGGGTTGCGTGAAGATATTTATACATGTTTTCATAGTAGTCGTAAAGGCGACTTAGGGGAAACCTTTAGAATGACTATTTTCAGAGAATCATACAAAGAGCACCAGACCTAAATAAATCCGATAAAGAAAGTCTAGTATTACCAATCCGTTAGTTCGTCCAATTCATTGCAATTCGTTAATCACTCATTATTGTACTCTGGGGACGTACATGGAATTTCTTGTATTGCCTTATATTGAAATTAATACCGACTATACTTAAAAAATATCTTCACGCCAATGCCTAATACTGAGTTAGGTAAAAAAAAATGATGTCCCTTCGGCCCACTTTTCACCGAAGCTTATATAGGAAAACATATTTTGCCCCTAGGGGTATTCGAACCTAAAGCTCTTTGCTTATCGGGTAAACGAAAAATTGAGCGGTATAAAAATATATGCAACTAAATTAAATCGTTAAACCATTTAGTTTTATCTATATACTAGCTTTTCCCCGCGACTTTTTTCCGCTTGAACGGGAATTTTATAGGTTGAACAAAAGGAAGAAATTCTTTCTTAACGGATACCTCGTCCCTATGAGAAATTTACTCGCATGTTTTTTTTATACTTTTTGCGATTTCGTGATTAACCAGCGAGTACTATTTCGCGTTTATAAATTCCAAAATGATTATAATCTGCTGAGCTACGATGAAGCGTGTGGTTTTATTTTATCTCTCATTCAGAAGTTTCAAATTCCAACTCTATTTTGAAATAAATTTTAGGTCTTTCTGGTAGGACCGCACAAATGTCGTCTTATAAAATATTGTAATATCTTGTAACATTATAGTTCTCAAATGAAAATAATACTGCTGTACGATCAAATATAATAAATACAACAAATTAATTATTGGCTACTAATGCTCATAGCTGTGAATTATTCAATAAAATATATTTATTACAAATAATTCATAAAACAGCTGCATTCCATTTTATAGTATACATGTGTTAGACAGTGAATAGGTGGGTACAAGATATTATTGAAATAAACTGAATAATGAATGAAGTTGTTGGAGTAATTGGTTGTCAACTGATTGATTCATTTAAAGTTAAAATTACAGTTATTTATACATTGTTATATATCATACAACATTTATATATAAATATTTGTTGTTGCATGAATGGGCCGGCTCGTCCGGGGCAGTACCACAACCTCATAGAATACCGGCGTGAAGTACAAGTCTAACAAACTTCTGCGTTTCGTCTGGTGAGTGCAGGTAACCGGAGGACCACACACACCCCCTCCCCCAGGGGGGGAGGTGGGCTCGTCACTTGTCACGTTGTCCCAAATATCTAATCTGGTGATGTGAGGGTTGAAAGGACTAAACTTTAAGAAAATTGTGGTTTGAGTTTTAGACCCATATTGTGTTTATAATTGTGAGGAATTATTTTTATTTATTAATTTCTTTTTTATTTATTTAATAATAACATCATAAATATAATCGATAATGATCTATTAATTAATTTCAAGCTTAAAAAATAACATTTTTAATTAATTTTTTCCATAAAACTCTTTGAACTTATTAAAACTTTCGCTTGAATATAAACCAAGTATCTGAAATGCAGAGCAAAATTAGATGAAAAGTAAACCAAGGGAAAAGAAAGGTTCATCAAAGGGGATTTTATACCTGATTAAATTTCCTAATCAATTTTAATAGATGAATCAAAATCATACAATCCTTTTTTTCCATCATCTCATATAGGTAGCCCTATATCCCTATATAAACCCCTATCGGAATTAAAACCCTCAACCCCAACTTCAAGAACAGGGTCTCTATCGATTAAGTTATTATTTTGTCAAATTATTCCTTACCTTTTCAGCCTAAAGTAGTATAATGCAGGACATGGCCTACCGCATAGCTTTGTTGATTACAGTAACAGACATCTCATACCTTACAGGCTGCTACCAGTGTCTATTATTTTGTCTGTTATTTATATTAAGTTCATTGTTCAGCCATGTGTTGCTAGTTATTGCAATTAACAAGGCATTAGCTGTGGAGTATCGGCGTTATAATATAGGGTATATTTCTACCCGATTCCTATCATGAGACTTATCACCCGATCTATTACCCAAGTGGTTGGGTGGTCGGGATTTCGAGTCGAGAGACCCGAGTTCGATCCCCAGGTGGCAGGCTCGTACCAATAGGTTTTTCAAAAAAACTTATGTACGAATTATATCGTTGGCTTGGACATAAAGAAGGCGACGGGCTCACCTCCTGTCACGTTGCTCCGAAAATATCTTCGGTGGAAAGTGGGTCAAAGGGACTTAATTGCCTAGACTAGACCTCTGTCTACCCATGTATTGTGTGAAGATATTTATTTTATTTATTTATTTTTACTTAACGGTCTGGAATAATTCACTGTAGGTCAAAGGCCTATCCTCTAAAGTTACACAACATACAGCTACAATCGACAAGTTTGACCACCGGATTAGTGATTGCAGGGCCTCACGCAGCGCACCTTAGACGATGCTGTCCATCATTGATCTGATTAATTTCGTTGACTATTCCGCCATCGTCGGTAGCCATTTTTTCACCGATTGGAATATAATTATAATAATAGTATACTTTATAATTATACTATTATTATGATTACAGTGAAATCGGTGTATGGAATAATGAAATCTAGTATACACTGATGCGTTTCTCATGTTTAGTTTATAAAGTTGACACTAACTACAACGAACAATGTATTGAGGTTGTTTGGTATTTGAATTGTATTTTGGTGAATTGTTATGTTGAATTTTTAATTTTTGTGTAGTTATTGTTGTTATTTTTAGTTGTTTATTTATTGCTTACAGTTTTCGAAGGCACGGTAGCCGAGTGGTTGGTTGGTCAATTTCGTATCAAGATACTTAAATTTGATCCCCAGGTGGCAGATTCGTTCCTATGGGTTTTTCAAAAACTTATGTACGAATCATATCGTTGGCTTGGACACAAAGACGGCTACGGGCTCACCACCTGTCTATCGTGACTTATGACCGTTAAGTAAAATAAAAATTCTAAAACCATAAAAAACTACCACTAAGTAGTTCCAAAATACAGAAAATTTTAATAAAATAACTTTAAGGTATTTGCTTTTCTTACGTTACCGAAATGTTACTTTTTACGAAATCCCCAATAAGAGAAGTTAATCAAATGGTATAATCATTTATTAGAGATTAGCTGGGAACGGCGGTTTTACTCGCCTTCTAAATGGAATTCTCGTTAGCGGTGCTGAAAAAACACCAGTTTATGTTTTTTCGACATTTCGGCTATTCCAAATGTTCAGTTTTCTTATTAACCCTAGAATAGATGCAAACAAAACAAAATATAAAAATTTAAATCGATTTAATCGAGTCAGCCTTTCGATAAGTGTCTGCGAATCTAACGTATAAAAATTAATTTTAAAGTAATAGATAAAGTAATTAATTCTTATAATATTCTTTTTCTTCTGTGTTCATCGTGATGTCTTTTCCACGCTGATTATGGGATAAATAAAATGACCATAATTTAATTCTAATTTCAAAATCTACATACGTTAAATACCAATACAAAATAAAACTCAAATTTAGACGTTATAATAAAGAAAGAATAGGGTTGCGATTCGCACGACTAGTTCAAATTATCCTGATAGCCCTATAGAATCTACTCGCGTAAGTCAATCAGACTGTTGTGGACGTCAAAAAAATCCGCTCCTGCGTGGTGTATAAAACGGCGCGCAACTCTGGACAATGCATCAGTCTCACTGTTAAGTCGAGAGGATACATACATACAAACAACATGTACGCCAAACTGGTGAGTATTAAATTAATCTATATAAGTAATGTAATATAATTTACACTGCCCTTTTATTTCCCAGAAGAATTCTTCTAAAACTTCTTATTTTTTTCTTGAGTTTCATGAATTGAAAATATAAATTTTTAATATTTATAATAATATAATGATACTGAATATTTAAGTAATTAATAATATTAAATTACTCCAATTGTCTATTATATTTCGAATTTCCTACATTTCATAATTTCATGCACAGATCGAAGTCAACACAACATTGTCAATTAAAAACCAATGATAATATATAGCATACTTCTAAATTTTCTTTTAAATTAAAAGTATTTAATCGCCAGTAACTTAGAAAAACAATAAATTTCTGTGAGATTTATTTTACAACCTAACTTTTAAACAACATACAGACTGAATACATCAATATCGCTACAATTTAAGAACTCGGAATGCGATCTGATATACCTAGCGACATATAAGTTATGAATAAATGTATGTTATTTATTGCTCAAATGTAATTAAGATGTATCGCATTACGCATTCATACCGCACGCGACCGCTCGTACTAAACACCTACACAGCCTTGCACCCACTTCGCGGTCGAGATAGCTACGTTCTAGCCCACGAGGAAATTTCAAAGGCTTGACAAGGCAATGTCAAATTGCTTTAATATTTTATCTTATTTAAACAATATTGATGTTTTAAAGTATTAGCTTGAAGTATTATGTTTATACTGAAAGTATAATGGCATTCGTGATCGCTATTAATAAATAGAGGCAATTTTATCATATTGAAACACATATATATGAATTTCGAAAGTGCTCTACATTCTGTCCCTTAGCCAATTAACAATCGAGTGTCGAATTACACGATCAAATGAAGTAGTGCATAACACCTAGTGGATTGCATTATAATTAGGCGCTTTTTAATTGTAATGTCGTTAAACTTTACTAACGTCAGAATTCTTATGAGAGCTTTTTCAATGTTGTATTTTCTTTGATATGTAATTTTACGCAAATGTGATACAGATTTTAACTAACGACATTGGTATATAGTTTCAGGAATATATTAGATATCAAAGTATTCTGTATCAATATAAATTATCTTAGGATTCGTTTAATTTTTCTTGGAAACTGAGAATTCAGCTATCCTCGTAACGTAAGAGTATTAATATATCCGTTGATAATTTATTACAATAATTTTTTTTGCAGTTCCTTTTGTGCGTCGTGGCGGCGGTAGCGCTGGCCCGCGAGTACCCCGCTGGTCTCCACCCTGCAGTATGCCCCAACTACCCCTATTGCGACACTAACACTTTCGCCCGGTTCACTCCTGATGGCATGCCGATTCCTGAATGGGTGTACAACCCCTCCATTCTGCCTGTTGCTCCTGCTGAGTAAGTATAACACCACTATACTAATACTAAAATTTAGCCAAATTTCAACGATATGAGGAATATGTTCCAAAACGTACACTTAGAATAATACACAACACGATGAGCTTGCCGTGGAAGATAAGAAAATGATAATCGTTGTTTGTAATTTTTTTGAAATTAATTACGTCGAAGAAAACTGATTTCATTTCGTCATCATCTATATATTTAATTTGTTATATACATCTTCTCTGCCAAAAAGGCACACTAGCACACTGGAACAGGTGTTGAAAAGCACACTGTTTTTCTGTTACCAAACATAAGTATCTGTTTGAGAGAATTTCTGATGGATTAAAAAAAGACTATCAATAAACGTTGTGATGATGATTGATGTTCTTACTTCGATAAATTAATTTGATTTGAAGTATAACATACGAATTAATCGAACACCTTTGTAAATGGAAGTTGATTGCACGTTATGATGTGATGCTATATAATACATTTTTGTTACAGCCCTCATGCCAACGTTGCTCCTAAATACCCGGCTAACTTCAACGCCGCTGAGTGCCCCAACTACCCATACTGCTGGTGAACAGACCCTCGCTCCACTCATCACTTAAGATAAAAATTGTTAATAGCAGAGTTTCAAAATGCATGCAATCTTTGATATTAAAAAAAATATCTCGCCACCGATTACATTTCAACATCCTCATTTTCACGGAAACTCTGTGTTGATTAACAAAGTCTGAACCCTCACTGCCATAAACTTTTAACAAAAAAAATGTAAATATTCGGGTTACATTATCTAAAATGATAAAAATGCATTTCGCATTTGACTTTTTGTAAAAAATGTGTAGAAATTGTAAATAAAAAAATTAAATGTATTTTACCTTTTATTTAATCAACCACAACGAATTTATATATTTTACATATTAATTTCATTATACCAAACTACACAACGTTTTAAAAGGACCTAAGATTTTTTTTACTTTCATGCATTCTCCCTTTATTGAGGAAGACAGATGTGAAGACAGTTAAGTTCTTAAGAACCACCTTTCATCGAAGCTTATTTTGATTAAGGTGACAAGTGGTGAGCCACTCGCCATCATAATGTTCAAGCTAACGGTACAATATACTTGCATTCATGAATGTTTTAGATAGATGAATACATATAAACATCCATGACTTGAGTACAAATATGTTCATATTTCATCACACAAATCCTATAGCTGGATTCAAATTTCGAAAGGAAAAGCTTCACTACCAATTAGTCTATCAGGTCGTCTCAGAATTACCATTATTATTTTTGTTTTTTTTTTTTTTTTTAATTAGATAATCACGGCCAAAGTATCGCTAAAGACTCGTTCCTCATATCGAGAAAAGTTTTCTTTACAAAATAAAAATGCCTCAGAGAACTAAACTAACGATTGTGTGTTGTAAATAAAAACATACCGGTCAAAAGGCATAATTCAGTTATATGCAAACATTATACTGCTGCCGATAAACTGATTAAAAGGAAGTAAAAAAGAAAACACAAGACATTCAAAAGAAATTTATGAATGTCGGTTGCTTCGCGGCGGGTAACTTATCATTTCATTTGTAATTGCAAGAGAGCGACAGTATCGATATTAAATATTTTAACAACGTATTGTATTGTAATATCGCAGCTGCATTTAGGTAACACAAGGACTTGATTTCGAACACAACAGGATTCCCGAGCGGTCAACCTGTCATTCGTCGCAATGATAGGTTATTCTAGAATTTATGACTTGTATAAATGTATTCATTATAGTTAGTTACTCCTTACTTTAAACTAATTATATATAATTCTTTACAATTCTTGTATTATTTATAAATATTATTTACATATAATTACGTGTTGGTATCTAAAGAACTTGCAACGTTTTTAGCGAATTGGCCAATATTTTGTATATAGAGAGATTTATTAAGTTAAGAACTCTTATAAAATATTCCATAAAAATCTTTATGTACGAAAAAATCATTGTTTATTAAAAATTGTTATAACATTATCAATTTCTCACCAAGTAAAGCTGGGTCATACAGGTACTAACATATTATTTGTTTCGATATAACAGACTACTTATTTCAATCATTTTTATCCGTTTCTCTATACACACGTTGTAACGGATTCATCAAATTAGAGACATATGAGAGACAGCATGTATCCGCGATTAATGCGCAATAATAAATACCAAAAAGATCTGGATGTTTCTATATGCTACTAAAAAATAAGGCGTAACTAATATGACATATTTTTACGTGTACACTTTTAAAAATAAGTCATGCATACCTATATGAAATATTTGGCACATTTTTTTAAGAACTACTTTAATAGCTAAAATGATCACAATGTTCTTAAATAAATTAAATCTTTTCTTTAATTTTGATTCGAATTATGCACAAACTGAATTGGTATCTAAAATGTCATTAACAGTGGGCACAGTAGCACAATAATCATTTTTTATTATGCGAATATCAACATAAAAAATTCTATGAAAAATATAATTTAATTGGTCGTCAAAATAGGCGATGTAACGTGTCAAGAAACGATTTAGGCGTTACGCTGCAAGAACTACGAAATTAACTGACACGAATATTGCAACTAACAACGGCGGTTGCCAAATTAATCGTTTAATTTATGAAACGCTTATTGGGCACAACTACTGGAATACAAATTACATGAGTAAGAAGCAAGTAGCCTTACTTTGCACACTGAAAAAATAGAACTATTTACTTTATCTAGAAGATAAAAAAATTTACGATTATAGCCCAGTGGTTGGATGATCGGAATTCGAGTTAAGAGACCCGAGTTCAATCGTCATGGCTACAAGCCATACAAGCCAATGGGTTTTTCTAAAAACTCATATACGATTTATATGGTTGGCTTAGACATAAAGAAGGCGACGGGTCACCACCGGTCAGGTGGTCCCAAAAATATGTTCGGTGAAAGGTGGCTCTTAACGACTTAAATGTCTAGACCTCTGTCTACTCCTGTGGGAATATCGTAACGGTAAGTGAAAGTTATAGATATGTATGAATTTTTTAAAAAATATATATACAATTAAAGTTACTGATTTTCTTTTAAAATTTATTCTTTATACTGAGAAAAGATGAAATTTGTGATAGTTGTATCCGTACATTTCAAAAAATGCATGCCATCTTTTATATTATTTTTTTATCATCACGCATAGGTCCTGACGGGGTAGCCAGAGAGAATAGATCGTCAAATGCCACAAATCTTGCGTACTACTTTTGGTTTCTTTTTAATTCATCATTTTCTTCAAACACGCACGTCGAGGTATCCCAGTACGTGGTTACATGGTCTTCGAAAGTTAGTCTCCGACTTTCGACCCCTTTTATTATTAATTTTCACGTTGTTTTGTTATCACCCACCCAATCACCTTTTTATTGTTATTCTTCTTAATTCCGTTTTCACTCATTCGCTTAACATGCCGAAACCATCGAAGCACGCCCTATTGTGAATTTCTGCCTGCCGTATTGTCTTCTCGCGTTAATCTTTTAACGATGTATAATCTTTTCGTTTTCAGTTGTCGGTCCTGGTAATGCCGCATAATTTACGAAGTGATCACATTGCTACCGTTTCTACTTTGCTCTTATGCTTCTTCTAACATGCCCAGATTTCGCTACATTAGAGTGTTGAAGTGGCACTAACATGGCAAGTACACACCGGTTTTCAAGGTGTCACCATCTCTGTGGGTTCGATTCTCAGACGGGTCAACATTTTCTCGGGTTCCAGACCCAAGTCGAGAGAGCTTATGGTGCCTTCGTTATCGCTGATTCCATAACACAAATACTTTAGCTTCTTAATTTGGGATCAGGGCATTTTATGTATTTAATTTTGTATCTATCTATGTATAATTCGAAACCGCTTGTATAAGCGGAATTTCCATCTTTAAAGGCACAACTTTTATGAACTACGCTTTATTAAAACAAGAGTTTCTATAAACCCTATAAAAATCCAGATTGTCCAGTTAAAACGATTAAAACTTTTGGTGGAATAAAGAATTTATTCAAGTATAAAGAAGTCACTTACAAATAAACCTTAAAAAGATTATACATTTAGGCAGTCGCATAAAAATTTATAAGTTTTAATAAACATCAAGTAAAATATGATATCAAAACAAAGTAGACCGATGTTGTGCAGCAGCGTCAGGTACTTTAATCACCAAACTGCTTGCTAAGCGTAGCGATAAGGCAAATGTCTAGAAGTAACATTACAGAAGTTAGGTATTCAACCATTAAACATCGCTCTTGAAAAAAAGGGCTTTTTTCTTAAATTAAATTAAATATCTTCACGCAATTCCCAATAGACTAGACTAGACCTCTGTCTACCCGGGTAGACAGAGGTCTAGTCTAGACTATTAAGTCCCTTCGTCCCACCTTCCACCGCAGAATTTTTCGGGACAACATGAGAGGTGGTGAGCCCGTCGCCGTCTTTATGTCTAAGCCAGCAATATAGTTCGTACATAAGTTTTTGAATAACCCATTGGTACGAGTTTGCCTCCTGGGGATCGAAATCGGGTCTCTTGACTCGATATTCCGACCACCCAATAACTCGGTTATCGTGACTTTTAGTAGTTTTTATAGGTTTTTATTATTTGACGATACGAGAAACCGAGTATGTAAAATAATAAGATATAAACACTGAGCGTATATAGAGTCCCCTATGTCTGCGGCGTTTTGTGGTGAGCAAAAAAATTTTATTTAGTAATGTAAATGTCTCAGCAGTAGATAGAAAAAGGTCATAGAAAGGGCATACATAAATTTAACATTAATGGATTATGTGCTTGACTCAGTAGACTTATCAAATCAGCATAAAATTTTGGGTGCCTCCTCTACGTCTAGCTTTACCTTATCATCTCGTATAAGGAAACAGATTAAAAGTAAACTGAGTCATCATATAAGGTCTAACCCAGAATCTGTTAGCCTTATAGAAACAATATTAACATTAAAGGTGGGATAGATTGAATATCCTCATTCCTCAAGACATTTGCATTTAGGTTTAATATACAAAACGCGAAACGCAAATTCTTTTATAAGAGCGAAGTGGGTTATTCTTACTGTAATGTTATAAATCTAAATGTTTGAATGTTTACACGGTTTGACACTTGCTTAAAATGCAGATTTGTTATTCTTTGTTATATGTTAATTAAATCTTTTATTTGATTAATATTAATAAATTAAATATTGTTATTTCTTTAATTTCTTAATATATTGAAATTTTATTAATATAACCACACCTAACCATTGAAATATTGATATCATACACATTATCAAGAACTTTCAATTAACAATAATGAGATTAAATTTAATTTACTCCCTTGGTCTAAATGTATATTTAAATGTATAATTAATGAAGCCATATAAATAGTAGAAATTCAAGTTTACCTTTTAAGTAGTACCAAGGTTTAGATCAATCTTCATTAACAAACTGAACAAGCTGAGACATGCAGCTATTTAAAAAATAAAATAAATTAAAACTTATAAAGACAATCATGCCTATACGCCACAGCAAAAAGTTAATTCAAGTCAAAAAAGACTTTGTCCCTGCTGTAAGAATTTAAGACTCCTACCATTATACTCATACGCTTGGCTCGTCATTTTATTGGTGCCATTTGAAACTTGAATTTAATATGATCCATAAACAAATATTTTATGCTGTCAAGCTACCATTAAAAATTTAACACTGACAGTGAATTCAATGTAAGAACATAGAAACACTCATCGCACATCGATTCAAAAAAATAGCAAAATAAATTATCGCAGATTTGACTGGGCGTTGATGATCATTTACCATCAAGTGAGTCGGACACCCGTATTCCTTCTACCACATCAAAAAATCCAGGATAACTCCCTGCAATATATATTTGGCTGGCTGCTATACAAATCCCTTTTAAAATTCGATCTATATCTCACCGTAGCCACCCATTTACGTTTCCAGCAAACATCGCAAGTATTTCACATATACGATCGAAGTATTTGGAATCCTATTTTTATAATTACTTAGTAGTAAGTATTTAATTTCTTATCGGATTCTATAAAATTATTTAAGGCGAAATTGCTACCTTAACTATGTAAGTAAATGACAAAGTATTCGACGACTCTACAGTTTTAATTTATATGGAAGCATCTACATTCTGAACATCAGTTCAATGTTAACCATATTTATAGCATATAGTACAATATATTTATCATGCAGAATTGTATTGTGAATTAGTATAATACATCACGCAATCCCATACTAGGATAGGTAGAGATCTAGACAATGAAATCCTTTCCACTCACTTTTCACGGATGCTTATTTGGGAAAACGTGACAGACTGTAAGCCTATCGCAGTCCTTATGCCCAAGCTAATGATACAATATATTTTACATATATACATATTTCCATGAATACAAATATTTACAAATACATAGAAACGTCCATGACTGGGGTACAAATATACATATTTGCCTATAGTGGGATTCGAACTAGCAACCTTGTGACGTTAAGTCACTACCAACTGTTATGGGGCTGTACAATACCAATATATAATATATGTGCTCAGCTCGCTGTGGTACAGAATACGACTAAATTAGTAAAAATAGTAACCTTTGTAGATAGCAACGAAGGAATATATTTTATAAATGTGGTGTAATAAATTTTGGCATCAACGATTACTATACGGTGTATCTAAGTCTAAATCTCATGGGTTACCATGGCAATTTATATTTATTTTAGGAACTTGGGGATATAAAGTATTTATAAACACCCTTGCACAAAAATTGCAACGACCTGTCAAAATTTTGAGACATATTATCTATTCTTATTACTATTTTCCGAGTTAGTTACTATCTACAGTTATCGAGTTTTGCGGCCACAAACACGCAAAAATCTTTGTAAATCCTAACAATGTAGAACTGTAGAAATTTCAAAATATTCACACAAATGATGCGTGAACACACAGAAAAGGAATACCCATGTGTTTTTTTATATAGGTAATAAATTTCTATCAATCTAAATAAGAGCCAAGTTGGAGTGTGGCGTTCTCCCAGTGGACCGTATTAGGTGAGGTTCTCGTGTCGTTCAGCACTTGCTAGTAAAGCAACTAAAAAGACACAAGTTTTACGCGTTTACCGCTAAAAAGAAACCCTTCGTCGTATCACCTCATTTTGAGAGCACTCGCCTAGTTGCCTCAGCCAGAATCGGAATCCTTGGCGTCGACATATCGAGCAACGTTCAGTTTCGCTGTCATTTGGAAGGGAAGGTCAAATTGGCCTCTAAAATGCTTGGCATGTTCAGTAAAGCACGACAGTACTTCATGCCGGCCAAACGCTTGCAACTTTATAAGGCGCGGGTTCGGACGCAAATGGAGTACTGTTTGCATCTCTGGGGCACCCCAGTGTCAGCTTCTTCCATTTGACCTCATCCAACGAAGAGCGGCTCCAATCGTCGACGACCATGTTCTATCTGATAAGCTAGATCCCCTGGCATTGGGACGTGCATTGCATCTCTTTGCCTTTTTTACAAGATTTACTAAAGGGAGTGCTCCGAGGAATTGTTCGGATTAATTCCAGCCGCTGAATTTCACCATCGTATCTTACGGCTTAGTCAAAAATTCTATCAATCACCATCTTGATGCTTGGCATTCTACCACAGTGCGTTTTTCGCGGAATTTTCTGCCACGCACTTGAACTTTATGGAAGAGGTATGCCTTTCTCAAAGGCCGGCAACGCATCTGCTATGCCTCTGGTATTACGTATGTTC
Organism: Sericinus montela; assembly: GCA_029286605.1. NCBI lineage: Eukaryota > Metazoa > Arthropoda > Insecta > Lepidoptera > Papilionidae > Sericinus > Sericinus montela. The sequence goes on along the minus strand of JAGSMR010000034.1, from coordinate 7,193,213 downwards.
ATAGGCGGCGGTAATCACTTAATCATTTACCATCACATGAGCCACCTGCTCGTTTGCCTCCCATCTTTATAAAAAAACGTGACTTGAATGCTAGTATATTAATAAAATACACAGCGACATGTATATTATTTTAGGACTATATTATCCGCTGTAGCATCAAAGGCGAAGTGAAATAATGAAAAGATGAATAATATGATAATTGCTTTGAATTGAACTTATAGATTTTTGGTTGATGTTGCCAACACTGATATAGTACATTATATTAACCTATAAACTTCTGTTTTCAGTTTATGATAGCGGAAACTTATAATGGTATTTACGTATGTAATGTATGAATCAAAATAATTATCGCTACGGTAAACGGCTCGTAAAGAATGAGGTGCGTAAAAGTAATAAAACATCTCATCATATATAGTACGTTTAACCCGAGTCGCACGCAATTATATTCGTATTCATTCAAGTTTCATGTACGCCCACCTCGTTACTGCGTTTAAATGTCACACTTATTATCGATCCTGTTATTGTCGATGAAATTAATAAGGCACTATACATAGCCATGTTTTATGCCTGTTTCAGTTTTTGGATTCGTTTTTTTTATTACACGCCGAAGGTACAGTATTTAAATGTGGGATTGCCTTCCTTAAATTTAAATTTAGTAACTGAAAATAATGATATGAGAAATATATACTTCATATAAAGGTTCGAAATTGGATTCTACCCAGGCCTTAGTATACTAATATCTATGGAAAATTGTGTTTTGTTGATAGAACTTATCGCTGTGTGTCGTTAGGCCTCCCGGCTCTCAGTTGCCTCCATGGTTAAATCAACCAAAAAATATCAGACGAGTATTTTTAACTGCCATCTTTATGTATTCTTTACACCATCACGAAATTCGATTTATTGAAAATACTAGCAGGCATGAAATCCCATTGTAAACCGTAATTGAAGTTGTACCCAGAACTGAGTATCTAATAGTTTATTGGCTAATAAAATGGGTGGTATATGGCTCGAGGACGAAAACGTACCTTTATACTTTGTAAGCAGTCCTTTGAATAAACTGTGCACTTATTTAGTTCCTTATTGAACAAAAAATATGATAAAAGTTATGTACAATGATAAAAGTTTCATGAATCCTAGAAGAGGACATTTTAATAATTCTCGTTACTTTAACGTTGTACAATATTCAATAAATTAGTCTTCGAGGTAAATATTCACTAAAATATTGACCTGTTTAATTTACATCTAAACGATTCAAGAAAGGGCTATGGAAACTGAAAAATTAAATTGACAAAAATACAGTATTTATTATTACATTATTGTTATTACCTTCACAATATGAACAGTTGAAATCCTGTTCAAGAATACATGGAAGTTGAAATAACTTACCGAATAAAAATATTGATCATTAAAATGAAAACTTGTGTCTGATGTCTTTCTTGAGTTATTTTTTCTATTTTAGATCATCTATTTCCAGGTGAGAGTGAAAGGGCTATCAAAATTTATTTCGATAAAAAGTCATGCAAGCAGTAATTAATTGAGTTTCAGGTTAAATTTATGACGCCTCGGTAGCCTAGTTGGGACCCTGCCTTTTAAGCTGAAGGTTACGGGTTCGAATCTCGCTAATTTTTTTTTATGAATATGAATGTAATGTTATGTGTACAAACACAAGTCGTATGGAAGTTTATGTGTATCTTTGTAAAAATGTATGTGGGGAGTAATATTCTACCTTTGCTTTTGGACATTAAGACGGTGAAAGGCTCACCACTGGTCACTTTGTCCCAACTCAGCATCGGTGGTTGTAGACCGAAAGAATAACATTACCAAGATCTCTGCCTACCCTGGTATAGGAATATAGGGCATTGCATGAAAATGTAATAGATATAATTAACACGCATTTCTATTTGTACGACATTCTTTCTAGAATTCTATCCGACGTAAAAGATTTTGACGACCTCCGTGGACGAGTGGCGTAAACACTGGGTATCAAGGTGTTGCCATCTCGAGGTCCCGGGTTCAATTCCCGATCGAGTCCATTGACTGCAGAAAAACCTCTTTTTCTACATTTTGTCGGGTCTAGGTGTTTGTGTTGCCTTCGTTGTTTCCGATTCCCTTACCTCAAGTGCTTTAGCGTCTTACATTGGGATCGGAGCAATGTATGTCATGTTGTCCCTATCTATATATGTATTTATTTATGTATTATTATTTATCTATTTAAAAATTTACTAATAGGATACTTGATTGTTTTTGGAAATTATTTGATAAAAGACATAAATCTGAAATGAACAGATTTTTGTCTCAAAAACAATACAAACAAACAAATTTAATAACATAAAAGTGCAGCATAAACATGCTTTATAAATCAATAAAATTGCATAATAAAAATCTATTAAAATTTCAGCAAAACCACAACTTAGTTTATACTATATTATTTACTATACTATAGTAAATAATTAAGCAACATTAATGAACTTCCCTTAAAAAAGACGTTATAAAAATATCACAGAGCGTTTGCGATCACGTGACGGTTGCTTGGAACGATTTTAAAATGTATTAACTAATAACGATTTAAATACACAAATGAACGATTTTAAATCTATATGTAATACTATATAAGGCAAGTACCAAGAAAAGGAATATTTTAATACAGTCAAATTACGCTTAAAAAAATTTCGAGCACTTTAAACGACGCATTAAACTAGTCCTTTTTCGTTATTAACCTCTTTGTACAGTTTGGTCGAAAAGAGATATACTTCGTTTATTTTATTTAGTTTCAATGTTGTGTGCTCGTGCGAAGTACATATATATATTACAAAGAACGTAATCTTGTACATTGAAAAAAACGATAGAAACATACTACTACTCTAACGAATTGAACAATAAATTTGAATTCAGATTTAAAATTTTTAGATTGGTACTGAAGAACACCTTAAAATAATTTTTAAGTACAGATACAGTATATACGGAACGACGGTTAACAAAAAATATCCTGAACCATTGGAAATTTAAAAGCCATTAAGTTGTTAAGTTTGCTGTGTAGTTACGGCATCAGAATATAGAAAGAAAGGGGGTGAACATTTCTTTCCGTGAGTGTCGTAATAATCTAAGGGAAAGCCTTGAACTACTTCGCGAACACAGTCACGGTTAGTAGTTAGTAATGTATGGCACTCTACATCAGAATTGATTGAATTATTCAATATTGCTTTATTTAATTTTATAAACCTGTAATAATATTTTGTGGTGTCGGTTTGAATACGTAGTGAAACTACATATAAATACTGATATTGAAAATCGCAGATCCTTGATTTGGCCTCATTTGTGGTCCAACCTTTTTGCATTTGTTTGGTCCGTCTTTTTTTGTTTTGATGTTTCTTTCCATAATCTGGATAGTTTGTTGTTCTTCGAGTAACTTATTTAATGTCAACAAAATGTCACCTGTTGTTATGTTCGGAACTCTTGCTACATAGTTATCGAGTTTGACTGCAATTGCTGTACAACTTTCTGGCGTCATCTTTAAAAAACATAAATTTATATTAAAGGTTATGTATAGATTAAAGCTCACTCAGAATAAAGTATCTCTTTGTAATATTACAAACAGAGAATAATTTAAGGTATCCAATCTCATATTAGATTGTAAAATATAAATATCTCTTGTCATTGTAGGCCTAACTACCGCTAAAATGGGATGACGATCTGCTCAATATCGGAGGATGCCGATGGATGCCGGCGGCAATCTATGAAGATGATAGTTCAGCAGTGGACTGTTGACATACTCTAAAAAGAAGACCTCATTATATAAACAAAATATTTAAAATATTTTGGGAACCAAACAATATACTCAAAATATAAAACTGCAGTGCCGTTACAACTATCAGCACAAGTAGAGGTCTTTCTTAGATACAATGTCATAAACCAAAAATCGAAACTTCGTTCGTTAAGCAAACGCAGTGTATAACGACTCCCTCAAGATGGCATGGAGAGGCATATTTTAGGGGGACCTTTATTCAGCAGTGGACTCTTGATAAGCTTTAAAGAAGAAGAAGGAGAAAGTTTAACACAAATATATTGTGTTACAGAGAATAAATAAACTCGAGAAAAATAGAATTTGTTTCATGATTCATTTGTTTCAATTGAAGCATGTTTCGTAGCTAGGAGAGTATTTTTCTTGAGCCATTTTACACTATTTTTAGTTCATGGCAAATTAGTTTAAGATCCAAGAGATACAAATATAGATGAAAGTTATGAGTCGTACACCATTTCCTATTTCCTATACAGGGCAAAATTATTTAAAGTACAGTGAATTCGAATATTCTAAAGTACTTTATAGTAGTAAAATAAATAATTTAAGATAAAATAGCTTACAATAAAATAATTGCCAATTTAGAAACATGGAAAAAGGTTGAAAAGTCATGTTCACTAAAAACGAAGAACTAATTTTGTATTGACTCAAGCGCAAAAATGCTTTGATCAACGCGAAACCTACCTCGTAAAATGCGAAAATACCTTATTCATCAAAGCTTCATAACTGTCCAAACACGTTTCGGTGAATTTATCGTATTTCTGTCGAGGTCTTGATATTAGCCATTCGTAGTTTGGTTTATCCGTAACTTTGTACTTCTGAAGTCTTGTTTCCTTTATTAGTATTTTAGCCTAAAATGAAATCATTAGTATACAAAATACTTATGACCGAAAACCTGTAAACAACTTCAGGTCTACAATACACCTACGGTATTAATATTCGTTCATAGAGTATATGGAGTGTACTGGTAATTTTTCCTAATTTCATACTATGCAATTTCACAGGTATGTACACATCAAAAAGTTGCGGGCACTAGTAAAAGTTGATATATTTTTAAAATGTATCTTTATTAAGTTACACATTTCATGTATATATCTTTTAAACATTTTAAACTCACTTTGAAGTTTAAAAAAACTAAACACAACTAAATACACTTTTTATTTTTAACAACAAAAATGTATTTATGTATCCTAATCCTAATGTAATTGTGACTAAAATTTAATGGAAAAAGAACGTTTTATCTAACTTATAAGAAATTTATTAAGATAAAGTTTTAATTTAGTACAAAATAACTCCTCCCCTGGCTCGAACACAAGAGGATATCCTCCTAAGCATGCATGAGGATCAAGTTTCAGAGGAAAGTTTAAGAGGCCGATTCTTGATTAGCGGCTTCCTTAAACTCCTGCACTGTCTTTGTAATTCTGATAGTCCAAGTGCTTTCTTATTGAATTGTATTTCTACAATATGTATTGTATACTATTACTTATGAATTGTAATTCTACATTTATAAATAAAGAATGCATAAAGAAAAAGATATTTTAATTATATGTTACCATAACTAAAAAGTTTCGATTTTTCTGCTGAATTGAAACTGAACTGAAGTGATCGCAAACTTTTTTTGAAGACTATGTTCCACACTACAATCTATATTTGTGCCTAATTTTTATCAGATTCGTTCAACCAATCTGGCATGATTGAGTAATAAACATCTATTCTAACTTTGGTATTTATAATAGTACCGTTTTATAATGTTAACTTAACTTACCAAATATTGAATCTTCTTTTCATTCCTTTATATTAATTTAAATATGTACCGTATTAAACGGCATTAAAGTATAACATCCCTTTTCGTCCCGCGGGTGGAGTAAGAAGCAACTAAGGTTTAATTATGCGTAATGGCTATCGACGAATGGCGGGATAACCATCTCGGAATGTATCAGATCAATTTTAAGGAAGTTTCTGTCCCTAAGTGCGAGAGATCTGATAATGCGATCGCCAATCTGCTTGCCATGAGCGAAGACTATGCGAATCCCTCCAATATGCCTATACGTATGTATGTAATTTTAACAACTAAATTCCTTATAAGAGCATTTGCAATGCTGTCGTTTATAGGTTTTCGTTATATTTTTACTTTATCCGCTAACTTACTCACTATTTTGGCAAGCCATCTTTGAGCGAAATATCGTAGTGTTAAAAGTAACAATTATACTATAAGAAATCGTGGGTGAAAACGAACTCGTTATTTCGGTATGAAATAGAAAATGCATTGCCCCATGGTGTGATGGTGCGGCCCTAATTTTGCAGTTGCCGTGTACCGCAAAAGAATGATGACCAAGATGCATTATGAATTGAGAATTTACTGTCAGCACTCATACTTACATACTCTAACAGATCCTTTAATGAAAACCCTCTTTCTGAAGTAACCTTTAAGTAATCCTTGCCCAAAGGCATTTTTGTTGTATATGCTCACCACTTTTACGTCGTAGGTACCAAAATGAAATGAATAAATATTTCTCATTTTTAATATTGAGCAATTGAAGATAACAACAAAAAGTTACATTTAATTATGGCTCCAATCTCTGACAGTAAAAAGCTTATCATAAGCTTTATAATACAGTATAATAATATATTGTCTTTCGAGTTTTCAGTTTTACTTAATATCAATCGATTATCATTCCGATCTTATAAAAGAATTATCGTCGTCTTCCGATAGGTAATTGTAACGTATTTTTATTACTTAGCTCTACCATATACAAAACTACTTTCAAATTTATCAATAAACTCAAATGTAATGCAATGTGTTGTCTGTTTATTATATTGGCAGGCTCGTACCAATGGCTTTTACCAAAAACTTACGTACGAATTATATCGTTGGCTTGGGCATTAAAACGATGGGCTCACCTCCCGTTACGTTGTAATAGAAGTACCTTCGGTGGAAGGGTCGAAACGATTTAATTGTCTAGACCTCAGCCCACCCCTGTATTGGGAATGGCGTTAAAATATTAAATATTTTTATTCTTTTTATTTTATATTTATTCATCAGAATTCGTAGAATTCGTTGTTTAAATTGGAAATTGAGACAAAATACAGCAGAATCATCTCCACATACACCAGATCAAAACAAAATACCAGATCAAAATGCAGCAGACCGGTGACGAGCCGCAGCGTCTAAACAGCAAGGTGTTTGGAAGTGCGACAATCCGCTTGCCATAGGGTTATTACGACGTACGCTCGTTTACGGAAGAAACTTATGTCCTGCAGTAAATATTTATACGGCTTTATATATGCATGTATTTATGTAAAGACAAAGATGTTACTGAATCTCAAATACTCCGCCCCAAATTGACTACACATAATAGGTACATTTCGTATAGTCCAGACATATTTATATTTTTATATTAACGCCATTCTACTTGGAGTATGTTTTTCTTAAATATATAATCTGTGCAATAAAACCTCATCTTATACTCTCTATGCATCAGCATCGAATATAGATTAATATTCCATGGTTCAAAGAAAAAATATATCACTAAAGGGTATTTACTCTCTACTCCATGGAAAAAAACAATTAGATTTATTACTATTGGAGTAGACCATAAATGACAAAGCCAAAAATGGCATGGCACAATGAGTTTTGGTTTCAGTGGTCATAATAAACAGACACTCATAACGAAAATTTTTAAAAATGTAATTTACAGAATTGTGATTCTTTCAAGAGTGTTTTGTTGTGTGCCTCTAGAACATGTAACGAGTTTTATAACGAAACCAAATTCAAAATCAAAGGTATCTGTGACCGGTCGTATCTCAAGCGTCATTAGCAAAGTAACATTAAATAAACCTAAATCAGGGGACTGTAAAAACTCGCAAATAAATACTTACGTCAAGCAAATCAAAAAGTCAGAACCCAAGAAGTTGAAAACGGCAAAATATTTAGTTTATACGCCAAAACCACCGAAAACATCTACCAAGGGGATACAGATCGAACCAAAGAGCATAGATTACTACGATCACAATTTTAAACTCTGGAATATAAAAGAAATCACAACAGTCGAGAAGAATAACCCAAAATGTGTTTCTAACCTTCTCATAGACAAGAGTTACATAACAAAAGATGGTAAAGTTTTGGTGAAGGTCAAGAAAAAACCTTTCTCTGTGAAAAGTTTATTTACGACTAAAGGTCAAATCAAAGATAAATAATTTGAGACACTACGCACATTTTACACCACTTAAACAAATAATTTACACATAGAAATGAAACAATTTTTTATCAGTTTAATGTTTTATTGAACATGTGAGTGCGACAAATATATTAGGCAACAAAGTAAATAAGTTTGTAAAATAAAAAGGATACCATGTACCACTTATAACATGCAAATATCACAGTATTACTATACAGAATTTTATTTATCTACCCGTATATAGAGATTGCTTGTGGAGAGAATACAAACAACAATAATTGGTCTATGGTCAAATATCCCATCAATGTAAGCGTTCCTCCTCTTTTTATTATCCTCCCAATGCGCAAACATTCTTACAAATACTTTACCGCTCTGAAACCAGGCTTGTGGAACTACCATGCTAGTATTCTATCCTACTAGTCCTTGTAATATGATAAACGCGAAAGGATATTTAAATGTTCGGATGTTGTTTTGTGTTCGGATTTGTGACTCAAACACGCTAAAGCACCTAAGCTGAATGAAATTTGGTACACATTTAATCTGGATTAAAACATATCTTTTATTGCGGAAAAAGGACAGTTCGTTTGGGAGAGATCCGAGACATGACTTTGCTAAAGGATATTTATTTGTTGTATTAGAATATAATAAAATAGGGACATAAAAGTACTTTATATTGAAGGTAGTCCGTGCAATATCAGTAGTAATAAATATAATGTAATAATCTAATGTTAATAATTCTTACGAAGGAGGAACAATTTGAAATCAATAAATAAACTGATTCCAATAATGATGACAGTGAAAGAAATAGAACTTAAAACGTAGAAGATTATTAAACACTTGTGATTTGCAATTGCAAGAAGCGAGTGGGATAGGAGCATGAGTTGTATACGAGTGACAGAGAAAGAATTACGCTGAGTCAACTACCGCGACATCAATTATCGACATAAAACTTTAAACTGGCAGAAAAACATTTTCATACTATTAAATAGTTATTAATTAATAACTGGAAAGTATTACAAATTGTGTGTTACGAAGCGACTATGTTACAATATAAATTCATTAGGATTAATTTAAATAGAAACTTTAAAAAGTTCTACATATATTTTAAAATTTTAATAAAAATCATCAACTTAATTAGATTATATAATTTGAGAATTAACATTTTGAATTTATAATAAGTATTACATTTACGATTATGTTTATACTTATTTTCTGCATATCACATCAAAGAGCTTGCTTTGGTTTGTAGAAATGATTATTTTACTAAATAAACCTGAAAACACTAATGCTTTTTGTGATTCGTGCAACTATAAAAGAAAAATGTAACATTTGTTTCAAAAAGTATAAAATTTCTTCGTATACCAAACTTTACGGTAATTCAAATTATTTTACAATAAAAATCTTTGCAAATATAAAATTTGCAAAGTAAAAAAGTATTGAAACATCAGAATTTTTTTATTATTTCATACCTAGCTAAAATTTTGCTTTTTGTAAACTTTATTCAATTTTATTCTTTATTTGTTTAGAGTAAGGCCACATGGCCAAAGCTGGAGCCAATCTTAATAATAAGGCGGGTTTAACAGCATTAAGTAAGAATTGCATCAAGTAAAAATAGAATGCGTTGTTTCTGCTAATGTTATCTTTAAGTTTATTAAATCCAAAAAGTATAATGCCGGTACTGAATGCGGAGATGACCAGGGAACGGTTCTTCGTGTAGTGACGGTATCTGAAAATCGAAATTAAACTATTAAAAACGAGATAAACTTTCTTTTTGGCCCTTAAAAGTATGAAGAGGCAGATACAATTTTGGGCTGAGATATATTCCATCTTAGTTCTAAGGGGGTGATCATATTTATATATTGGCAAAATTTTAAGTATACTGAGAAATACTAAGATCTATGTGGCCGTGTGATTATCTTAGGTAGATTGTACCACCCCTCTTTTCCTCCGGAGGTATCATAAGTGGTGATAAAAATAAAAATAACTTAAATACCTATAAACGGCTACCGAAAGACAGCAGTACAACCCTCTCAAAAATTCGCAGCGCAAAACCACAAACCGACGATGGGCATCTAAAGTGCAAGGTGTCTGGTACTGCGATCGCGTGACGACTAAAGTTTATCCTCCTCGTGGGAGAGGCATACGTCCTTCAGTGGATATTATAGGCTAACGATCAATACTGATAATAACACAATGAATTTTGCGTGCTTTTTTTTCACATGGACAACGGAAATAAATACATCAAGGCTTTTCTATGTCTTCTATATTCGCACATCTATTACAAAAATGTTAGCAAAATGTATACATATAAACACTATGTTCCAGATCTTAGTACAAAGTAATGTTGCACAACCACTATACGAAAACATGAAATTACAATATTTAGCATATGGACCTGCTAAAAATAAATAAATAAATAAAAATATCTTCACGCAATTCCCAATACAGGGGTATACAGAGGTCTAGTCTAGTCCCTTCGACCCACCTTCCACCAAAGATAAGACAACGTGACAGGTGGTGTGCCCGTCGCCGTCTTTATGTCTAAGCCAACAATACAATTCGTACCTAAGTTTTTGAAAAACCCATTGGTACGAGCTTGCCACCTGGGGATCGAACTCGGGTCTCCGGTCACCCAACCACTCGGCTATTGTGACTTTTACCTGCTAAAAATGGTGTATAAAACATTGTTTTGGACTAATTCTAATTACTGATATTCACATAGTAGTCTAATTAGCAGCATAATTAGTTTTAAAAGAACAACACTCACTGAGCCACTGCAGGAGTGACGCATAGAGCCCAACCCAGAAGGTTGGCGGTGCACTGGACCAATGCGAACATTGGAGTAGTCGATACGTGAATGTCATCGGGTGTTTCACACCAGCGGAACGCCTGGAAGCAAAAGTCTTGTGACATTTGTCACCATAGAAAACAAACTTTGCCTTGTGATTAGGAAGTAAGTTACCGCCGTTAATTACCGCCGCCCATGAACACCCGCAATACCAGAGGCATAGCAGATGGGTTGCCGGCCTTAGAGTGGCGGAGGGTGTGGGCCTCCGGTTACCTGCACTCACCAGACGAAACGCAGAAGTTTGTTAGACTTCTACTTCACGCCGGTATTCTGTGTGGTTGTGGTACTTCCCCAGTCGAGTCGGCCCATTCATGCAACAACAAAAGCTGATGCGTGGCTCTACCACTGTTAAGTGTGTGTAAGAGGCAACCGACAGATGGCGGGATAATCATGTCGAAACATACAAGACTAAAGTGCAGCAGACCGGTGATGTGCAGCATTGTCTAAGGCGCTAGGTACCGCGACTAAGTTAGGTGACAGCGATGACCAATCAGTATACAATTATGGCTGTGTTGCAAGTGTGGCAGTTATGGCAAAACTTCTCGTACGTAAGAGGCATGTTTCGTGCAGTAGACTTACAGGATGTCATGTTTGTACGGACTATTTTAACACTTTTTCTTATTCATCTTCTTTCTTCTTAAAACAATTACACATCCTGGGGTAGGAAGAGGTCTAGACATTGAAGTCGTTTCGACTCACTTTTCACTTATTTTTAGGATACACTTTTTTTAGAAGATGACAGGTGGTGAGCCTACCGCCGTCTTAGAGTCGCATCAAATGGTACAATATTATTATACACATATATATTTACTTATATATAATACATCCATGACTCGAGTACAAACATAATGTTCATCACACAAATGTTTGCGTCTAAGGGAATTCGAACTCTAAGCTTTTTTAGTCTTTTTACGCCTACTTACGGTATCTAAGAAAGAAAGGCGATTCCATCTCCGGTGAAAGGTGTTTGTGATCCTGTTACTGGGAATATCAATCTGCTTGATATGCATAGCGATTATGAAAATTTCTCCATATAGATGAGGCCAATAGTTCTCCCGCGAACTTAAACAGGGCGTTACATATGTATTCTTAATTAAATTACACGTGTCGAATACAATAGCTAAAATAAACTCAGCCATATATCACATAGTCGACGAACAGTTAGGGAAGAAAGAACGCAGTGTAGGACGGTCCCCCCACGATATGGAGTAACGACTTGTGAAATGTTGCGGGAAGTTGATAGACGCACTTAACTAAGGACCGTTCTCTGTGGGATATTTTGGAGGAAGGCTCTGTTCAGCAGAGGACTCTTGATAGGCTGTAAAGAAGAAGAAGAGAAAACTCACCAACTGCACGGTCCACTGCGGGTCGACCCCGCACAGCTTCAGACTGAAGTATGTGACGACGCTGATCGCTATAGTGGCGATGGCGGAAACCACGTGCCAGAAGATCGCGCGACTTGTGTCCGAATCGGTTCTCAAGCCGGACTTCCAAATGTACGGATCTGATACGTAGATGCATAATGCGGGAGCTAGGAATGAGCCTGGAAATAAATTAATAAGACCTGATGATAAAATTAGAATACAACCAATAAATAATCTAGCATATGTAGATGTATAAGCGTTGCCAAGGTAAGGCAGTGGTCGCGGGTTTGATTTGTGCCCGAGTTGGATGATTTTTTAAATTTCTATTTATTCTAATAACTTAAAGTTCACGATGTCATCGTAGAAATAGAAATTAAATTATTAAAACTTTCGTAACTAAATTATTAAAAACGGTTAAATTCATGTCCGGTGGGTATAGGTAACAATTAGTTTTGTGTTACCTAGTAGCTCTTTGTTATTGTTTTGTGGCAGTGAATAAAAAAATATACACATGTAAACAGTTTAAGTTCACTGTTCACTGTACTATGCTCGCTGCATAATACAGTGAACAGTGAAATTAACTGTGTATTCAAATTTGTTATCTCTAAAAATCCAAAAAGGGGATACTTTAGAGTTGCTTTCGCCTGTTTCTTCTCCGTCAGAGGAACCTCATTACGAAACGGAGGTAGATAAAAAAAAAATGACAATCGATAAATGTAATAATATATCACTTATGTCGATGAATGATTTGAATTTGAATTTGATAGTAACTAGACCAGTCACTCACCAATAAATGCTCCGAATAGACACTGGTGCGGGAAGTGCGTGGCAACGAACAGTCGCGCGAGCATAACCGCGCCGAGCGCAGACGCGGACAGCGGGTACACCACATACTTCCACCACCATATATAGCATTTTCTATAAAAAAACATTTAGAAATTATTAAAATTATAACCTGAAATGAAGAATAGTCAGTAGCTACTATAGTCGAATGGTTGGATGATCGGAATTCGAGTCAAGAGACCCGAGTTCGATCACCAGATGGCATGTACGTATCAATGGGTTTTTTCAAAACTTACATACGATTTATGTAGTAGTTGGCTTGGTCATTATAGACGGGAACGGACTCACCACCTGTCGCGTTGTCCCAAAATTATCTGCGATGGATGGTGGGTCGAAAGGACTTAATTGTCTAGACCTCTGTCTAACCCAGTATTGGGAATGGCCTGAAGATATTTATTATATATTTAACATTTATACACCGTTACCACAAGGCTATTATAAAACTACTGCTAATTTTTCAACCAATATTAACTACCTATCATTCATAACATGCGATATCCACATAATGGTAAGAAGGAGAACAGTTGCGGCAGTGGCTGAATGGCCTGATGGATTTCCAGGTCCCGTCTCACATGTTTGACCAAACTGACGCAATTGTGGGCGCCTCATTCCCGTATAGAATGTGGTCTCCCTCACCCACCAATAAGGACGGTCCTCTAACAACCACCTGAAAAAACATTTAATATCCAGTTTATTATTTAGTTTTGGGCATTATATCATACACACTTGAAATGTTTGGTTATAAGCGACAGTTAAAAGTTTGTGATTTTATTGATTCTTTTGTAATTCAATGCTGTACCCAAAGACTGGGCAGTTCAAATTTATTAACAAACAATACAAAAATCAAAGTACTAAATGTATTATCATGAATATTAAAAATGCCTCTTAATTAAATTTGAAGGTTAAAATGAGCAATGCATGTGGATATGTTAGGTGGAATCATTTTAAGTTGTGTTTTGTTACAAATTTAAAAAAGTAAAATGCTAAACCCTCACCACCTGTGGCATTGTAGTATTTTGTTTCACATTAGGAATGCAACTTTGTAGCAAATTTCATTATCATCACTTCTTAATATCACTGATATGAGATAGAGAATTTTGATTTGATACTAACCATTTCATTACAGCATTGAGCCAACCTCCGAAAGCCAAGCACAGCAGTAACTGAGCTGCAAACACTGAGTCAATAATGGAGACAAGTGGGAACAGCACCTCCACAACATAATGAGGATTTGATAAATGATTTACTACCTCAAAGAAATCTTCAGAATCTTCAAACCTACAAAATAAACATATGAGGGAATTAATACTCCATACAAATTTGTAATGACATATCTTTAGGTGAATAAAATAATTAAGTATAATGAAAACAATAATACAGGAATAATATAGTTTCTAAGGTATCCTTTTATAAAAATTTATCATTCTTTTCACTAGAATAAAAAAAAATATCTTCACGCCATTGACTTTTTTCACTAGAATGCATATATAATTTGTAAGCAAACATTAAAAAAATCTTCAAGTTCTAATTATGGAACTTTTATGTTATTACAATGAGTATTTTAGAACTAAAATTATAGTTCACAGTAGCCATTGGTTGCATGATCTGAATAAAAATTATACAACTCAATCAAATCGAAACTACAAAGTGCAATTTGTTCAAAGTATCCCATTAAACAAATTGGACTTTGTAGTTTCGGATGATGGACATATTTAAATCAGCTAGTTTACACAATGATAAATTTAATTTCTTGAACTACTGTAATATTTATTTTATTGGTAATTATTATTATACCAATAAAATATCACACTTATGTATAAGACATGGTTAGTATTAGGTTCTTCTTCATAATATTAATTGCCCTCTCATTTCAGAATTCTGTATTAGGTTCTTAAAAGGGAAATATGACAAAAATAAGTCTGTCAGCGTGAAAACCAATTCTGAAAAAATCTACGAAAATTATATGCACCAATTTTGGACGAATTCAATACAGGAAACACCAAGAGCGTACAGCTGCTCCATTATTGACTCGACACTACTTGGCCGCTTGTTTATACGTCACATTTGAATCAGTATTTCATTTTTATTTAATCAATTTAACGATAACAAAATGTCAAATAAACAAATTAACTGACTGAAAGGTACTGAAACGAATTTGTCAATGCAAAAAATTTGACATTACAAACAAAATGTCAATGTCAGTGTCAGAACATTGATGTTTATCCTTATTTTAAAATGGCTACTCGTATAATTCAGAAACAAAAATATGTTATACATCGAAATTAATTTGATTTAGAATCCAAATTGTTAGCTATAAGTAACTTCACAAGTTTAACTTGGCAATATTTAACTTGGTCTTTGGCTGCCTAGTAGCAAGCCGAAAATCAATATGCGCGCTATCAAGTGACAAGTAGATTAGTATGTTTTTATTTTTCAGTTAACACTTTTCGTCAAAAGATGGCACTGCATGTCAACAATGATGATAACAACGTAATCTCTGCGTTTAGTTAAAAATTGCTAATAAGAACTTCTTAATTTTAATTAATAAAAAAATAATTAATAAAGCCTTCTCTATGTATGATTACCTTTTAGTATTTATCACTAATCTTGAACAATACTGCATATTTTAACCATAAAATTTCCAATTACATTGTTACGACAATAGAAAACAGTTAATTTTAAATTTGTTAAATGTTTTTAATATTTTTGTCTGTTAGAATTGTGAGGTAAATAATTAAAAGAAACTTAAGTTATACGTACTACGGTTCTTAAATTCTGTCCAAGCAATATCATTTTTCCTAAAACTGGGTTCGCTAAGCGTCGGTAGATGGCGCTTAGCCCCTCGAGACCTCTGAAACGGGATTATTGTTTTAATAATTGAATATTATTCTATGGTAGCTGTACGTAGGTTCTTGCAAGTTTAAGTTTGTATGAAAATTTTAAACTCAGTTGTATAGGTGTCTTGTATCACTTGCTTTAAGATCTACATACACCAACTACTATAATATCGTTGAATTTATCAAATGGAAGCTTATGTTATTGAGCTACCATGTATTATATTTTTAGCTACATTGGATGCTTACAAATAGGGGACAAACTGTCTTGAATCTTGCTTACTAATTATAATATCCCTGAAACAAGATTTTTGATACTGAGATCGTCATTCAGATAGCCGAGTGGTTGGGTGGTCGGAATTTCAAGTCGAGAGACCCGAGTTCGCTCCCCAGGTGGCAGGCTCGTACCAATGGGTTTTTTAAAAACTTATGTACGAATTATATCGTGGGCATATCGTAAATCATAAAGACGGCGACGGGCTCACCACCTGAAATATCTTCGATGGAAGGTGGTTACAAGGGACTTAATTGTCTAGACTGGACCTTTGTCTACCCCTGTATTGGGAACTGCGTGAAGATATTTATTTATTACTTATTTAAAAATCTTGTACCATAGAAGCTGCGTTATTCCTTATTGATCAGATTAATAGAAGTATACTGCTATCTGTTGGAATCCCTTACAAATTTCATAGCTTTACCTTGGTTAGTTTTTCTTTACTTTACCCAAAAGAAGAAAAGCGGTATTAGAATCTTATACCAATACAACAATATACTTCCAACTTTCAATTACAATACACTGTTTAATTATCTGTTTGTTCTATTATAAAACTTTCCTTTTTTCAATCTTATAATTTTCCTTAGAGATTTATATTGGATAGTTTTAATATTTTCTTAATAGTAATTTCAACTGTATGGATGCTACTAGGTATAAAAAAAATTCTAGTACTATAAATAACTTGTATTATTTGTGGATTTCCTTTTTTGTCGACAGTAGTAACTATGCATAATTACAATGAGTATTGTATAACATTAATTTATAACAATTGAAGAAGAATTCAGTAAAGCATAACAAGGTACACGGATCCTTTAGCGTATAAATGTACAATAGCTGTTTCGCCGACTGTACTTTAGATGGAAACTCCGCCTGGAATTCGACAAATTTAATCTGCGAACGAACCCTAAACATAAAGTAAACGGTATAAATGGTTTAGAATATATCGCATGATTTCGTTTAATTTTTTCAAAATATAAAGCTAAAATATAAACGCTTTCTATAAATAAATCCTGTATTTCTATAAAAAATACCGTACAAAAATAATTTCTATAAACCTGTAAACTTATAAGCTAATGATCACGGTCGCCAAGTAAAATGTCACGGGTTTAAATCTTGGCAGTGTCCAATTCCTACTTTTACATGCTAAATATGAAATTTACATAATGTTATATTTCTAACCTATCATGTTAACCACATCATTAATGTACGAGTAGGTATATCAAATTTTAGTCCCGAGACGTAGTAACAGTATTTGACAAATCACTGTTTTTTTATAAAAGTTGTGTTGAACTTTTTAAAATCTGTTGGTTTCGACAAGTTTCCTAGTATAATTTATCATTTTTGGACGAAGCAAATAGATTAGAGCAATCAATTTAGTGAATGAAGACGAATACATTTTTTCCGGCTCTTCATCATTCTCTAAATGCCAGAAAATCACAAAATGTAATCATGCAGAGGCAAACATGCGCGGAGTTTGTTAGACTCCTTTACAATATTCTTTTTCACACTTATAAGGATACTTATAAAATATGTAAGTACTCTTATAAAGACACTTTTCGATAAGGATATTAAGAACATTTATGTTTTAAATTATTCCTTTTATGTTAATGATCTGGGTCTGGTCTGGTTGTTAAGACGACGACATATCACAACCTATCAAACTGCAAGACCGCATTGTTTTGTTATTGGCCTGAAATGCTAACTGTATAGTATATTCAATATTATTCCTAATGTCTAACAATACATTTGTAATTTTTCCGTTATTACATGTCGATGAGCTGTCACCCCAATCCAAAAAATAAATAACGATAGTTCATCGTTTTCCCAACGTTTTTTAACACATATTACAAAATAAAATCTTCGATCGTATCTTTATTTCTCATCTCTCGTACAGCTTTGCCGACACTCGTAAACGCTGTATGATCACGTAGAATTATTGCATTAAAATATAATCTGGCCCCGACACTGGCTCGGGGGGAAATTGGGGGTAAATCGTTGAAGGTAACGGCATCTTTCTCTATCGCACAACACTTGCAATACCATCATGTATCTCCCTCGTTTGAGGAGGCTATTATGACTGCAGATTTTTAATGAATATTAAATGTTAGAAACTACAGCGGGGTATGTGATTATATAAGTTGTTAAAGAAAGAAAACTTTGCAAATTCTTCAGAAATTTTGGAAGAATAGACAAATTTAATAGCAGAGAAAATGGATAGGGTGTACACCGTAGAACCGCACTCCCTATTTTATAATAAGGAATAAGAACATTTTACCTATAGTTTAAAAATAGACACACTTCATTATATTTAAAAATGTTTTATTAAACAAACACTTTCACTGTCAGTAGTGTGCAGTTTTTATGGTTATAGGTAAAATGTTGAGCACAACAGCAAGACAAATATATACTTGCACGCACATTCACATTTTAATTACAATAAATGTATATGCATATACACTTACATAACATGTATAAAGACATTACAGACATTTTGTGCTTTAGACGTTGCTGCTCGTCAACGGTCTACAGAAGTTTGGTCTACTATTTTACCAATAAAGCTCATATAGCATTCCACCTCCTATCTTCTATTTAAATATAATAAAGTGAATATAAATATAATATATCAAATAATAAAATAATATGAAATAATATTTAAAAACAAAATCATTTCTCCTGTAATTCATAGGGACCGTAGACCACATAAATCGCACTAAATTCTGTATCCTTATCATTCCGCAATCTGTCGCAAACCAATGTTATTTTTTCGTTAATCGTCTCCTACTTAGGTGAATAAGAAGAGATGAAGATAGATAGAGAGTGAGAAACTTCGTTTTCCCTCGGACAATCTATATTGATACTTTAAGATTATTTAATTAGTTAAGTTGAGGACCATGTTATGTGTCTGCATTTATTAAAATGCAGAGGGCTTATTTAAAAAAAAATCAAGTTTATTGTTTTTATGATAAAATCGCTTTTA
Source organism: Sericinus montela (assembly GCA_029286605.1). Lineage (NCBI taxonomy): Eukaryota > Metazoa > Arthropoda > Insecta > Lepidoptera > Papilionidae > Sericinus > Sericinus montela. Next base: position 7,174,099 of record JAGSMR010000034.1, on the reverse strand, counting down.
TATAAAAACAATAAACTTGTATTAATAACTATAGCATGCTAGGTTACAGATTAAGGTATAAAAGGTGCGGCGTGTGTGTAAAGATCTTGGTTAAATTGTCTGCAAAAAAATGATATTCACGTGGCTCAACATTTCACTGTAATTTATTCGTATTTATTTTGCTTATCAACAAAGTTTTAACATATTATTAAAACATCACAGGAAGCCGCACACATGCTACTACATGACCATAATGTCACATCAAACATTTTTAAATACACCACTTAAAGAGCTAAAGCTCGCTCTGTAAACGTTCCTAATATGTCACAGTTAAAAGTATCGGCCAATAAAGCGGCAATTAGGGTCGAGATGTGTTTTTTTAGACATAAATAGAATAGGGGACGCATAATGTGATATCCTTGTTTGTTTCTAAAAAAGAATGCGAGCACTTAATTAAATGGATGGCTGTTTATGAAGTCGGTTAATAGTTTTTAGTTTTACGTTTACGGATATTTTGCCTAAACTATAGTAACGAGTAAGTTCTCATAGGTCAGAACAGAACCATATTTTATTTTAAAAACCCCATTGGTATGAGCCTGCCACCTGGGGATCGAACTCGGCTCTCGACTCGAATTCTGTTCACCACCACTCGGCTATCGTGACTTTTAAATAATAGTAATCTTGAGATTCTTTAAAAAATTCGATATTTCATGGACATATCGTAATACCTAATAACTTACTGTGTATATGTTTGCGTGGCTTACAAGATAAATGGCCTAAAACAGCATTAGTAGGTATAGGGTACTTTATGTGAACGCCAGACCACATAAATCGCACTAAATTCTGTATCCTTATCATTCCGCAATCTGTCGCAAACCAATGTTATTTTTTCGTTAATCGTCTCCTACTTAGGTGAATAAGAAGAGATGAAGATAGATAGAGAGTGAGAAACTTCGTTTTCCCTCGGACAATCTATATTGATACTTTAAGATTATTTAATTAGTTAAGTTGAGGACCATGTTATGTGTCTGCATTTATTAAAATGCAGAGGGCTTATTTAAAAAAAAATCAAGTTTATTGTTTTTATGATAAAATCGCTTTTATATAAAAACAATAAACTTGTATTAATAACTATAGCATGCTAGGTTACAGATTAAGGTATAAAAGGTGCGGCGTGTGTGTAAAGATCTTGGTTAAATTGTCTGCAAAAAAATGATATTCACGTGGCTCAACATTTCACTGTAATTTATTCGTATTTATTTTGCTTATCAACAAAGTTTTAACATATTATTAAAACATCACAGGAAGCCGCACACATGCTACTACATGACCATAATGTCACATCAAACATTTTTAAATACACCACTTAAAGAGCTAAAGCTCGCTCTGTAAACGTTCCTAATATGTCACAGTTAAAAGTATCGGCCAATAAAGCGGCAATTAGGGTCGAGATGTGTTTTTTTAGACATAAATAGAATAGGGGACGCATAATGTGATATCCTTGTTTGTTTCTAAAAAAGAATGCGAGCACTTAATTAAATGGATGGCTGTTTATGAAGTCGGTTAATAGTTTTTAGTTTTACGTTTACGGATATTTTGCCTAAACTATAGTAACGAGTAAGTTCTCATAGGTCAGAACAGAACCATATTTTATTTTAAAAAAATCAAGTTTATTGTTTTTATGATAAAATCGCTTTTATATAAAAACAATAAACTTGTATTAATAACTATAGCATGCTAGGTTACAGATTAAGGTATAAAAGGTGCGGCGTGTGTGTAAAGATCTTGGTTAAATTGTCTGCAAAAAAATGATATTCACGTGGCTCAACATTTCACTGTAATTTATTCGTATTTATTTTGCTTATCAACAAAGTTTTAACATATTATTAAAACATCACAGGAAGCCGCACACATGCTACTACATGACCATAATGTCACATCAAACATTTTTAAATACACCACTTAAAGAGCTAAAGCTCGCTCTGTAAACGTTCCTAATATGTCACAGTTAAAAGTATCGGCCAATAAAGCGGCAATTAGGGTCGAGATGTGTTTTTTTAGACATAAATAGAATAGGGGACGCATAATGTGATATCCTTGTTTGTTTCTAAAAAAGAATGCGAGCACCTAATTAAATGGATGGCTGTTTATGAAGTCGGTTAATAGTTTTTAGTTTTACGTTTACGGATATTTTGCCTAAACTATAGTAACGAGTAAGTTCTCATAGGTCAGAACAGAACCATATTTTATTTTAAAACCCCATTGGTATGAGCCTGCCACCTGGGGATCGAACTCGGGTCTCTCGACTCAAAATTCCGACCACCCAACAACTCGGCTCTCTTTTCTTTTAAACTCATGTGTCTTTTCTTTTTAAATTCGTCTAGATATTGGAATCCATTACCTGCAAAAAGTCTCCCGCAAGGAAGATTTGCCACAGCCACGCTAGGCGAACGGATTTGCATCCGTAATGTAGGACACCACGCAGCTTCGTTACTGCTGTCCCTCGGTCGGTGATACTAATTTTTGTCTGATATTATATTTTATTTTAGACGGGGTTATCCCACTATCATTCGCCAGCCATAGTTTATTTTAAGTTTTCCATTAATCGCCTCTTCTAACATCCACGAAAGAAATCCACGTCAATTCCTAAGCCGATACCACAACTGCGTTGCTATCGTACATTCGGCCGAATTCTGTATTAAAAATATATATTTTATACTTAAAAAAACCTTATCAAAACTTATCACTCACCGAATATTCGGCCTACCAGTGGACATCGTTGCCAAATATTCGTTATTAAGTCACTGTAATTGGCATCGCCTAATAAAACGAAAGTAAATTATTTACTTATTTATTACTGCAACTTTTTACAACTTAGGCTACCCTTACAAAAAAACCAAATGCAGTAACTGAAACTAAAATTTAATCAAACTTCATCAATAGCTTGATTTAATTTCTGCCATTTATTTAAAAAAAAAACTTGTTATTATTGCGTTACCACTAGAAATCACACATATCACTACTTTATAAATTTTTGTCTAAAAGTGTATCAAATAATTATTCGGTGGCCACTTCCTACTACGAAGGTATGTAAACTAAGGGTCTGGCGTTTTCCTGCGGATCTCTGTTATGAATTACAAAGGGCTAAAATACAGGGTGCCGAAACTTCCCGAGTCGCAGGTGCCTCGCGGCGCCCCCTCGTGGCAATTTGACAGACTATTAATCCGGATTTAGCAGGTTTTAACCGGATTAAGGCGGATTTATCCAGTACTAAGTGGTTTATCCGTTTACTGTTTTGGTTGTCAGCAAATAAAAATTAACTAAAACAATTATGTTCCTAACGATATTAAGTTAATTTTAAAGTATAAAGTCGATTAAGTACTCATACACCGACTCATAAACAAAGAAATCAAACTCATAAACATTCTCAAAATTATTTCCTTTAATAAAAGTTCTATAAGAGGTTAGAGTATCTTTTGAGTAAGATTAAAAAAATATCTTCACGCCATTCCCGATACAGGAGAGATACGTAACAGGTGGTAAGCCCGTCGCTGTCGACGATATAAATCCTGCATAACTTTTTGAAAAAATCTATTGGTATCGCTTGACTCGAATTCCGATTACACAACCACTCGGCTATCGTGACTTTTATTTAAAAACCGTGCAGAAGAAGAAGTAAATGGTAGTGAGTGATTAATCTTCAAACGCATATATTTATACCTTCTACCTTCATCAATTGATAAAGTTTACAGATTAGCTATTAACAATGACACTCATTGTCCTATCAACTTTCGTAGTCTACGACATAGGGCAAATTATAAAATAACATAAATAATGCTTATAAATTTTGTCCTTTAGGTGAGGTAAACTGTATCCCTTCTTTTATTTAAAACCCTGCAGAAGAAGAAGTAAATGGTAGTGAGTGGTTCAGATTAATCTTCAAACATATATATTTATACCTTCTACCTTCATCAATTGATAAAGTTTACAGATTAGCTATTAACAATGACACTCATTGTCCTATCAACTTTCGTAGTCTACGACATAGGGCAAATTATAAAATAACATAAATAATGCTTATAAATTTTGTCTAAAAGTGTATCAAATAATTATTCGGTGGCCACTTCCTACTACGAAGGTATGTAAACTAAGGGTCTGGCGTTTTCCTGCGGATCTCTGTTATGAATTACAAAGGGCTAAAATACAGGTGCCGAAACTTCCCGAGTCGCAGGTGCCTCGCGGCGCCCCTCGTGGCAATTTGACAGACTATTAATCCGGATTTAGCAGGTTTTAACCGGATTAAGGCGGATTTATCCAGTACTAAGTGGTTTATCCGTTTACTGTTTTGGTTGTCAGCAAATAAAAATTAACTAAAACAATTATGTTCCTAACGATATTAAGTTAATTTTAAAGTATAAAGTCGATTAAGTACTCATACACCGACTCATAAACAAAGAAATCAAACTCATAAACATTCTCAAAATTATTTCCTTTAATAAAAGTTCTATAAGAGGTTAGAGTATCTTTTGAGTAAGATTAAAAAAATATCTTCACGCCATTCCCGATACAGGAGAGATACGTAACAGGTGGTAAGCCCGTCGCTGTCGACGATATAAATCCTGCATAACTTTTTGAAAAAATCTATTGGTATCGCTTGACTCGAATTCCGATTACACAACCACTCGGCTATCGTGACTTTTATTTAAAAACCGTGCAGAAGAAGAAGTAAATGGTAGTGAGTGATTAATCTTCAAACGCATATATTTATACCTTCTACCTTCATCAATTGATAAAGTTTACAGATTAGCTATTAACAATGACACTCATTGTCCTATCAACTTTCGTAGTCTACGACATAGGGCAAATTATAAAATAACATAAATAATGCTTATAAATTTTGTCCTTTAGGTGAGGTAAACTGTATCCCTTCTCTTTTTTTATCCCTTATCAAAATTTTTTACAAATAATCGGCAACGCATCTGCAACTACTCTAGTGTTGCGTATGTATTTGGGCATCGGTAATCACGTTCCATCAAGTGAAGCGATTCCGCGTTCGCTACTTATTCCTATAAAGTGGAAATAAAATTTAAAGTGGAATGCCTAATACTAATATTCGTAATGCATAATACTCGTAACCCGTTATTTTACTAGCTCAATATATCCTTAAAATCGAAGCAAAATTAGAGTAGTGTGCAATGTTTGTCTGATTGTGACCGACCCAGATGATTCCTAGACAGAAAAGACTAGGTCTAGGACTTCCACACTCGTAAGTTTCATAGCAACGTATCTAGAGCAATTATTTGCAAGGGGTAAAAATACCTATTCATTCGATGGTCTTAGGTACGTACGTAAGTAATCGTTAGAACTAGAATACAAAAGAATATGTTTTAGCAGAAAAATTAAGGTAACAAATGATTGTAGTACTTAAGTGTTTGATAATTAATCGGTAGTCCGTTGGACAGATTTTTGACTTTTATGTTGTAATAACAATCATGAGACTAAAGATTGTACAGCTTGGCAAAATATCTACTCGTAACTTATCTTTGTAAATATTTTTTTCCCAATATTGTTTTTATTTAAGAGTAGGAAACTAAAGTTCCACAGACGTTTTTACTAATTTTATTATTTATTGCACATTTTACGTCGTTATAACCTGACCACGGAATTGTGAAAAAGTAACAACTTTCTTAACCAAACTATAATAGTTTACAAAAAAATCTTTTAACGATAAAATAGACAGCAATATGTCCGTCGTCGTGTTTCGGAACGCCGCCATTTCAAGGACACTGCACAATAGAGATGGAAAATATTTTGTCATTTCGAACCTTTACTATGAACCGTGACTGAGTTGTCTATGTGTATAGCCTTGTCCACCGCTTTAGTAAGGACGGAGAAATTGCTTTACAACTCTATTCAATGTCACCACTTTACGGTAGTGCATTATTGTTATATTACAACCATAACGTAATTCTGATACTACCGCAATTTTGGACACATAAAATGGGTTCTTCTTTTATTTATCCCTTATCAAAATTTTTTACAAATAATCGGCAACGCATCTGCAACTACTCTAGTGTTGCGTATGCATTTGGGCATCGGTAATCACGTTCCATCAAGTGAAGCGATTCCATGTTCGCTACTTATTCCTATAAAGTGGAAATAAAATTTAAAGTGGAATGCCTAATACTAATATTCGTAATGCATAATACTCGTAACCCGTTATTTTACTAGCTCAATATATCCTTAAAATCGAAGCAAAATTAGAGTAGTGTGCAATGTTTGTCTGATTGTGACCGACCCAGATGATTCCTAGACAGAAAAGACTAGGTCTAGGACTTCCACACTCGTAAGTTTCATAGCAACGTATCTAGAGCAATTATTTGCAAGGGGTAAAAATACCTATTCATTCGATGGTCTTAGGTACGTACGTAAGTAATCGTTAGAACTAGAATACAAAAGAATATGTTTTAGCAGAAAAATTAAGGTAACAAATGATTGTAGTACTTAAGTGTTTGATAATTAATCAGTACTAGCCACGATAGCCGAGTGGAAGGGTGGTCGAAATTTCGAGTCAAAAGACCCGAGTTCGATCCCCAGGTGGCTGGTACCAATGAGGTTTTTTTTTTTTTACAAATTTTATTATTTATTGCACATTTTACGTCGTTATAACCTGACCACGGAATTGTGAAAAGTAACAACTTTCTTAACCAAACTATAATAGTTTACAAAAAAATCTTTTAACGATAAAATAGACAGCAATATGTCCGTCGTCGTGTTTCGGAACGCCGCCATTTCAAGGACACTGCACAATAGAGATGGAAAATATTTTGTCATTTCGAACCTTTACTATGAACCGTGACTGAGTTGTCTATGTGTATAGCCTTGTCCACCGCTTTAGTAAGGACGGAGAAATTGCTTTACAACTCTATTCAATGTCACCACTTTACGGTAGTGCATTATTGTTATATTACAACCATAACGTAATTCTGATACTACCGCAATTTTGGACACATAAAAATGGGTTCTTCTTTTATTTAAAATTTTCGAACTATTGTTTCGGCGGTAACTTTGACGAGCATCATAATTCAACGGTGTAAAAATTTACAAGAAGTTACAAACAAATAGGTTTATTATTGACTCATAAACTTCAAAATATAATATAACGAACTTCTTAAATCGATTAAAATGGAACCAAGTATCATAGCGAGGGTCGATGTATATATATACGTAAGCAAAAACCCGTAATTTTACATGACAAACAATATTTTGAATAATCTTCAATCTGGTCATAAAATAAATGGCGAAGGGAATAGTGTAAATAGTTAATATTCTTTTGTGTTACTGTAGGTATTAGAATTAATACATATTTTTTAAGAACCATACTTTTAGGTGTTTGCAATAATGTATGCAATGTAATTAAACTTATTCTCCTACAGTGATAGGGACACTATTTCACCTTTTGTGGTAAGTTAAAAAAAACACGTTAGCCAAGTAGTTGGGTGATCGGAATTCGGGTAAACATACCCGAGTTCGATCCCCAGGTGGCTGGTACCAATGAGGTTTTTTTTTATTAATGCCCTCTTGCCTTGCCTTTCCCAACACAGAAGTAGACAGACTTCTAAACAACTTACTCCTTTCGACCCACCTTCCTCCTAAGACATTTTTTGGGACAACGTGACAAATGTTAAGCCCGTCGCCGTCTGTATATCCAAGCCAACAAGGTGGATCGATAGGACTTAATTGTCTCTACCCCATTACCTATTGGGAATGGCGTAAATATATTTTAAAAAACACCGTATCTGAAACATAAAATAATGTATAACCTGTAACAACGCAGGAGAATTTACTTTTTAGTATTTACTGCTTAAAGAAAGAATGAAGAGTAATGACGAAAATATTGCCTAAGCAGCTTTCTTCAAAAATTGTAGACCTATAATCATAAGAACACTCATGAACGAAACGATATTTACTCCTAGTGCTAATTATTTTATTGTAACATTACACTTATTATATTGTAATAATAGAAGTTATATTATATTTTTTTTTACGTTTGTACCGAACCCAGTTCCATCTTCCATGTTCATAAAAAATTCATCATTGCCGACCGGGCCGTCACCTCACGCGATTGCCATTTGTCGCAATAAAAAAAGAAAAAAGGATTGTCTTCTGATTCCAATTTTGAATTCAATCTACGCGGGTCGGGTACCATGATTTTATTTTCATGACTGGTGTGGGACAGGCAGATCGTTACGAAGGGTTGCTTCTGACGAAGTTTTTAATAATAAATGTGTTGAAATCATGTTATTATTTTTAGTAGCCGACGAAACCGAAGGATAACAGATTGTTATTAAAAATTTAAGGAATTCGTTTAATGACTAATGTGGTCAATGTTTTAAGTATTATATTTATTTAATTGATATAAAATAATTAATTTGGCTTTAAAAACCTCGCTTAAAATATACTAAAAAATTATACATATCTTAGTCCAAAACGCATTATATTATTCTAAAAATAATGTGGAAACTAAATAATTTCTTCTTATTTAATTTTCTGAAAAATATCAAATAAAAAGAGTATCTCCAGGCCATTCCCAATAGGTAATGGGGTTAACAGAGGTCTAGAACATTAAGTCTTTTCAACCCACCTTCCACCGAAGACACTTTGTCAGGTGGTCAGCCCTTAGCCGTCTTTATTTCCAAGCTAAAGGTATAATTCATACTTAAACTTACTTTCGAACTTGGGTCTCTTGACTCGAATCCCTATCACCCAACTACTCGATTACCGTGACTTCTTGGCAAAAAAATATAATACATTTTCTTATGTTTTTAAAAGTAACTTTATCTACAACTATAGATAATCACGATAATATGTGTACTGTTTAGCACAAGAATAGCAAAAAGTAAAATACGTAGTGTGCATATCTTAGACAGAACTACCGGCGCAATAATACCGGTCCGCTATTACTTTTTCATCCGGGTCCGGTCGTAAATAGCGTTGCTACGTTGGCGACCGGCATCACAGATATTCTGGGGCAATCATCCCGCCATCTGCACTATTTTTTCCGGTGAAAAAGTTATAGTACCCGCTAGGGAGCTCACATCCCGTATTATATCTTTTATACCGAAAAGTGTTGGAGATCCTTCTTAGGTTATTTTTTTCTACAACACTTTATTAAATTATTGCTGATTATTTTATTATATTTTGCTTAAATTATTTGAAATTGTTGTGCATGCTACTTTAATTACTATCATTTAATTTTTATTTAAGTCTAAACGTGTTGAAACAAATTATACATACAATATAAACAAGATGTCTTTTTTTTACAAAATTATTTACTAAAACAAAATTTTGTCTAAACAAGAATGCAATTATATCTCCAGCCATCATAGCTTGGTTCACCACCTGTCACGTTGTCCCATAAAATGACTTCAGTGGAAGGTGGGTCGAGGGAATAAGTGGTCTAGAACTCTGTTTACCTCTGTGTTGGGTTGTGAGAAATGGAAGGTAAATTAGTGTGGGAATTAGGAAAGGTATAGGGCAGTAATAGCTAGGGAAGCCGGGGTCGCATACCCGTTTACCATACCACAACTACCGGACAAGTAGTTGTGGTATGGTATACGGGTATGTTAGTTAGGTAAGTTAGGATGAGTATCCCTGACTATTTGGACCTGCAATACTCAGCATTAAAAACCAACTTTTTCGATCGGCCCGTCAAACGCAGTAAATTGTAATATTATAATGAACTATTCAATCCAGTCATTTCTATTTATATGTAGTACCACGATAGAGTCACTAATTTTGATTAGTGACATCCATTATAATACATAAAGGTCACGATAGCCGAGTTGTTGGGTAGTCGGAATTTCGAGTCGAGAGACCCGAGTTCGATCCCCGGGTGGCAGTACCAATGAGTTTTTCAAAAAAAACTTATGTACGAATTTCATCGTTGGCTTGGACATAAAGACGGCGACGGGCTCAACACCTGTCACGTTGTCCCGAAAATATCTTCGGTGGAAGGTGAGTCAAAGGGACTTAATTGTCTAGACTTGACCTCTGTCTAGCTCTGTATTGGGAATTGAGTGAAGATATTTTTTTAATTTTTTTTTTTCATTATAATACATAGTTATTAGAATTTTTGTCGTGAAAAAGATTAGTGACGTCTTTTTCACTTCCAAAGATATGAGAGTAAGGCTGTGCCCCGTACAAGTCACCAAAATACGAGGAAGTAATTTGGCAGGACTTTTTGCCGTGTGGTTACGGTGAAGAAAGGCTTCTTAGGTGGTATAAGAAGCCCTAAAAGAAGTCTTGAAAAAGCCAATGGGTATCTACAGATTTTGAAAAATTTCATAACAAATATGACATATCGCTATGTTCTTCTCACCAAGCTAAGATTGGTCACCCAAATAATAATTAATAAATGTGTATAGTTAACACATACCAGGATTTATTATGTAGCTGGAAAGTTGACGCTAACGATGTGATTAAACAATTTTCAATTTAATTGAACTCAAACTAATTTACACTAAAGCATTAACAGAAAAAAAAATAATAGTCATTTTCCACCGACACCTAATTTTGCGAATATTTTATTAAAACAATGTTAGGCCGAGTAAGAGTATGTAACTCTTTGTTTTTTGTCTCTCAAAGAATTTTGTTTTTGAATCTTTTCTTTACATCAGCATAACGAAATAGTTTAGTCATCGTCACCTACACCATAAACATCTCTATACAACATTATTTACCCTTTGAAATACCAACCGAAACTAATCATTTGCTACTGGTAGCAACATTAACAAGGCCTCCCCGCGGGGAGCCGGACATTATTGACGAAAATAAAACGTTTTTGAACAATTAGAGGCCGGGTTTAAGACGCAACCATAAAAAATATTTTTCACGAATCGTCAAATCTTTTCAGCCAGAATTTGTTATCTTTTGTCCAGGAATCTTGCTTTGTTTATACATTACTATGTCCAGAGTTATAAATGTGCTTTTACTATAAAACCTTTAACTTAAATAATACAATACTTATAGATAGCTGTTAATTTCTTTCAGAATTATTATAACTAGTTACGAGATTATGTAGATACCTCTTTATACGTTTTAAATAAATTATCAAAAACCAAAACTTACAAATAAAGAAATGAAATATTAAGTAATTACTTAAAATATATTTACATCGTATCTAAAGAGTGAGGTTAAATAATGAAAAATTAAAAAATGTTTAGGTACGAGGTATTAATTTATACTTGTTACAGTAATGTAATCAAACATTGAAACACATATGTATAGCTCAAAACAAGTAAAATAAAGAAATAAGATGAATTCCCGAACATATCTCAAATCTCTACCACACCACGACACCACCTCAGATTTACTGTCTGTAACTAATAAATTATACTGTAACAAAAAAAAACACCACAAATGTATCTTTAATACTTAGCCTTTTGTTAGAAAAGTACAAAAACAGATATGAATGTAATAATGTTTTTATACATATATAATTTGTTTTAGCTCAAATCATTTTGATTCTTATAATTGTTACTGAAACAGAAAATAAGATCAAATGTGAATTCAAATGTAATGAAATCATAACTAAACACTTCACATTTTATGAAGTTTATGATATTTTAATTGATTAGCCAGATATGTTAATGATGGTACCAATAATAAGTATTCGTTGTTAGGAGTGTGGTTTAAAGACGTTTTTCTTCTTATTTACAACCCATTTCACTTGCGAACGTCGCACGTGATGGTAAGTGATTATCGCCGCCCATGAACAGCCACAATACCAGAGGCATAGCAGATGCGTTGCCTCCCTGAGAGTGCCCCCACCCCCAGAATTGGGGGAGGGGGGTGTGTGGGCCTCCGGTTACCTGCACTCACCAGACGAAACGCAGAAGTTTGTTAGACTTCTACTTCACGCCGGTATTCTGTGAGGTCGTGGTACTTCCCCGGTCGAGCCGGCCCATTCATGCAACAACAAAAGCTGATGCGTGTCTCTACCACTGTTAAAGTAGCGTTTGCCTGTACATGGTTGCCACTCGAGAATCTCTATTCTCGTCCCTAACGATTGTCATTTCCACTTCAAAGTGCTATGTTCTTACGGCTATATGTGTTACTCTCGTCCTGCTGGGGACATCTTTGTTGTGAATTCTGTTACGTACATAATCAGATCGATCCAAAAAAAGCCAAATCATAGTTCGCTGAGCAATTTTAAGCTTCTTTATTCAACTTACAGTGAAAAACTCCATAGGTGAAGGTGAAGGTGAACTTACAGTGAAAAACTCCATAGGTGAAGGTGAAGGTGAACTTACAGTGAAAAACTCCATAGGTGAAAGTGAAGGTGAACTTACAGTGAAAAACTCCATAGGTGAATAAAGTAAACTTCTGGTAGCGGCCATATTGTATTGTGAATTGTGAACGAAACATTCCGCCGAAATTAATGTCATTATGAATTGTTCTCATTGCGCTTGTCGACGCTACCGCGCGAATAAATAGGATTCATTGCTCGCAGGTGACGATAGCCGAGTGATTGGATAGTCGAAATTTCGAGTCAAGAGACCCGAGTTCGATCCCCAGATGACAGGCTCGTACCAATGGGTTTTTCAAAAACTTATGTACGATATCGTATATCGTTGGCTTGGACATAAAGACGGCGACGGGCTCACCACCTGTCACGTTGTCCCGAAAATATCTTCGGTGGAAGGTGGGTCGATGGAACTTAATTGTCTAGACTAGACCTCTGTCTACCCCTGTATTGGAAATTGCGTGAAGATATTTATTTATTGCTCGCAAGAATACACAACAATTTAATAGTAACGTAACTATGTAATTTTCAATAACTTAATATCGCCATACTTTACAAAAAAATCAATTTCTAATGAAAAATTAAGAAATTGACCTTGGTTCGATCCCCGGGCAGGCACCACTAAAATTGTTCATATAATTTACCACCAGCTTGATAGTAAAGATACATTGTGAAAAACCTGCGCGTCTCAGAAATAATATAAAAGAAATATTTTGCATTTTTTTTTATAGAAAAGGGAGGCAAACGAGCAGGTGGCTCACGTGATGGTAAGTGATTATCGCCGCCCATGAACACCCGCAATACCAGAGGCATAGCAGATGCGTTGCCTCCCTTAGAGTGCCCCCACCCCCAGAATTGGGGGAGGGGGGTGTGTGGGCCTCCGGTTACCTGCACTCACCAGACGAAACGCAGAAGTTTGTTAGACTTCTACTTCACGCCGGTATTCTGTGAGGTCGTGGTACTTCCCCGGTCGAGCCGGCCCATTCATGCAACAACAAAAGCTGATGCGTGTCTCTACCACTGTTAAAGTAGCGTTTGCCTGTACATGGTTGCCACTCGAGAATCTCTATTCTCGTCCCTAACGATTGTCATTTCCACTTCAAAGTGCTATGTTCTTACGGCTATATGTGTTACTCTCGTCCTGCTGGGGACATCTTTGTTGTGAATTCTGTTACGTACATAATCAGATCGATCCAAAAAAAGCCAAATCATAGTTCGCTGAGCAATTTTAAGCTTTTTTATTCAACTTACAGTGAAGAACTCCATAGGTGAAGGTGAAGGTGAACTTACAGTGAAAAACTCCATAGGTGAAGGTGAAGGTGAACTTACAGTGAAGAACTCCATAGGTGAAGGTGAAGGTGAACTTACAGTGAAAAACTCCATAGGTGAATAAAGTAAACTTCTGGTAGCGGCCATATTGTATTGTGAATTGTGAACGAAACATTCCGCCGAAATTAATGTCATTATGAATTGTTCTCATTGCGCTTGTCGACGCTACCGCGCGAATAAATAGGATTCATTGCTCGCAGGTGACGATAGCCGAGTGATTGATAGTCGAAATTTCGAGTCAAGAGACCCGAGTTCGATCCCCAGATGACAGGCTCGTACCAATGGGTTTTCAAAACTTATGTACGATATCGTATATCGTTGGCTTGGACATAAAGACGGCGACGGGCTCACCACCTGTCACGTTGTCCCGAAAATATCTTCGATGGAAGGTGGGTCGATGGAACTTAATTGTCTAGACTTGACCTCTGTCTAGCTCTGTATTGGAAATTGCGTGAAGATATTTATTTATTGCTCGCAAGAATACACAACAATTTAATAGTAACGTAACTATGTAATTTTCAATAACTTAATATCGCCATACTTTACAAAAAAATCAATTTCTAATGAAAAATTAAGAAATTGACCTTGGTTCGATCCCCGGGCAGGCACCACTAAAATTGTTCATATAATTTACCACCAGCTTGATAGTAAAGATACATTGTGAAAAACCTGCGCGTCTCAGAAATAATATAAAAGAAATATTTTGCATTTTTTTTTATAGAGAAGGGAGGCAAACGAGCAGGTGGCTCACGTGATGGTATTTGATTACCGCCGCCCATGAACACCCGCAATACCAGAGGCATAGCAGATGGGTTAGAGTGCCCCCCCCCCTCAGAATGGGGGGAGGGGTGTGTGGGCCTCCGGTTACCTACACTCACCAGACGAAACGCAGAAGTTTGTTAGACTTCTACTTCACGCCGGTATTCTGTGAGGTCGTGGTACTTCCCCGGTCGTGCCGGCCCATTCATGCAACAACAAAAGCTGATGCGTGGCTCTACCACTGTTAAGATAAAATCATTAGGATATTCTAGGCTCTCAGTCCCCTCTTACGTCACCCATGGGAAGGAGTGGCAACATTCCTACACCGATGCCACACGGCTTCCTTTAATATTACTTTATATAACAAAATAAAGCTGTATAGAATAGAAGCTGTAGAATAGTCACGATAGCAGAGTTGCTGGATGATCGGAATTTGAGTCAAGAGATCCGAATTCAAACCCCAGGAGTTAGGCTGTTACCAGTGAGTTTTTTTCAAAATGTATGCACTATTTACATCGTTAGCATGGACATAAAGATGGCGACTGGCTCACCACTTATCACGTTGTCCCAAAATCCTCTGGTGAAATGCCGTAAGGTCTAAATTGTCTAGACCTCTGGCTACCCCGGTTGGGAAATGCGTGATGATGAAAAAATGATAAACATGGTTGTTAAACTTATATATTGAATAATATTTTCCAACTAAATATTAATAATCTTGTATAAAAGGATATTATAACGAAATGTATTATATTGTAACAACATCGTCCGCATGGCAACACGCTGAATAAAAGCGGGAAAATTACAGGAATGAAGTTATTATAACAAGAGAGGCCTAAACGCCTTCTATTTAGGTCCTTTTCCAACGCCTATTTTTCCGTATTTCCTTCTCGTATGCACTCATAGGAAATAAGGAAGCGAAATACGACTATTCGCTGTCGGATACGCTACGTGAATCGCCCTCGGCTTCCATGATGGCTGATTATACAATACAATACGGTCGAAAACTCCGTGAACGCTTTTCACGATATCTCTTGCGTGGAAACAGCCAGGGACTTAGCGTCCGGAATACAGAAACGAAACGAGCTTTTATCTCTACCCCGTCATTGGTAGTTTTGAAAAAAGTACGCCACTCGTGATTGGCCAAAACATATTGCATGCGTCGTTCTTTGTTAATCGTATATTAAAATGGTCTTAAACGACACACAGTCCCAGAACTAAAAAGACGTATTTAATGAAGCATAGGAATAAACTGAAGTCATTCTTCTTTGGTGCTGTAACGTTAGAAGCCATTGTGCTATTTAGTGAGCTTAAGTAGGCAATTACGCCGGTATTTCTTTTCCGCAATAAGTAGAAGCCATTGGAGATGACATAAATGTAATAACCTTGCAGTTTCCAAATTACGTACTGACACAGAGAAAATCACCCGCATAATGAAGTTATTAGATAATAATATTGAAACTAAAATGTACGATTTGTTCGTTAACCGTCACATTTTCCCGAACAAGCTTCGATAAAATGCGAGTTACCGCGTGGTATCGGCGTAAGAATCATATCGGTCCATTTCTTCCCGTGGGACTTGGGATGAACATCTAAAGTGTCAGACGAAAATCAGGAAGGTGTATATAGAATTTGAGGTATTGCGATCGCCATCCACTCCGCTTGTCAAGCATGGTGATTATGTCCAATTGTCTAGAGGAAATATCTTTGTCCTGCAGCATCTTTTCAAAGGTCATTAAGAAAAAGAAGAAAATGCGTATAGACAGCTTACGCCTCTGACCACCCCTACTGAATATGCGGTGGTAAGAGCTTATGTTTATATTTCATACACACATTTAATAAAATAATAAAACTACATTTTCTTACAATCGCATTAACTCAAAGATGCTTTGTATATCAACTAGATGGTAATGAGATAAAAAATCATTCATTAATGTGTATTGATATATACAGATAAAGTCAGATAAAAAAAAATATCTTCACGCAATTCCCAATACAGGGATAGACAGAAGTCTAGAAAGAAAGAAAAAAAAAGAAAAATTTATTGCAATAGTCTAGACAATTAAGTCAGTTTGACCCACCTTCCACCCAAGATATTTTCGGTACAACGATAAAGTCAGGTTTACTACCAACTAGGCTATTGAGTCTTTAATATAGGTACCTAATTCCGTGAAATGTAAATTGTAGTTCAGTTAAAACTCGAAAGTATTATTTGCTCGATTCCGTGTCACACTACAGGATTAATCGAAGTCGATCCGATCGACTAGAAGATTCAACCCTAACCGTTATCGGCTTTCGTATTTTTTGCAGTTTGGTTTTGATGTAATATTGATAACGATAATACTTATTATTATTTGTTATTGACCTTAAAAATACATTATATTTACTTTATACATTTACTTTAAAATTCATTTAAATTAAATACAATTTATTCTGAAAGGAAAATCTACAGTAAACAATGTACCACCTCCACATTTTTCATGTTTGAATTTTCCCGAAGAAACTGCTCCGCGTTGGTGAAGCGGCAATTTTTCATGTCGCTTTTCCGTCGCTGCTAAATAATAGACGGTGCTACCGCCCCGAACTCGAAATAGGTATTCATAAAGCTTATTTTTCATTATAGGCCCCCTTTCTGTTATAATTGGCCTCTGATAATTTCCCGGTTTTCACATAAAATTGAAAATCGAATCGAATTAACGCCGATAAATTTATCAAGAACGATACTGCCGATTTTTATGACAGATTTGAGAAACATCAAAAAATTTAAATTAAATCTCCGTCTTCTAAAATGTATCTATGATCAGCTTATGCACTAGTGTACGCAATGCACACCTGGACACAGAAATTGATTGAGCTGCAGATATAGCTGAAGACACGGGTCCAAAATCTGTAATTATTTATCATCTTAGCTTCAATAATGTTTATTATATACTATCTAAACCCAGTCACACTTTAAGGGATAATCTGTTTCAAAATTAAGGAAAACTATAATGTTTGAAATCCCTTTGAAAACAACAACAGAAATAAAAAAAATATATAATCATTAGTTGTTTTACTAACTGTATCATTTGACAAAACAGTAACAACGATTATATTACGGTAATTTATAAAACTAATAACATCTCTTCAATGCTATATTTTTAAGAAAATTATTCCCGTGAAACGTATTCCTTTCCCGTGATAACTACGGGATACACACACTCTTGGGCATAAATACAAATACAATTCATCGACTTCTTTACGAGTTACACGGTCACAAACATACAGATGCTGTATTTTTATATATAAATCATAAAAAGTGACCGATCATTCGTAAACTATTTAATAAAAACATACATATGCTAAAAAGTAAATAACTTGATACAAAGGCTCATTGCTTAAAATATGCAAAAATAAGAAGAAAGTTGTTTATATTATCTCTTTAATTTTATTTCGCATTTTATGGATGTTCTTTATTTTTATTTGAGTTATTCATCACGAAACGTTTGGAAAATCATTCTATATACACTAAAAGTACAAGTTAACCATTTAAATTACACAATTTATTAAGTAAAAGTGTTTTCACAATAAAACATTATTTTAAACTTTCATTATAATTTTCTTCCATGGTATTTTTAATAATACTATATTAAAAATACGCAAAATGTGGGAACTGTTGCCGGGGTATGGTGTGGATGGTCGATTGCTAAGGGCTGTGCAGTCACTTTACTGTGACTGTAAAGCCTGTGTGCAGGTAGGGCATGACCTGTCACCCATGTTTAGCGTCCAAACGGGCGTAAAACAGGGTTGTGTCATGTCTTCCTGGCTATTCATACTGTATCTCGACAGCTGTTTACAGAAGCTGAAAGATAGCTGTTTGGGTGTGAAATTGGGTGACATAAAAGTAAATTGTCTGCTTTTATGCTGATGATGCAGTGCTTATAGCACCATCAGAGGCAGAACTGCAGGCATTAGTCACGTGTATGAAGAAGAATGTGAAATTAATGGTCTCCGTTTGAATGCTAATAAAACTAAGGTTCTGGTATTTGAAAGGGACGAAGAAAGAACGAAGTGCGAAATTTGGGTAAATCAGGAATGTCTAGAACAGGTGAATGAAATTGTATACTTGGGGAGTGCGTTTAGCCGGGATGGAAGATGTGATTTAGATGTGGACAGGCGTGTCGTTGCCGGGAACAAAGTCAATGGTGCCCAGACTGCGTTAATCAAAAGGCAAGGCGTTGTGAAAAGTGCACGCCTTGCAATACATAACGCAGTGTTGGTACCGACTTTGTTATATGGCAGCGAAACCTGGGTATGCCAGAAGAAGCATAAAAGCAGGTTGAATGCAGTGGAGATGCGATCTCTTCGTAAAATGTGCGGCCTTACCATGGCTGACCGAAAGCGAAACGAAGAGATTCGCAATATGGCAGGTTTGAAAGATGACCTTGTCTCAAAATGGATAAGGGCGTGCTTCGATGGTTTGGGCACGTTGAGCGAATGAGTGAAGACCGAATGGTGAAGAAAATATATAGCGCGAAAGTTAATATTAAAAGGTGTCGAGGTAGACCGAGATTAACTTTCGAAGACCATGTGAGCAAATTGCTCGAAGAGAGGAGGGTCAAGAGTACTCGGATACCTAGACGTGCATGTATGAAGAAGATGATGAATCTGAAAGAAGCGAAAGAAGTATGTAGGGATCGTGACACTTGGCGATCTGTTCTCTCTGGCTACCCCGTCAGGGATTGTGCGTGAAGATAAATAATAATAATAATAAAAAATACGCAAAAACACACAGTCTTACTTACTAAAAAAAAATATCGTCACGCAATTCCCAATGCAGGGGTAGATAGAGGTCTAGTTTTTTTTAGTACAGTTCAATGTTTATTAGTTTCTTATATTTGTTCTGAATGTTCCAGTAACTCGTTTTTAGCAATAAAAATATATGTGTAAAATTTTATATATAGGTATGTGCTGTTTATATCCGTAGGTGGTGTATATACCATTAAATATTACTATGATACTTTATCAATTTCTTGCAATCAGTTTTCCTTTGTTTTTTTTATTATTATTATTATTATTATTTTCATTTGGTATGCGTTATTATTTAGAAATTTGTTAATATTTTAAAATAGTCATATGTATCAAATTGTGTGTGTGTTTTTCTTATTTTTAAGTTCTTGTAGTTATAACTACTACCAGCCCAAGATGGACCATAGGCTGCGCTGAAAATCAGTGTTGCGGGGATACCCGTAACGTATGCAGAGCGTTGACCTTTTTGTTGTTTCATTTAATTTTTAAATATCATGTATTTATATTTTATTGATTGTTATGGTGCAACAAATAAAGTTTTCTTTCTTTCTTTATTTCTAGACTAGACAATTAAGTACCTGCAAACCCCCTTTCACCGAAAATATTTTCTGGACAACGTAACAGATGGTGAGCCTGTCACCGTCCTTATGTCCAAGCCAGCATTCGTACATTAGTTTTTGATAAACCCATTGGTACAAGCCTTCCACCTGGAGATCGAACACGGTTCTCTTGACTCGAAATTCCGACCACCCAACCACTCGGCTATCCTGACTTACTACAGCAAGACCCAGTCAGTCAGACCAGTCTACTGAAAGACTCAGCCTTCCCTATAAGGAGTAATTGTCATAATGCCATTTGGTATCGGCGTATTATTAGTATTGCCAATTGCCAAGCATGGCGAATGCTTGGCGAGCGGATTAGCCATTGCAGTACCAGTCACCACGCACCTTAGACTTAGACGCTGCTGACCGTCCCCGGTCTACCAAACTTTGATCTGATATTTTCCGATACGGTCATCCCGCCGTCTGTCTGTATCCATTGCCATATCTGAGGCCTCCTTAGTCTCCTCTTACAACATCCACTGGGCTGATACCACTCAACAGTATCAAGTCTATCTTAAAAAAATATTTTGTGTGCTTTGTAATAAATTGTATTGCTGTTTTAATAAAAAAAATCTCTATCCCTATTTGGAAACGACGTGGTCATTCAGCTAGAACGTACAATATCTCCCGTTTATACCCTTATCATTTAATACGCTTTTATCTCGCCCGTCTCTATTACAGATATATTTCTCATGGCGTATTATTACGGGAGATATTCCGGGCGTGCGCCAGTGCATTGCTAAGTAACAAGAACTATTTTGCTGATCTCTAAGAATATTTAATGCTAGTACGAGCGTTTCTGTAAAGCATTTATTCGTTATGCAGATGAGAAAGCTATTTTGTTTCCGGGAGTTGTTCTTGGCACATTGCTATATTAAAATGCTCATAGTTATGTAATTGTTTGTATACTAGCAACTCGCCGCGGCTATGCACGAGTAGGAGGGCATACAGATTACACGGTGACTTTGTTTTCTGTGCGTTAAATAGGAATATGGTAAGTTACAAGTAACCAATCCATTTATCTTTATATAACTATTTAATTTGAGAGTTAATAACAACTGTTTAATTTAAGAATGTTATTTTATTAAACGTAAGGAGTTTCTTCCGCCGTTTTCTTGAGGTTTCTGTGACGAAAACGAAGCTGGTGAAAGAAACTCCCCACGTTTTGACACAAAAATCCTTTAATCTGTGTTCCAGTCCTAATTCAAATCCGTTCAGCTGTTGGCGTGTATGAGTATAACATCCGATAATATTGTGAAGTCATTGAGTGCTTGAGAAATCTGAGACAATGATCAAGTTAACATATTTACAATATTTACAGTTAAACATGTTATTTATACCTCTTTTAATGTTTCTGTTACCGTTCAGGGGAACTTTATAAGCGATTATTTGTATATACTTATTCATTTTTAAATAAATAATCTTCGCCAGGCGCAGACAGGCTGAAAAGCTAGTATATACGTAATTTATAACCGATCATAAAATATACTTTTTTTGCGAACATCTCTCACATAATTTTATTTACTGTCGCCCTACTCAAAGAAAGCACTTTTTCTTTCGTTATACGCTTATCATTTATTACTCTCTTATCTGACGGAGGATATATGGCTTATATTTGTTATTACAATATTATCGTGCGAATATTCAACCGTTATATTGTGCGACGAAACTAAATAAGTGTCCGATACAGAAGTAATATGAGATTTAACAGAAGTGAAGATTAAATTCTAATTATGGTGAAATTATACTTACTTACTTACTTATCACGCTCAATCCCTGACGGGGTAGCCAGAGAGAACAGATCGCCAAGTGTCACGATTCTTACATACCTCTTTCGCTTCTTTCAAAATCTTCTTCATATATGCACGTCTAGGTATCCGAGTACTCTTGACCGTCCCCTCTTCGAGCAATTTGCTCACATGGTCTTCGAAAGTTAGTCTCGGTCTACCTCGACACTATACTTTCGCGCTATATATTTTCTTCACCATTCGGTCTTCACTCATTCGCACAACGTGCCCAAACTATTTTATGAAGAGATCGCATGTCCACTTCATTCAACCTACTTTTATGCTTCTTCTGGCATACCCAGGTTTCGCTGCCATAGAACAAAGTCGCTACCAACACTTCTTTATGTATTGCAAGGCGTGCACTTTTCACTACGCCTTGCCTTTTGACTAATGCAGTCGGGGCACCATTGACTTTGTTCCCGGCAGCGACACGCCTGTCCACGTCTAAATCACAAATTCCATCCCGGCTAAACGCACTCCCCAAGTATAGAATTTCATTCACCTATTCTAGACATTCCCGATTTACCCATTACATTTAAGGTGAAATTAAACAATGTAAAATAATGTTTTTTTGTTACAGCATATGTTTTTGTATCAACCAAGGCAAATTCTTTAAAACATTCAGAAAAGGTCCACTGCAGTACGGATCTAGGCCTCTCCCAAAGGACTGATTTGCCATAATCACCACGCTTGTCTCGATTTTGTACTGGTATTTTTCGAGAGAATAATTTGCCGGCAGCCATTTTACATTTTCGAGAATTTTGCTGACTCTTATGACACTCATGGATAGAAAGGATATACAACGTTATCCCACGGTATGGCAAAGATGTTTAAACAACCTGAAGACACAACTCGACATTAATAAATTATTAATTAACTCTTTTTCTTTTTTCACATAAATTATATTCTTTGCTGGTAAACATCGTTACTTTAAATAACAAAGCGCTTAGTTTTTCAGAAAGAAACCTAAAACAATCCATATGTAATGTGTAAATGTTAATATAATATGAATCAGGATTAACAATAAATTTACGGTTTATTTTCTCCAAAATATTTAGTTAATAATATATTTATAATTTAATTGACGAGTGAAAGACAGATTTCTATAGGTCAAATGGAGACAAATATGTGCATTAATACCTTTCATTTAAAAACAGAAGCTCGTCTGTTCAATAGAAAGATGATGAACTCGTATTGTATCTGTTAAATAACTTGAAAAAGATGACAGATCGTTAAGAACTTTCATGTGAAAATAGTAAGCAAATAATGTTTCTGGATACAACCATTGTATAACATGGCTGAACGAACTCGTATATGGGTTGGGTTTCGTAAATCCTTTTAATGTCTCGGAATAAGCGAATTCATAATGATAGTGTTACATAATCATCATGAATGTTTACTGAATCAGTTCAAAATAACGTGAATTCCTGTTTCCTTGTAATATAGATCAGTATTAAAATTGTTTACAACCTTAATGACAGGTACAGGTTACAACCTTAAAGAATTAATATTGCGTGCTGCTCTTTTAAGAATTCTATGAACTTCAGAGTAGGTACTACACGTGGTCATAAAAAATAACAATTAAATCAGTTAGGAAAGAAGGAAAAAGAGTTATAAAGAATAAATGAGCCGCGATTCGTGGTTGTTACATTATTTTTTTTTTTTTGGGCACAGCAATTTACGAACATGCTACTAAAAACATTCCCGGGCTTGCGTGGGGTTAAGTTATAAAGAATATAGTATATCCTTTTTTACCGTGAGTATCGTAAGAGGCGACTAAGGATTAGAAAATGACACTCGCTACAGACAGATGGATCTCACCATATTGAAAAAACTTCAGTAGTCCGGTGAAGGGCAGTGGCGTTTCAGGTGTCCGTTACTTTGACCATGAATCCTCTTGATAGCCGAGCGATTATGGCAAAATAAGAAGATGTTTTACTGTAGATGACTATGTCCTTACATGTCTACAGCGATAATTATTAATATTATGTCGATAAAATCTTGACAGATACAACAAAATTTAAGTGAATGTTGTCCCAAAAAATGTCTTTGGTGAAACGTGGGTCGAAAGAACTTAATTGTCTAGACCTCTGTTTACCCCGATATTGGGAATGGCTTGAAAGGTATTTTTTTACGTATATTCGGCCGCCAAATAGCACTGTAAGTATTATATTCCAGTTTAAAGGGTGTAGAAAACCCATATAATAATGGAAGCATGATATATACCATCTTGGGAATAAGAACGCACCGGAATCGAAATGGTGGTAGATTAAAAAATGACAATCGAAGGATGTAATAAACTTATATCGATGAATGAATGATTTTGATTTCGATTTGGAAATGGTATCCAGGTGCAATGGGCTGCAGAAGTCACCATTACTTGAACTGTTGGCTCGTTTTTCACTTTAATCCTATTAAAAAGATCTATTAGCCTCTTCCTGACTGCCAATCTGCCTGACGAATCACCATCACATCGTCAATACATCACTAGATTGATAGAAGTCGGCTAATGCGCAGTCAATCTAATTAAGCCTCCGCGCATGGTCACCGCAAGCAATAAAGGCAAATAAAGGGGATGTTTCACCTTATTAAACTAGATTTATTGGCACACAATTAATACATGATAGAGACACAGTTTTGTCTAGTGTCAGTTTAAGACTAAGGTACTTGTTTTATTATTATTATAATTATCTCTTGAAATACTGTGCGGTATTAAAGTACGAATAATGATCACTAGTTTCCTAACGTGGATGCCGTAAGAGGTGTCTAAGGGAACAGCTTTTAATATTCCAATTGCCTCCGATGACAGGATAAATATGTTGAAATATACCAGAACGAAATAAGACAGCCCAAAGCCGGGCAATATGAGATTACTGTTCGGTACTGTATGTCGTTATTCTAGCCGCGACCTTGATACGCCTAAGGTGGCACAGAGAGAGAGAGAGAGAGAGAGAGAGAAATGTTGGTATCACATGCGTTTCTCTCCTTGTCCCATACAGTCAAAATATGACCCTGGGTTTGGATAGGAGGAATCTGCTACTCATGTTGGATTAGATAACTACGGTAAGTCACGATGGCCGAGTGGGGATCGAAAACTCCGACTATCCAAGTCGGAGTTTCAAGAGACAAGAGACCCGATTTCGATCCCCAGGTGGCAGGCTCGTACCAATGGGTGTTTTCAAAAACTTATGTACGAATTACATCGTTGGCTTGGACATAAAGACGGCGACGAGCTCACCACCTGTCACGTTGTTCCGAAATATCGGTGGAGGGTGGGTCGAAGAGACTTAATTGTCTAGACTAGACCTCTGTCTACCCCTGTATTGGGAAATGCGTAAAGATATATTTTATTTTTATATATTTATAGGAAGATGCGTCAGTCAGCTCTTAATGGGGGAGAGTGTGTGTTTCTCACTCTCTCTTTTTTGTCAGAAACAAAATCTTCACCTGTTCTCATCCCCGCTAGGGCAGGACAGTAAAACACATCATGACAAGTGGAACAAAAAGTGTGCACTGTGCAATACAGCCCCAGGATGCGGTTACAGGCGTTTTATACTGTATTGGAGTGGTTGGTTAACAATACAACAGTAACTGCTTTATAACATGCTCTGTGGGTGTCGAAAATAACAGATTCTTTTCTGATACTGCGATCGTCTCGACAATAAAGTCCTTTCGACCCACCTTCCACCGAAAACATTTTTTGGGACAACGTGACGCCTCGACATCTTTATGTCCAAGCCATCGATATATAAATCGTGCATAATAAAAAAATCCATTGGTATAAGTCTGGGAATCAAACTCTAGTCTCTTGACTCGAATTCTGAACACCTAACCACTCGGCTATTGTAAACTACATTTATAGTGACTATTTTTAACTACATTTATATAAAGTTAGAGATTACCTGTATGTATTGAAAATGTATTGAAAGACGACGTGAATAATGCTCTCTGGCATAATTCATTGGTTTAATGCTAATAATTTGCTCTTAAACAGCAATAAAACCAAATGGATACAATTTTCAACACCTTGGTAGCACTATAAATGGAAAAGACTTAGACCATGTGGATATGACTATTTTGGATAATTCTTGATGCTAAGTACAATAGGGCCCCATATAGCGGAATTCGAAAAGCAGAGCACCTACCTATTAATCGGAATTCGCGTCAAGAGCTCCATGTTCGATCCCCAAGGCTTGTACCAATGGGTGTTTTCAAAACTTATGTACGAATTACATCGTTGGCTTGGACATAAAGACGGCGACGAGCTCACCACCTGTCACGTTGTTCCGAAATATCGGTGGAGGGTGGGTCGAAGAGACTTAATTGTCTAGACTAGACCTCTGTCTACCCCTGTATTGGGAAATGCGTAAAGATATATTTTATTTTTATATATTTATAGGAAGATGCGTCAGTCAGCTCTTAATGGGGGAGAGTGTGTGTTTCTCACTCTCTCTTTTTTGTCAGAAACAAAATCTTCACCTGTTCTCATCCCCGCTAGGGCAGGACAGTAAAACACATCATGACAAGTGGAACAAAAAGTGTGCACTGTGCAATACAGCCCCAGGATGCGGTTACAGGCGTTTTATACTGTATTGAGTGGTTGGTTAACAATACAACAGTAACTGCTTTATAACATGCTCTGTGGGTGTCGAAAATAACAGATTCTTTTCTGATACTGCGATCGTTTCGACAATAAAGTCCTTTCGACCCACCTTCCACTGAAAACATTTTTGGGACAACGTGACGCTCGATTTTATGTCCAAGCCATCGATATATAAATCGTGCATAATAAAAATCCATTGGTATAAGTCTGGGAATCAAACTCTAGTCTCTTGACTGAATTCTGAACACCTAACCACTCGGCTATTGTAAACTACATTTATAGTGACTATTTTTAACTACATTTATAGTGACTATTTTTAACTACATTTATAGTGACTATTTTTAACTACATTTATAGTGACTATTTTTAACTACATTTATAGTGACTATTTTTAACTACATTTATAGTGACTATTTTTAACTACATTTATAGTGACTATTTTTAACTACATTTATAGTGACTATTTTTAACTACATTTATAGTGACTATTTTTAACTACATTTATAGTGACTATTTTTAACTACATTTATAGTGACTATTTTTAACTACATTTATAGTGACTATTTTTAACTACATTTATAGTGACTATTTTTAACTACATTTATAGTGACTATTTTTAACTACATTTATAGTGACTATTTTTAACTACATTTATAGTGACTATTTTTAACTACATTTATAGTGACTATTTTTAACTACATTTATAGTGACTATTTTTAACTACATTTATAGTGACTATTTTTAACTACATTTATAGTGACTATTTTTAACTACATTTATAGTGACTATTTTTAACTACATTTATAGTGACTATTTTTAACTACATTTATAGTGACTATTTTTAACTACATTTATAGTGACTATTTTTAACTACATTTATAGTGACTATTTTTAACTACATTTATAGTGACTATTTTTAACTACATTTATAGTGACTATTTTTAACTACATTTATAGTGACTATTTTTAACTACATTTATAGTGACTATTTTTAACTACATTTATAGTGACTATTTTTAACTACATTTATAGTGACTATTTTTAACTACATTTATAGTGACTATTTTTAACTACATTTATAGTGACTATTTTTAACTACATTTATAGTGACTATTTTTAACTACATTTATAGTGACTATTTTTAACTACATTTATAGTGACTATTTTTAACTACATTTATAGTGACTATTTTTAACTACATTTATAGTGACTATTTTTAACTACATTTATAGTGACTATTTTTAACTACATTTATAGTGACTATTTTTAACTACATTTATAGTGACTATTTTTAACTACATTTATAGTGACTATTTTTAACTACATTTATAGTGACTATTTTTAACTACATTTATAGTGACTATTTTTAACTACATTTATATAAAGTTAGAGATTACCTGTATGTATTGAAAATGTATTGAAAGACGACGTGAATAATGCTCTCTGGCATAATTCATTGGTTTAATGCTAATAATTTGCTCTTAAACAGCAATAAAACCAAATGGATACAATTTTCAACACCTTGGTAGCACTATAAATGGAAAAGACTTAGACCATGTGGATATGACTATTTTGGATAATTCTTGATGCTAAGTACAATAGGGCCCCATATAGCGGAATTCGAAAAGCAGAGCACCTACCTATTAATCGGAATTCGCGTCAAGAGCTCCATGTTCGATCCCCAAGGCTTGTACCAATGGGTTTTTTCAAAAATTTATGTACGATTTATATCTTTGGCTTGGACATAAAGACGGCGGCGGGCTCACCACCTGTCACGTTATCCCGAAAATATCTTCGTTGGAAGGTGGGTCGAAGAGACTTAATTGTCTAGACTAGACCTCTGTCTACCCCTGTATTGGGAAATGCGTAAAGATATATTTTATTTTTATATATTTATAGGAAGATGCGTCAGTCAGCTCTTAATGGGGAGAGTGTGTGTTTCTCTCTCTCTTTTTGTCAGAAACAAAATCATCACCTGTTCTCATCCCCGCTAGGCAGGACAGTAAAACACATCATGACAAGTGGAACAAAAAGTGTGCACTGTGCAATACAGCCCCAGGATGCGGTTACAGGCGTTTTATACTGTATTGAGTGGTTGGTTAACAATACAACAGTAACTGCTTTATAACATGCTCTGTGGGTGTCGAAAATAACAGATTCTTTTCTGATACTGCGATCGTTTCGACAATAAAGTCCTTTCGACCCACCTTCCACTGAAAACATTTTTGGGACAACGTGACGCCTCGACATCTTTTATGTCCAAGCCATCGATATATAAATCGTGCATAATAAAAATCCATTGGTATAAGTCTGGGAATCAAACTCTAGTCTCTTGACTCGAATTCTGAACACCTAACCACTCGGCTATTGTAAACTACATTTATAGTGACTATTTTTAACTACATTTATATAAAGTTAGAGATTACCTGTATGTATTGAAAATGTATTGAAAGACGACGTGAATAATGCTCTCTGGCATAATTCATTGGTTTAATGCTAATAATTTGCTCTTAAACAGCAATAAAACCAAATGGATACAATTTTCAACACCTTGGTAGCACTATAAATGGAAAAGACTTAGACCATGTGGATATGACTATTTTGGATAATTCTTGATGCTAAGTACAATAGGGCCCCATATAGCGGAATTCGAAAAGCAGAGCACCTACCTATTAATCGGAATTCGCGTCAAGAGCTCCATGTTCGATCCCCAAGGCTTGTACCAATGGGTTTTTTCAAAAATTTATGTACGATTTATATCTTTGGCTTGGACATAAAGACGGCGGCGGGCTCACCACCTGTCACGTAATCTAGGATTAGATTTATTGGCAAGATAACCTATGCTAGAGTTCTTGTACTATATTTGACTTGCTTTTTTATCTATAAATAAGTAGATATGAGTATAGTGGAAACAATTATTTATATACCCCGGGTTACAACTGAAATCTCTCAAATCCGACTTACTTTCTTTACACTAACTCACTTACTTAAGACGACCTGTACAAGTTTACTGTAGGAAATAGGCCTCTCCCCCAAAAGATCCATACGTTATTGCCACGTTCGAGAAGCGGATTGGTCATCGCAGTACCTGACACCTCGTACTTTATTTATATATTTAAACTTTTATTAACAAAGTACATGAAGGCCAACTTAATATCTGAAGACATTCTCTCCCAGTCAGCCACTAGGCTAAACAGAGATATACAAGTAGGAGGCGGTGCAATGAAATAAACAAATAAAAAAATTGCGAAATAAATATCTAAATAAGTCACGATAGCCAAGTGGTTAGGTGGTCGGAATTCCGAGTCGAGAGACCCGAGTTCGATCCTCGTACCAATGAGTTTTTCTATAACTTATGAATGAATTATATCATAGGCTTGGACATAATGACGGCGACGGGCTCACCACCTGTCACGTTATCCCGAAAATATCTTCGTTGGAAGGTGGGTCGAAGGGACTTAATTATCTAGACTAGACCTCTGTCTACCCCTGTATTGAGAATTCCGTGAAGATATTTATTTATTTTTTATTTTAACATCTAAATACTATTTTGCTCGACGCTTTCAATACAATATATTCAAAACTCTCTAGGAAAGTATTGGGTTTAATTTTGAACCTAAAGTATCGATTTATTAGAGTATAATAATGATGATGAAGAAATAGTTGTGTTTTGTATTAATGGTTAATTCTGTTTTGAAAACAAATGAAACAACCGAAATTGTATATAACTTCTCTTTAACCTTTTTTTATATTTAAACAGTAACTATTTACAATTTCCCTATATCTAATTACATGACGATCTATAAAACAATTCTCTTTAAATGCCTATGAACACTGTAACTTAATTAAATTTTTTAACATAATATACACATTTAACATTATGGAAATGTATAACAGATTGCGAATTACAGTAAGAAGGTATTCGAAATGAATTTTGTTAAGATATGAAAAAAAACACTTTTTCAGACACACCTATGGTATATGCTATCGCTTTATACCCTTTCCATCGTCATTTTAATTCTTCACATATATTGCACTTTTACAATATAATTATTGAGTTTATAAATATTTTGATTAACGAGACACATGTTTACTATGTTACTATGTTTAATAAAATTATACCTACGTGTCTAAAGCGTACAATACTATATTTTTTCCTACATAACTTACACACATACAATAACTGTATATTCTGCTTTGTACAGAGAGGAATGACATTTCACTTACTCTAATATCTTGTCTTTTAACTTGTAAGTAGTGATAAACTAGTCATGACTACGACATTTCGGTTCCTATTAATTTGAATGCACGTTACCTTTAATGTAACTAAAGAACCTGTTACTTCTGATAATAGATATGATCAGCAATTAATAAATTACCTATTTTACATGGATCTATTTACATAATTACATTGTACTCAATACTTTATCAAAATTAATTCCAAATATTTTATTTGTCCACATTTAAATTGAAGTTTGTATACGGTGGTCGTAATTGCGATGGTTCCGCGTTAACAGGTGATGGTGGCGTTGGGGGGATATAGGGATACCGGGGATATGGTGGGTATGGGTACGGATACCCGGTGGGTAATAGTTGGGGGTTGTGGAATGGGGGCAACAACGCCGGGGAGGGATAGCCGTATGGCAGACCTACGGAAGAGGCGGCTGCTTGAAGTATTGAGGCTGCAAACGCAGGATCGCTGTACACTGCCGCATAAGGCCACGCCACTGCGATACGCTGCCGTTTGTCTTTCATACGTCGATTTTGAAACCATACCTGAAATAATAATGGTTCCGTTAAACAACATTACTTTAAAGCAAACTACGTCTTATTTTATTCAAGGTACTAAAACCGCAATTAATACAAAGGAAAAATTAGCATTCGCCTCAATAAAACATAATTACTAGACTTGGAATCCTATTTGTATTTTTATTAAAGTGAGCAAACGCGCATTATCATACAGATTAATATCCTCTATAATCATATTCCACTAATATAGAACCGTATAATTCAAACTTTTTCGCACACTATCGCTAATTAATTGAATATTTTAAAAAACAGCTGCCGGCAATAAAATATTCAGTGCGCAGAGAGAAACATTTAGAGCCATCTCGAAATCATTAACGCGGCATAATGGCCGTCCCGGTAAAATACAACAAAGTATGCAAACAAAGTTTCCCTTTAAGATGTCTTAAAACGCCTTTTGTTCGCAGAGGCAGCGAATGACTTGTAAATTGTTGGGAGGTTTGCCACGTTCTGCGGTGGCTTTTAGAAAATGGCGGATTTTCATTTGCTTTATGAGTTTGTAGGTTTTGCTTGTTGCTAATACAACCTTTTATAAATTCCAAGATTTAAAAGATTTCGTTTTCACTACTGAAATCGCAACTTTCGTGCCGGTTTAAATTTTTTATATTTAAATCGAATAACACTTCTGCAAAAAAAGCGGTCAGCATTAAGATAGTTATTGGAATTTTGTATAAAGCGTTATCGTACGTTTATTAACACCTCAATAAAACATAATCACAGTAAACAAACACACGAAAACGAATTCTCTATTTTACAGCCCATCAAATGGTAGCCGCGGCTTAATTTAATAGTTTTTAATTGGTATAATCGCGCCGTAAAACAGATGCCCATCCATAGACAACCGATGAAATCTTTTCTATACACGCGCACTAATGATAGGCGTTTTATAATGCTGAGAGGGTTTCGTTCTTTTCGGCATTAATGTTCATTAGAGTTCTACAGCTACTGAATAATTCGGCCGGTTTCTTTTATTAATACGCATCGACAAATTAGCGTGAATGTAAAATTCGAATGAAGCAATATAAACACGTGTTTTTCGACCCGTTGAAGTTTCCTTTTTTACTTGAAGTGATAATTGAGATTATGAGAGCACAGCCAATATTTACGCGCGTATAAGAAATTTAAATTTGGGTAGAAAGTAGATTGGTAAACTAGAATTGTTCGCATAAAATTCTAAATTGAAGCGTTCTATTTCAATTGAATTCCATTAGCAACAATTGTCTTTTATTCACACATGGTTTCGTGATTTCTGCAAATTAGCGGGAAACCATAAAATGTTCGTGATGGAAATTATTGTATCTCTAATTGAAACATCATTCTCAAGGCTTCGAGATCATTATCGAGTTCGCTTTAAAAACCATGTTTTCGAGTTAGATAATGAGGTATATATTGCGCAAATGTTACAAAAGTTTTGTACTTAAATTGATGTAAAAAAAAACTGTGTATGTAGAATATTTGTGAATGTTTCTGTTATAGTAATGAATTAGCTTTATTTTGTAATAGTTTTATTCTCAATTAATTAATACTTGAAATTATTGTTAGACGTTCTAATATTGTAATATGTTTTAAACGTACTAGGAAAAATATTAATGTTCCATATTCTATGCTATTTAGAAGATTCACAAGTTGTATTAAATATACTTAATGCATAATAAATTATATTTGTAATTTTACTGGATAAAACGACTTTAGACTTAAGAAAGAGGCTAGTAAGCTTCGATGTAAAGTGGGACGAATGGACTTAAGTGACCTCTGACTACCCCAATATTGGGAAATGAATGAAAATTTTGAAAATATACATAATTTTAAAAAAGCAAGTAACATTCTCTTTTTTAAGACTTAATCTATTTATCAAGTGCAAATATAATTAATATAAAACTGCATACTTTTTATGAAAAAGAATAAAATATTCGGTACCTATACCTCAGGTTGGATATTAAGTAAGCTGTATTACGACAATGCCCTCGACAACAGGTTATAATTGACTGAAGAGGTCGATTTTATTCGGGTCACGACGTGGGTGGACTGGCATAACAAAAGATGTACATTATAATGAAAAGGAAACAAATGGATATGTCAAAACTGTCAACCCAAATTACCCAATGCTAGAGAATAAACACAACAACTAGCGACTAAATTACTATGTTCACTTTCTGGTATCGTTCGCTTTTAACTTTTGATTAATATTAACAAACCTATATGAGAGTCAATAGCGTTTATATGTGTACACAAAAGAAATGTTATTAAAAATAAAACACACCTTTATAGTAGATTCTGGTAGCTGTAACTGAGCGGCCAACTCGCATCTTCTAGGCCTTGAAACGTAATTTTCCTTCATAAATTCCTTCTCCAGTCTAGCTAGTTGTTCCCGAGTGAAAGCCGTCCGATACCTCCTATTAGATAAAAAAGACACAAACATTAATTTAAACAAATTTTAAGCAATTTATCCGACGACTTTGCTAGTTCTATTGCACTTCTCTAAGAGTTCTCTTTGCTTTGCTAATGTTCGGGGTTTCCGTACGATACGCGTACTTGTATTTATTCACATTCATTATCAAATATAAGAATAAATTGCAACATTATAAGATGTTTAATCTATGTACAATGCCATTGTTTTTGTAAAAAAATTGTATTTTGTGGTTTAATACACAAATGAAGTTTTGCATAAACTTTTTTAAAACGAAATTAAATAAATATTTAACGGTTACAAAACATAAACCAACCTTATATTAGGATCCGGCGCCGTATTGGAGTTTGTTATTTGTTCAGATTGCGGGCTGAGTGATTCTGAGGACAAAGGAAAGTAAATTTTCAATCGATATATGTTAGAGATTATAATTAATGCTGATATAATTTAAAATTTTAGAAATGTCGTAAAAGAAATATGTCTGTATAAGTTTTCTTTCATTGTGGCGATTATGGAAAATCGTTCCGAACTCTGGTTTTCCAGGAGACCCGAGTTCGATCCCCAAGGCGTGTATCAATGGGTATTTTCAAAAAACTTGTAAACTGTATTTGTATTTACAAAAAATGTACGATTTATACCGTTGCCTTAGACATAAAGACGATGACGGGCTACCTGTCACGTAGTCCCAAAAAATTATTCGGTGGAAAGTGGGTCAAAAAAACTTAGTTGTCTAGACCTCTGTTGACTCCCCTGTAATGGAATTCGTAACGATATTTATTTGTTACTTAAAATTATATAAGTGTTATACTTTTAAAAGGAATTAGCTTCAGATTCCTACATATTTATGTTAAAGATACTGTATAAAGCTCAACTTATCTGGATAGGAACTGCTCAGTTAAAGGGTTATAAGTATGCTCTTCAAGAGGCGGGCTTTTCGATTTAAGTATCAGTTTATCTTCATTACCACATGTCTAGGCATTAGCTACTTGTACTTATAAAATAAAGGAAGCCGCACTTCAATTACAGATATACTATTCCAAAGTTTAAATTCGTGAAAAACTTAAGCTACGATTGACTGAAAGTTTTTTTAGATTTTTCTAAAGTATTAAATATTTATATATTAGCTATTTTAAATTTTAAATGATAAAAAAATATTTTTAAATTAAAATATTATACTATCGCAAAATTGCTGGATTATAATAGTAGTTAAGTATTTCAAAATAAAATGAACAACGTATACTTCGTACATTACAAAAGGGAAAGTAAATTTGTAGTTCTAATACTTTAATGCCTGAGTGAATCCTTTTTAAATGTGATATTAAGATACTGTAAGGCACATAGATGAATACAGAATCCATCTTTTTTGCATAAATTGACATGAAATTCTGAAAACTTTACGATAAAGCTGCGGAAAAATTTCTAATATATAATTATGATAAATTAAATTAATTAGAGTACGTCGTCATAAAACGGTTGTCATGTGGGGAATATGCGTTATAGGCGACATTTCGTGACCAGCCATGACGCATAAACGCTTGCTGAGTTTCAAAAA
Organism: Sericinus montela; assembly: GCA_029286605.1. Classification (NCBI taxonomy): domain Eukaryota; kingdom Metazoa; phylum Arthropoda; class Insecta; order Lepidoptera; family Papilionidae; genus Sericinus; species Sericinus montela. Next base: position 7,139,183 of record JAGSMR010000034.1, on the reverse strand, counting down.
CACAAGAAAGACTAATTGCGCGTTGACTTTTAGATTGACTTGTCGTAAAACGGTATAACCCAAGGCGTTCGTTCGGGAACCGTCGGCCCGCAGGTGCTAATTGTCCGCGCCCAGCGTTTCAAAAGGAGTATATTAACACAAAACAAACACAAATAAGCTATTGTCTAATTAAATATTTTCCCATACGGCGTGTTCATGAACCTTATTTTCATATAACGTTCCACACAAAGAAACCGAAACGCTCTGCCGATGCCGACTCAATTTTAAAAAGAAACGAGCGTGAGACGAAACGACGTGAGCATTCAGGATTATATTTGATAAAATTACTACAATAATAATTATTATTAAAACATGAAGGATAGAGAATGATTTTCTTTAATAATGAATTTCTTGAATTTGATTTGAATAAATTATTAATATAAATCAAAGTATTTTAAATATTTGTAGGAAATTTTATATGCCTGTTGTAGATCGATTACGCAATATTACGTAAATAAAATTCTTACAAAGTAATAAATATTAATATGTAGTTTTTTATTTGTATATTATAATAGAAAACGAAGATAATAAAATAATATGAAATAAAACAACGAAAAATCATAACATTGTTTACACAAGCGTGGAATAAGTACAGAATCTAAAAAGCGGTAGCACCAAAACGTCGACTTTACAAATCTGATTAGCTGCTGAAGTGGTTTTAAATTTAAAAGGGCGCTGCAAACGCGGCCGCTATTGACACAGACCATTAAAAACAATATTGAACGCTTTCAACTCACGTCTATTGTCTATGGCTTTAATGGTGGCATGATTAAGATGTTGTTTGTTTTGTTTAGCATTGTATCCAACTAACTCAAATTTTATTAACTAACTAGTTTTCCAGCTACGGTTTTGCTTTCGTACGGATATACATATAGATTCATATGTATAAATATGCATATATGTTTTTTCGTTAACATTTTAAGCTACCATATATAGGCATGATGTGTGGAGATTGGCAAGTAAATATGTTCATAATTTGACTACTTTTCTTAGAGAAAATATAGTTACAGTGTAATACACAATCTAAATACAAAATGTTTTCCAAACTGTGACAGTAATTTCTGAGAGATGCCAATCAATAATTGTAATATATGAAAGATTATATACCTGCCTTTTTAAATATAACTCATTGTACGATATAGATACAAAAGAGCGTTCCATATAATAATGGGTTAACAAATAAATATTATTACTTAATTTTACAACAAAACACCACTAAATAGTTACTCATGAACCATTTGTATATCTCGTTTATAAAGCTATAACTTCGTGTAAAGTTATATAAATAACAAGTTGTGATACTTGTGCGATCAATACTTAGTGATTATTTTTTGTTCATTTGCGACTGGCGTCTCAACCACTTGACTGTTTCCCATGCTGGGTGGCGACAGAACACTCAAAAACCAATTTGCAATAGTCTAGCCGGGGTTTCCTTTCATTCAGAAGCTTGTTAACAGGCTTTTTCAAAACATTACATTCATTCTTCACTTCTTAACCGATCACCAGCTGTGTTGGCGTGTGTCTGATAATAAAAAAAAAGAAGGAAATGTCATAGACAACACGACGGGATTAAAAAAGTTTCCGTTGTAAAGACTTCCGACGCAGAAGTTGCATTTATTACTGGCGACATGAAATTCGTTTTCTTTAGTTTGTTCTGATATTGTCCATATGTAGCACTTTTGAATATCGTTTTTTTTTTGTTATAAAATATTGATAAGACTTTCGTTATTTTTGTAAAGTCACGATAGCCGAATTGTTGGGTGGTCGGAATTTCGAGTCGAGAGACCCGAGTTCGATCCCCAGGTGGCAGTACCAATGAGTTTTTCAAAAACTTATGTACGAATTTCATCGTTGGCTTGGACATAAAAGGCGGCGACGGGCTCACCACCTGTCACGTTGTCCCGAAAAATATCTTCGGTGGAAGGTGGGTCAAAGGGACTTAATTGTCTAGACTTGACCTCTGTCTACCCCTGTATTGGGAATTGCGTTATTTTTGTTATAATGTTAAGTTATAAATATAAGAGATATTTCGTAGTTCACTATACATAATGCAATATTTTACCGCTTTTGATCATTAAAAATAATACATAGTAATTGAAAAAAAGATAAACTGTCACATTCATCATACAATATCTAATATGTAATAATAATAATATGTAATAAATAAATGACATGAATGCATCACTTACAGGGTTCGTGTTGTTTCAGATAAGTAATTTCGAAACATGCCAACGGAACGTACGCAGCCTTTGTTTCAAAACATGCTAACTTCAAGAGTAAATAATACTTCGAATACAGTCGTAAGCTAAAAAGGAGTGAAGATGGTGACACATTTTGGGACAAAAACATATACATGATGAATATTATCAATTGTAATACTATATCCTATTCACCTCGAAAGTAAATAAGTTTAATTCCGTTCTCCATTATTCAAATCATAGATAAAGTTCAAGATTTAGACAATACTCTACACAGAAAATTAATAATTGATTTATTTTAATAAATTATGTATGTAGAGTCATACGCCAAATAATTGTTTCATTTAAATAAATAAAATGTTAACTAAATAAAATCATATCAACCGTAAGTAACTAAGTATTCTCTCAGTCCCCGTACCACATAGGTTATAAAACTTTTATTTAGACTCTATATTAACACTTTTAAATTAAATTCATGCATACATTTTCCGATCCGGTACACTAAATAAAACGAAGAATTATGTTATATCTAGTTATGTCAAATTACTGCAATATAAAATCTAAATTTACGTAAAATTTTAAGTATTATTTACCGATTAACATAAAATATGACCTGCTTTATAAATTTAAACATGCTGATGGACCCAATTTCGAAACTTGCATTAAATGAGCGATCAGTTTTGAACCAATAGATGACTGTACATGATTGAAACGTTATGAAACCGCGACGTGTTTCGCCGTTTAACACATGTTTCTGAACGCACATCTAAATCATCTACTAATGACTGATAGTGTTGTTCTCTTAGATGAGTACTTACATCTACGAATTCGTGATAAGTGGCTGCAAATTAAATCGATTTCGTGAAAATAGCAGGATACATTTGATGTGTACATTTTCAAGGCACAGTTACTCAAGAAAGGTTTTTTACAGTTTTGTTGAAAGACTTCTAAAAAAAAAAGAAAGAAGCTGCATATAATACTACATATAAGATTATATTTTATTTCGTACCAAAGCGTCCGGGCTTATCCCGCAGCATTAAAAATAGAATGTTCACACCCACCTTCTCTGCAACTTAACTAATTTAAGTGGACAAAAATGAAATGGAGGAGAGGGCTCAAATAAAAAAGCAAAGAAATGTATGAGAAAAAAATCGCATTTGATTATAACTTGAAAAGGGTGAAAGTTAATTGATTTCCAATCACAAATTAGTCTTTCATTTAAAAAAACGGCAGGATAGGGGCCGGGCGGATTTCATAAATCTTGGAATTACGATATATTTCTAAACTTTGAAAAGAAACTTCAGGTATAAATAACTTCTTCGTTTATGAACCACTTATGATATTTTATTATTTAAATTAATTATTCAAAGTCAAAGATAAGCGTAGCTTGCTTAATGTTATCGATGTTATATAAAAACATATCAAGATTTATATGATAAAATTAGTTAAATTACCAGTCAAAGACGTACCCAGTTACTATAAACACAGATCGTTTGCAGCACAGAGCAGTTAAATGGTTAATTAATGCTGACTGCGCTTAATTTGCAACAGACCGGATAGCCCTCGTAATAGGTGGAAACCGACCGCTATCCATTAACCATTGGAATTATCGAGAATTGGCATTGCCACCCTCGTGCGGGCCGCAGGCGCTCCGCCACGCGTTGATAATTGTGTCCTGAACGCTCCCTGCATGTTCATTGTCCGCGGTACCGCTGGCCGGTGATCGTTCCGCCGATATCCTGTTATATTTCCATTAGTTTTATCGTATTACTATAATAAACCTATAATAACAACCCGTTCATTGCGTAACTAAGATAGTGATATGGGATAAATCTCTTTCTGAAACGTTTAAATGCTATGCATCAATTATTATTGTTGTTATACTGCGGTGTTAGTTTAATAGTTGGAAGAAGGTTCACGTTTTGTTTATTAAAATGTCAAAAATATTCTATTTTATTGTTCTTAATTTGTAACAAAGAAGAGTTTCGCTGATAATTGATTTCTTCTCCGTCATTTGCCAAATAGCAAAGATATTATTTTCCGAATAGCACCATATAGGTCTCGTAAAAAGAAGTATATATTTATATATATTATAGTCTCGTATATATTTATTGTATTTAGATGAGAAACTAGTAAAACAGTTCTTATGGTCGTTAATAGTAACTGAAAACAATGGGTAGAAGAATAAAATGGTATGGATGGTAAGCCTGGACTTATACTCGCCAAAATAGTGAATTTATAGATCTCATATGGTGTATTTGTAAATACCTTTTTGAGAAACGGTCTTAAAAAAACTCAAAAGTAATTGGGTAAGAACTGAAAATATATAATGTAACACCTCTTTTATTGCTTTAAAATAGTGTAGAATATGAACTTTAGTAAGACTAGGGCTTGCTAAGTGTCTTTTTTTAAATAAAAATAAGTATTATAAGATTTTTCCATAGACATTCCAATAAATTGTCAATTTTGCTTTTTAACCTAGGATCGTGCTCCTTGCCTAATAAAGTGTAATCAGTCAACGGCACTAGCTCTCGAAGGAATTAAAACAATTTACACGGTCGCAAGCAAAACATTTGCCGAACAATTATCCAATACAAAGCCAATTATACGGTGTCATCCCTCGGCACGTTCCCCTAAACCAATTTTCATAATAAAATCCGTATCTACTAGTCGGCAACGATCTAATGAAGATAAATATCTCAGTGGGGAGTTGGCTGCAATAAAAACAAAATCAGTTTAAGCCCAATTGACAAGACATACTACCTATTACAGTCTCGACCCCTCACATTGTGATACGTACAATTAAAAATGGCGACAAGCTGTCAAATTTTGGACACGTAATCCACCCGCGCTTCGATATCAGGATTTTTCTAAAGCATGCACAATGGGATTGATTTACGCTCAATTGATCTTTGTACTCCAATTATCGGTAAATATGTGCGGTTAAGCACGACAGCTGTTGTAACGGCTCGACCATTACCTAGTTTTGGCGGTAATTAACCACTTTGTTAGGCGTGTGGTGTCGATCTTCCATTTCCTAACTCCCCTGGGGTATTTTAGGAGAGGACTAAGAGAAATGCATTGACTAACAACATTGGAGCTAAACATCTCGAATAATACAAGACAAAAATGAAGGAGACTCGTGACGGGCATATCCGAGAGAAGCATCGCGTAGCGTTGCCACAGTGTCCAAGTTTTTGGAGCTGTGATCATCAATCCTCTTGCCAGGCGTGCCGGTTACGTCAAATCCTCCTCGCGTTAATGTATTGAAGTCAACTTATACAAACTGATAAGTATTTAAGTAACGTCACTTTATAGTTATCGTTAAGAGATAACATTACAGTAAAAAGAAAATAATAAAAGCTGTCGTCGTCCCAAATATATACGTTAATATAAACGTACATAAATTGTGAAAAACTCCGTTGCTCTTCCTTATGGGTATCGAACTGTTCGAGTCTACCGATTCGAAACCAGATCGTCCATCCCCTCGTAAATAATGATCATGTTGCATAGCGTGTTATTTATTCAAAATATTGCATACATTTATAAAGTTAACCGGACGGATTTCGTATGAGATGTCAAAAGATTCTTTATTTTTATAGAGGCATCTAACTTATTATCAACAGTCGACATCAATTCTGACCATAAAGCTGCCTCCTCTCTTGAATCTAGTGTTGGCTGCATGATTGCATCGTATACTTTTTTATTATTGATTTTTTTTTTTTTTTTACTCTTATATTTTTTTTATATTAGAAAGCGATTTTTGCGTTCTAACTTTATTCAAAATCTCATTTTACTGTTTACCGATAGTTATGAAATACTAGAGGTAATCTATTATATATACTTTGTAGTATAATACTAAAAAGAAGTAAACAAATATTACCAGAGATTTATTGGGCCCTAGATAAATAGGTTTACCTAACGGTATTCACCTACCGCCGGACGCATTAAACCCGTAATAAATACCTTCCATTCCAAGACCCAACAAACGAAACAGCTTGCCTTACAAACATTTTTGATTTTAGCAACAACATGCCGGCATCACTCAAAGCGATTGTAAAAAGCTCATAATTGCTTTAGTGTTGTGACAAATAAGTCATTATCATTTCAAGAAACATCGAACCGATGCGTGAAGCTCTTATTCATTTGTAATAAAACTTAAAATCGTTTGAAAGTATAAAAGTTAACAGCAATATAAATATAAAATTATACCTGCAGCGGCCTTAGACTGTTTACAATTCATTTTATAAGGCTGTATTGTTCATCGGCGGCCTTTTTGATGGTAGGTACCAACAGTAAAAATATTAAAATAGTTGCTAAATGGTCATTTTAGTTACTATAACAAATGGTCATCACTAATTGCTCATACTCATCTGTCATTGTTTTTGTTACTTATTCTAAATAACAGTCCCGTTACAAAACAATTATCATTATCATATTTTATTCGATTACGCGTCGATTGGCATAATCATCTGAGTGCCTTTAGACGGATTTCATCAAAGACAGGGGTTATAAATTCGAATGAATATTTAGTATCTTTCAGTCACCAGACCGGACTCGGGAACTTCCGGACCGACTAACATAATAAATTAACACAGAATATACTTTATTTAATACAACTATATAAATTAAAATCGAACTGCACTGCGTAATTAATAATAAAATAATCACAATTTACACAGTTTTATATAAAGATACGGTTTACGAGTTACGAGCTTACCTAAAGATGTAAATAAATATAAATATCTTCACGCTATTCCTAATACAGGGGTAGACAGAGTTCTAGTCTAGACAATTAAGTCCATTCGACCCACCTTCCACCGAAGATAATTTCGGGACATCGTGACAGGTGGTGAGCCCGTCGCCGTCTTTATGTCCAAGCCAACGACATAATACATACATAGGTACACATAATACATGTTTTTGAAAAACCCATTGGTACGTGTCTTCCACCTGGGGATCGAACTCGGCTCACCTGACTCGAAATTCCGAGCACCCAACCACTCGGCTATCGTGACTTTGCCCAAAGATGTGTCCGTCAGAATTAAATACCGGCCTTACCTACACCTGACTCAGTGGTGAGCGTACCTAACAGTTGAACATTGAGTAATAAGGTTTGAATTCCTGCCCAGGATATATTGCATTGCAAAACAAGTTATTCAAATACGGTAATGATATATTAGTACACCTTCCTCATACGTATCTACTATATTCGGTTATAAGCGCTTGATACGTACCTTTGCTTTTCGGTGATGAAGGTGGTGTATTCTGCATATTGATGTCACTATACATATTACTCTTTGTCATCAAATCTACCGATAACGGTTCGCGTATCGATTTATGATCGATCGTATAGTTTCCGAACGCCTCCATTAAAAAAAAGTAAAGCAGTGATCAGAAAAGTAAAAAAAAAGATCGTACTGGCCACTAACAACCGGCGCGCGCGGGAACAGAGAACTGTCACTGTTAGTTATAGTTTGTTGTACGTATTACGCGCCGCCTCACTAAAAATCTATAATGCTTCGGCCAATAACGTCATCTCTTCCCCCTTCCCCACGGGTAAGGGCGTGGCCTCGATTATTGTTCCGTCTCACTCGCTCACGAGCTTTCTTGTTACGAGCTTACTATGCTGAAAACGATTTTCTAAAGCTGGGGATATACTGAACTCAGTTTTATCATCATCTTTTATTTCGTCATAAATATTGTTGTTTTATTTTTATTAATAACAAAAACAAACCTAATTAAACGTTTTCTACCGAAGAATTATTTGTTTTTGAATCTTACAATTATAAGATTTTCTGTATAAGTATGAGAAGAGATATATTCTAATAGTCTTACCAACATATTATTTTAAATGTATTTATTTTGACGTATAAACATTTGATAAGAACAGAACAGAACAGAACAGAACTTAAATGAATGTAATATGAAGCCCAATAAAAACATGACACATTTTTCTCTCACTGTGACACCAGCTCAATTTAATCACGCAACTCATTTCGTTTTAATATGGCCCCCGCGCGTTTCTCCCTGTACATTCAACACTGAGCATCATAGAGCCTTATCGCTCGGCGGTCCGGTATTAATACTCCATAACTAGACACCTACAACTTACTCTGATGAATTGACTCCCAGTTCTGCACGTTCGCTTGCTACTTTGCTACTTACTTTATAAAACTAAAGTAGATAGCAAATATTCGGTTTAAATACATCTCATATTACCATTGTTAATCTTTTTATATGTATAAAGTTGGGCCTTAGTGATTGATTGTAAAAGTTAGGTAGAACGGACTTATTCGTCTACAACTTTGTCTACACCCAGTAAGGGAAAGTGCGTGAATATATAAAATTATATAAGGTCTTATGATTTTCATTCTAGTTCTAAGTATTATAATTTTATAAGGTCTCTATAGATAAACTTGCCGTATTAAGCGTAACAATTTACTACTACTTTTTGACTAAAAAAAGTCACGATAGCCGAGTGGTTGGGTGGTCGGAATTTCGAGTCGAGAGACCCGAGTTCGATCCTCAGGCTCGTACCAATGGGTTTTTCAAAACCCTATGTACGAATTGTATCGTTGACTTGGACATAAAGACGGCAACTGGCTCACCACCTGTCACGTTGTCCCAAAAATATCTTCGGTGGAAGGTGGGTCGAAGGGACTTAATTGTCTAGTCTAGACCTCTGTCTGCCCCTGTATTGGGAATTGCGTGAAGATATTTATATTTATTTATAATAAACTACCCATTTTCATTCCATAGAAGTAGTAAGACAAAGGGCGCCAATGGCTTCTCTCTTCTTGATCTAGAAAATTTGCAAACCAAAATTAAGCAGACCGGCGACAGGCCGTAAGGGACAGCATATAAGTATGGCAGACGTTTATGTGAGAGGAGATAATAAATAAATAAATATCTTCACGCAATTCCCAATACAGGGGTAGACAGAGGTCAAGTCTAGACAATTAAGTCCCTATGACCCACCTTCCACCGAAGATATTTTCGGGACAACGTGACAGGTGGTGAGCCCGTCGCAGTGGATGGATAGAGGTGCGGCAGAAAGAAGATTTGGAGACAAACACCTTTATTAGACCTTTATGTCCAAGCCAACGTTGAAATTCGTACATAAGTTTTTGAAAAACTCATTGGTACTGCCGTCTGGGGATCGAACTCGGGTCTCTCGACTCGAATTTTCGACCACCCAACTACTCGGCTATCGTGACTTGTGAGAGGATATGTCAGAGGTATCTGGTACTGCGATCATCAGTCCGCCTCCTCATCGTGGCGATTATGGCAAAATCTTTGTTCCTTACAGGAGAGACATAAGCTTTGTAGTGAACTTTTTGGTAAGTAAGTAAGAAGGTAACCACGATATCTTCGTATTAGGTAGGAATAATTGTATTATCTTGTAAATGTCAACAACCGTCTATACGCTAAAGAATAAAATTTTCTATATTAAATATCCTCTTCACATCATAATAGCGACCTATAAAAAACAAGCCGCGGGAAATAGACCTCTCCCGTAAGACGTAGTTTATCATAATCACCACGCTCGGCAAGCGGATTGGTGAGCTTAGTACCTGACACCTTGCACCTTGGACACCGCTGCCCGTTACCGGTCTGCCTAATTTTAATCTGGAATTTATCGAGATGGTTAACCCGCCATCTATCTGTAGCCAATTGCATTTCCAAGGCTTTTACTTTTGTCGCCTCTTACGCCAAAAGTCACGATAGCCGAGTGGTTGGGTGGTCGGAATTTCGAGTCGAGAGACCCGAGTCCGATCCCCAGGTGGCAGGCTCGACCAATGGGTTTTTCAAAAAACTTATGTACGAATTACGTCGTTGGCTTGGACATAAAGGCGGCGACGGGCTCAACACCTGTCACGTTGTCCCAAAAAATATCTTCGGTGGAAGGTGGGTCGAAGGGACTTAATTGTCTAGACTAGACCTCTGTCTACCCCGGTATTGGGAATTGCGTGCCTCTTACGTCACGGAAAGAGAAGAAGATGCTAATTCGTAAAATATAAAGTACCTATTTAAGAAATTTAAGAAACAGAAATTTAAGCGTAATGAGCGCATATCCCGAATACGCATATTAACATCTTAATCCAGTCACGCTTGGCTGTTACTTAGTCTGTTATTAGGATTCGTAGTAGGTAGAAAAAGTAATATTTGATTATATCAACGGAAAAAATATCATTGGTCTGAAAAACCAATAGTTACAATGTGGTTACATACTCTTTGATTACCATGGAAATATCTAAAACAAATTACATATCTTCAATGCAAAAGATTTGAAGTAAATATTTGTCGTTTCCGCGAGAACTTTAATAAAAAGTACGACATCTCAAAGTTTCATGTCAATATATCGACAACTTTTGGAGTTTTTATCAATTGCTTATTTTTTAAAATTTCAATGTCATTCATTACAAGGTGTAGACCGAGAGTGTAAGACAAAAATTTATGATGAAAGTCTATGCTGTACAATTTTTAAGAACTTATCGCCCACAGATCTATTTATTAATATTTAATAAAAAGTAAGAAATGCAAATAAAATTAATAAAATAATTAGCACTTAAATTTAGTCTATAAAAAAATATATTATGTAAATATTCATGTCTAGGTAATAGATAATTTTTGCGTGTTTTATCATATTTAATGTAAACACATTATAATTTTATTTAATTGTATACATTTTTGTTATCTTAACGCAATTTTCCACTACTGGGTTAAACCAAGATCTAGACTAGACAATAAAGTCCTTTCGAGTCTGTTTTCACCGAAACTTGTTTAGGATTACGTGAGAACAAGTGTTAAGAGAACAAGTTACACCTTAGTGTCCATGCTAACGGCACCGTATCTATACATACAAATATATTCACATAAATAAATATTTGTAAACACATAAGAACATCCACGATTAGAATACAAACATTCAACATGAAACAAATGTTTGCCCCTTGCAAGATTAGAACCTGCAACCCTCTGCCCTGAAGGCAGAGTCACTATCTACTAGGCTACCGGGTAGTCATATTCTTCTTCTTGTTCAATGTATCAAGAGTCCACTGTTGAACCTAGACCTCCCCTAAAATTTGCCACAAGACATAAGTGCCAACATTTTGCAGGTAGTCACTCCATCTTTGGGGGATCGTCCTATGTAGAGTACGTATCGTTCGCGACACATTATTTATACATTATTTTATATGATAACAATATATCTTTAGATCGATATAACAGACGCTTTCCTAAAGGTTTTATAGAGTGTGAGATTGTATAACAAAAAAAGACATAATGTTATTATATACTATATATACAATATTATTATCGAGATAAGTAATACATATTATTATGACCATCTAGACTTCTTTGAAATGAGATGCAAAGAGTTCCTTACATATAACAAAAATGTGGAAGCAGTAAAACCAAATATTAAAGACGCTTGCAACTCCAAGAAATAGTGGCAATAAAAGAGAAAATTCGAAACCGATATTCATTGCTTGGCCACAAACAATGTACCACTCTATAATTGAGCAAAGACAATATTTGTGTACCAACATGTAAACAAAAGCAAAAGAAAGCATTGTCTTAGCTTCCAACCATATTTCGTTCGTCAGTTTCTATTGTTTTGGCGGCAAAACTAATAAATGTCACACTGCGACAAATTGGTAGAAAGAATCGCCCAAAGTCCATTCTTTATATTGAAGTACACACAATGTTGTGTGGATATAAAGTGCTACCGTTTTCGACGATAATTTGTCAAAATTAAAGCGTTAAGTCCTCTGTAATGTAAAACTTTTTTTTTTAAATCTTATTTGTTCTTCGAAAATATTCATTTTTCACGAACACGATACGGAAAGTTTTGATTAACAATAGAATACTACAGCATTCGTTATATTTATTTTAAGTGGTCCACGGCACGGTGGCTAAACGATTAGTTTCAGCGCCGCAGGTCGTAAGCTTTTTTACGGCCCTGTATTTGTAAACTTACTTACTTAAGATCCAATAAAAATATTTTTCATTACTTTTTGTCATAATCGTAACGCTTTGCAAGCGGATTGGCGATCGTAGTACCTTCCTTTGGAGGTCGTTGCCCGTCACCAATCTGTTTAATATTGATTTGGTATTTTTTGAGATAGTTATCCCGCTATCTTCTGGTAGCTATAGGCACTTTGAAAGCTTTACCCTAAGTCGTCTTTTATGACCCCCACGGAAAGAAAGGAATCAATTCTTATGCCGAAATCAGACAGCGATTTGTACATTACTGTATGTCAACTGAATTTATCAGTGACCTTACGAATATGATATAGGTTTAAAGATAATTTATTACTGATAAAGAACATAGGTTCACTTACAATGAGATTACAGAAAACTAGCTGGGTTCGAACAGATGCTTAATAAATATCTTTGGATATATATATATTTTAAGTTTCTCTTTGAAAACATTGATAGACACACAATCCTTAATCTCATTAGGCAAATTATTGAAGAGTTGCGCCCCCTCACTCTTTTTACCATAAACAGCTCTGTGTTTTAGGACTTTATTTTTTATCTTATTTCTTAGGTTATGATGAAATATTCTTTTACTGAAGAATATTTCATCATATTGATGATGATGATGAAATATTAGTTAGATTTTTTTTTTACTAAGATAAAAATAAAATAAATATCTTCACGCAATTCCCAATACAGGGGTAGACAGAGGTCAAGTCTAGACAATTAAGTCCCTTTGACCCACCTTCCACCGAAGATATTTTCGGGACAACGTGACAGGTGGTGAGCCCGTCGCCGCCTTTATGTCCAAGCCAACGATGAAGTTCGTACATATGTTTTTGAAAAACTCATTGGTACTGCCACCTGGGGATCGAACTCGGGTCTCTCGACTCGAAAGTCCGACCACCCAACAACTCGGCTATCGTGACTTGTTTTTTACTAACATGCATGTTGTATATACATAAAGTTGTCTAAGGTTATAAATATTTATATTCTAGTAAAGTGCACGTGTGTTCGTTCTTGTACTACATTTGAATAAGTTTTTGATTACTTGGTTTTGAAATATTTGCAAGGTTTTTAAATTAGAAGGTGCCGCATTGTCCCAAACTTCGATTAAATACTATAAGTGGGATCTGACTAACGCATTTTTTAGCATTGGTCGTAAGTAAATTACATTGACACCAAATATTAAATTTGTGTAAATCATTCTGTGCTTCATTTATAAGATCCGTAACATTATGAATAATATCTCTTTTACTAGAAGGAACGAAGAACGGCCGGTGAAGAATATATATACAGTGAAAGTAAACAATAAAAATAGGTTGTTAATTGACTCAGGCGTTACTTTGCGGAAATTCATTGTAAAGTTGTTATTTAAAAAATTACTTCGCAACCCTCCGCATGAAAATATAAAAAGGTATATGCTACCTGGTCCGAAGAGAAGAAGAGCACCACCCTCCCTCCCACAGATGCGTGCACCTTACAGTGGAATTGGTGCACACATCTGTGGAATTGGTGCACGCATCTGTGGGAGGGAGGGTGGTGCTCTTCTTCTCTTCGGACCAGGTAGCATATACCTTTTTTTATATTTTCATGCGGAGGGTTGCGAAGTAATTTTTTAAATAACAACAATAAAAATAGGGTCTAGGGTCAGACTACTTCTACTTAGGAGACAATCTGTCAAATTACTGAAGGAGGAGGAAGGGAGGTGAAGATTAGACGGATACTAGATTGAATTCATAATTAGTTAATTTATAATAGATTTGTATGATAATATAAAGAAACAAACAGGTATGTATGTAACAATTTTGATTTGGCGAACAGTTTTCTCTGGTAAGCCTATCAAGGTTGATGCGTGAAGATATAATAATCATACGGCATCGGTTGCGATTGAAGGTGTGAAATAATTTCGAATTATCCGACAGTTTCGAATAATTTAGCTATGTATGTAAGTAATAAGACATTACATGTCGGTTTGGGGGAGCAATTAACCTGTAAAAGGTTAATATTCATCATCAAATTCGTCTGTTACTGTTTTTTTTTTCGGATATTCCGATTCGGTGATGGTTACGAGGCTCCGTAACCTTTATGGATACAAAATATTGTTCAAATGGGGACCAAAATAACCTGAAGCTCAGGACCGTACAGACACTCAATACTGGCATAGTTAGAAGTACTAAATTAAAGAGAAAAAATGTTTAAAATTTCAACTGACACGGGCAGTATTCAAACCCGCGAACTGTGCCGTACCGTGGCAACATTCTTATCTCCGAGCTACCGTATCCTACACGTATCAGCTGAAATTTTATTTGCCACGGTACGCCAAAGGTCGCGGGTTCGACACCCGCCCGTGTTAGTTGAAATTGTAAAAATTTTTTTCTCAATAATTTAATAACAAAAATTTCAGCATAATTAATATACTTTAAAGTGAATAAAAATTGCATAATAATTAGAAATAGAATACATACATAGAGAAAGGCAGAATCACAAACATTGTTCTGATCCCTAAGTAAGCAGTTTAACCACTTGAATTAGAAACAATGACAGTACCACAAGCACCCAGACACGAAAAAATTTAGAAAAAAGTTTTCTACATTGATCCGACCGAGAATTGACTCCGGAACCTCAGTGCTGGCGACCCATGAAATCCGGTGTGTACACTTCTCGTCCACCGAGGTCGCCGGGACGGAGTCCTTACTTTCTTAAAAAGAGAGAGTAGAAGAAACAGGTCATTATGGACTATGTGGTCTTTGGTCAGAGTATTAGGGGTCAGCAGTTTCAGAATAAACTCATTGTTTAAATTAAAACATAAGTGACATACAGTGTGTGGACAAGAAAGGGCGGATTTCGGGCAATTCAACAAGACCTTTCCTCTCCTTATTTTCTTTTCATGACCCATCTGGCAGAGACCCGTTTCGCTACACTTTGTCAAGACTGTGTTGCCAAATAGACAATACTTCAGGCTTCTTTTTGTAATAACAAATTCATAGATATACATAATATCACATACATTACTTAGATCCCCAAGTAAGTAGCTAAAGCCACAAACACCAGGTACCACAAACACCCAGACTAGAAAGATATAGAAAAAGTGGTTTTCTACATAATCCCGTACGGTAATCGAACCTGGGAAATCTAAAAGCTGCCGACACTGTGACGACCGGTGTGTTCACGGTGTGACCACGGAGGTCATCCCGTCTCCGTCACTCGTAATGCTGTGACAGCTTAGAATATTTTGGTACATATTACAGAAATGTATTGTTAATACTTTACATTGCCTGCCAATAGATCAACGGAAGAACTGAACAATGAAATTCACAATTTTGATTTACAAGCAATTGTCTCAAGATAACTGGTCCATTAAGTACATACTCAAAAATAAAAAAATATTATACCTAATTAAGAACAGACTAATTACTTATCAGTCAGTAAAAGTCGACTGTCGGTAAAAAGCCTCTACCGAACGGAGGATTTGCCGCAACACTTGACAAGTTGATTGGCATCTACAGTTACTTGACAGTATCTGGTATTTTTCAGATGTTTATCACATCATTGTAGGCGTTGCCATTTTCATCAACAAGAAGAAAGGGGAGTGGTAAATTGTAACGCCGATATCTCACGGTTAATTGCCACACACATGATTAATTACTATGTTGTTACTTCAATTTCATATCGCGCCTAACTGTACATTTATTACGTTATACCCTAATAAAGAAATAAATCTGCGACTAATAGCTCAGCAATAAGTAAAAACAAAAAGTTTGTTAGAACTTTTCTTCTCACTGGTCGGCCCGGTATCTTTGACGCTTTTATTTGCTAAGGTATATTGGGTCATAAAAAATTACCGCTACATCATTAAAGGACGATTGTTCCGTTTTGTCAAAAAAAAAACAGTAATTTTCATAGTTTTGAATACAGAGCGGACAATAAAACCTTTTTTTATGTCTTAACTATCTAAAAATTCAAAAATTAATATAAGTAGGTACTTACCTATATAATCGATAAATTTGAACTAAAGTTTTGAATTAAAATGTCACTAACACAGTGTATTATATATTAAAATTTAGAGACTATTTAATATTGTTGAAACAGCATTTCCTAATTTCGTCTGGTCTATTTGTCTTTAATAATTTTAGAATATCCGGATAACTAATAAAAAATAAAAACTAATAATTTTTTAATAATGTTTAAACTGCCTTTGAATTTTTTTATTTAAAACAATTCATCTGCCTAAATCTCGCCGTAAGTTGTTTTAAATAAGTTATTTAGTCGGTCTCTCTAATTTATATCCGGAATAATTACTTTAGACTCCATACTTGATTATTCAGAAACCGAGAATATCTTCTAGTTCTAGCAGTTACTGAAGGAAATAAGTAGGTTTGATGTCATTGTAATACGTGGTACGTTTTATCTATATTCTGAAATAAAAAAATTACCTTGTGGTCTATCATCCGCACCGTCGCTATCCACTTCGCTTCTAATACTGGAAGGACTTGACCTCTTTAGGTCATCCTGTCCTTGGCCCTCAGGATATCCCATAGCTCGTTTCTCATAGGACATGAAGAACGGAAAATTTGGAACTCGACCCTGTTGAAAATAATACCCCATTTTTCCCTCTCTAATCTTCACATCCTCATCTTCTGAATGCGTATTATCAACCGTATAATCTTGCGATATATTATTTTCTATATCGATCTCCGGTGACCGACGATCGTTTATTCCAACAATCGATTCGATGGAAAAGTTTTTCGGTGGTATTTTGGTCTGCATCTTATTTATTTCCGATTCCATTGCACTAACGATTATGTCACTGCACTATCGTCACTGGCCACTTCGAACACAACTTCTAAACTGACAGCAGTTTGAATTTGGAATGTTGCCGTTGTTCAAACGTCCGACTGTCCGACTTCTCGGTTGAGCTTTGTTGCTCTAGAACGGATCGTTCTAACCACGCCTCCAAGGTGTGGGGGAGTTGAGTACTAAGGTTGCATCAAAACTAACTCTTATTGTATGAAAACAAAGGCTATAATTAAATGTTACGAAGGATGAAAATAGACAGAATGTGTCTGTTACTTTATGCCAAAGCAGTCAAGGTTTATTTTACAATGGACTATTTCATGTAATAAACTGATCGTAATCTCTGTGGTTTTATGTAAATGTAAATGTGTAAACCAAAAAAAAAGTTACCAAATACAATTTTTTAACTTTTATTTTTCTTATTAAATGATGATGCAAAAGATATTGTTTTCTATAAATTATTTTTATATCTGAACAATTAAATCTGTCTTTACGCCAATAGTTACCCACATAACTTTCAATCAAATCTTAAAGGTTTCTACTGTTGTCTATAATATTTTTCAAACTTTTCTTACCTTAACGTTGACTAACCTAGTTGACGAATTCTGGATTTGAAATATTTAATGTGTGATAAAATTAACAATGTTAAATTAAAAAACTTTTAAAAAGCCACTTGAAAAATTAAAACAATATTACTTTTTAAAATAAAAAAAGGCTTCAAAATTGAAGTGTCGACATGCACACTATTTCGGGAGATCGATGGATGCAAGTGGCTAGGGAGCGGGCTGTCACCACCTCTGAGGGCGCACTATGTAGTGCAGTGCACTAATGATGGGCTTAAAACAGAAGAAAGAATTAAAAACTTTTTAAAATGTATAAACTAAATTAAAAGCTGTTTAAGGTTTCCAACCTAAATATGCAATAAAAATAGTATTGAATTAGTAAACAAAATTAAAGACGTAACAGTACCTGAAAATGCTACGTTGGTGTCATTTGATATTAAATATCTATTCCCTAGTATACCTATCGAAGAATGTAAAAATATTATTTGCACAATCCTACATAAAAACTTAATAGAACCCCAAAAATAATCGATATAAAACATGTTATAGATATATGCCTATCCTAAAAATATTTCATATACAATGATAAAACTTATAGTCAAATGGATGGATTAGCTATGGGTAACCCTCCTTTTCCGATTTGTGCAAACATATATATGAATGCTTTTGAAAAGGGAATATTGACTAACTTAGAATTTAAGAATAATATTAAGTATTGGTATAGATATGTAGTTGATATAATTTGTTTATGGACAGAATCACCAGCTTGCTTAGAATAATTTTTCAAATACATAAATGCTATTAATAAAAATATTCAGTTTTCTTTAGAAATAGGAAGGAAACAAATAAATATTCTAGATAAAGATATATCAATTGATATCAACAGACGCGGTTTTAAAATATACAGAAAATCGACGTATTGCGATAATATTATTATACAATATTATTATACAATACATCTCAACACCCAATTTCACACAAACTAGTTTTTTTATACAGAGAATGGAGGCGAACGGTAAGTGATTACCGCCACCCATGGACATCCGTAATACCAGAGACATGAGATGCGTTGCCGGCCTTTGAGAGAGGTATAGGCTCTTTTCTTGAAAGTCACTAAGTCGTACCGATCCGTCCTGCTGACGGCAGCACATTCCATAAAGTGCAAGTGTGAGGCAGAAAATTCCGCGAAAAACGCACTGTGGTGGAATGCCAAGCATCAAGATGGTGTTGATGGAATTTTGTCTATGCCGTAAGGTACGATGGTGAAATTCAGCGGCTGAGATTAATCTAAACAATTACTCGGAGCACTCCCCGTAGTAAATCTTGTAAAAAATGCAAAGCGATGCAACGTCTCTTCGCAATGCCTATTAGATATAAAATGGTCGTCGGCGATTCGAGCCGCTCTTCGTTGGATGCGGTCAAATAGAAGGAGCTGACACTGGGGTGCCCCCGCCCAGAGATGCGAACAGTACTCCATGTGCGGCCGAACCTGCGCCTTATAAAGTTGCAAGCGGTGGGCCGGCATGAAGTACTGTCGTTATCTACTGAGCACGCCAAGCTTTTTTGAGGCCATGGCCTTCCTTTCCAAATGACCGTGAAACTGAATGTTGCTCGATATGTCGACGCCAAGGATTCCGATGTTGGCTGAGGCAACTAGAGGAGTGCTCACAAAACGAGGTGATATGACGAAGGGTTTCTTTTTAGCGGTAAACTTCTGTCTTTTTAGGGTTGAACTGAAATAAATTTAGTCGGTCCTAGTCCGAGATTTAGTCTAACAAAATCTCGACTTCAGACACAATTTTGTTCCGGGAAATATCGACGTGTTCCCGGGAAATATTGGCACGGCCGGTGTATAGGTCATCACCAGTGCTATCGTCTGCATAGCTATGAATGTTAATAATTTGTAACAAATCATTTAATTTGTAACAAAAAAGTCACGATAGCCGAGTTGTTGGGTGGTCGGAATTTCGAGTCGAAAGACCCTAGTTCGATCCCCAGGTGGCAGTATGAATGAGTTTTTCAAAACTTATGTACGAACTTCATCGTTGGCTTGGACATAAAGGCGGCGACGGGCTCACCACCTGTCACGTTGTCCCGAAAATATCTTCGGTGGAAGGTGGGTCAAAGGGACTTAATTGTCTAGACTTGACCTCTGTCTATCCCTGTATTGGGAATTGCGTGAAGATATTGATATTTATTTATTTATTTTTAAATCATTTATATGCAGAAGAAACAGGGTTGGCGATAGCACACACGATAGCTGCATTTAGATCGATGATACATAGGGTCTGTGCTATCCCAATGGACAATGAAGATTTTAATAAAGAAATATATAAAATAAAATCAATTGCTTAAAATAACGGATACGATCCCAATTTCATAGATAAAATGGTAAGACAAAAACAAAAGAAAACTGTAATATCATTCATATCTTTACGCTGGACATGCTTCCAAGGACCCTGATGCGAATAAGAAATGGACAAAAATACCGTTTGTTTATCTTATAAGTGTGCAAGATCTCTATCGAAACACCGAGTGGCATTTTAAACACCGTTCACAATTAAAAACCTCCTATGCAGAAACAAGTGTAAAATACCCAAAGAGCAACGATGCGGCATATACGAGTATAATTGTGCGGAGTGTCATGTGAAGTATATAAGTATAGGACAAACGGAACGTTCTTTTGAAAAAAAAAAAAGAGTGAAAGAACATGGACAAGCCTAGCGACTTGGTAGTTGGCACAACATTTGATCGAAAATAAGCACACCTGTGACAAAACCTTTACTTTAAGGTATTACATATATGTGACAAGGGGCGGAAAGTGGACTGTTTAGAAACACTAGAAATTAATAAATTGAAATTCAAACAGTCAGATAAAATAAGCAATGAGCAAATAGATTTATCCAACTCTCCCCATTTGCAATATTTTAAATATAATTAGTAATCATTATTATTAATCAATTTGACATTTAGATATTTTTAAATATTTTATTTTTTTATTTGTTTTTCTTTTTTTAATTTTTTATTCATATAATGTTCAATAATGAAATTGTAATGGTTTAATTGACGGAGGAATTGAATTTATTATAATTAATTTTGTTACCTCAATTCTTGGGAAAATTTCTGAGAGGTAAGCCCTAAATAATTTACATACCGCATTCTACCTTCTCGTTTTTGATTATTTTACTTGTATTATAAGTAAATACCCGCATTTAAATAGATAAAATAGATTTCGAGTCGAGAGACCCGAGTTCGATCCCCAGGTGGCAGGCTCGTACCAATGGGTTTTAAAAAAAACTTATGTACGAATTATATCGTTGGCCATAAAGACGGCGACGGGCTCACCACCTGTCACATTGTCCCGAAAATATCTGCGGTGGAAGGTGGGTCGAAGGGACTTAATTGTCTAGACTAGACCTCTGTCTACCCCTGTATTGGGAAATGCGTGAAGATATTTATTTTATTAATTTTATTTGATAATGCCATAAAGGCGAAACCGGTCAGGTATTTTAATATAAATAAATGTGGAATAAGTAAAAAAAAAATATCTTCACGCAATTCCCAATACAGGGGTAGACAGAGGTCAAATGTAAATGAGGTCAAGTGGAATTAGTAAAAGTGAATTTTGAAGTGTTTAAATTAAAAGCCATGATTACGCCGGGGATTCTTTACCATCCCTATACAATTGTCTACATTCTTCTTATTTTTCTTCTTTACAGCCTATCAAGGCCCTACTGCGCAACAAAGTCCTCCCCGAAAGTGTGTCTCTAAGAAAGGTGCTACCTCTAAGAATGGTGCTAGCTGTCTAAGTACATAGTCCAGCCATAAGTTCTGTTACAAATTAAAATGCATTTTTAATGAATTAATGTAATTATTAAAATTTATACATACTTAAACTAAAACTTTATATATATATATATAAATATATTTGGCCAGGAATTTATTGGATTTACGCTACCAAGGGAAATTTCACCGCTGCTTGCTCCAAAGATTTTTAAGTGACTCAATCATCTCAATTGACTCACCGTGTCCTTTAAAGCAGGCCTTGTCTTCTAAAACTGACCATAATTCGAAGTCTAAAGGGTTGAGATCTGGGCTAGATGAGGCCCACTTTTCGGCTGTTAAAAGTAAAAAAATACTGTTTAGCACCGAGCTTCTGGTCTTGGTTTATAATACGCAACAGAGTCGCGCGGGAATTTTCATTTCTATAATTGGATAGATAGAAGTGATAAGATTTTTTGCTTCCTAACGGGGTTGCGACGAATTCTGGCTTTAACAGCATTAACAGCCTTTGTAGTTCTAACAGCACGTGGCCGCCCGATCTTTTCTGGTCTTCGACAGCAGAAGTGTTGTATCTATAGATAGTACGATTTACGAACATACGGATGTTACCAAGGTTTCGAAGTGTGTTGAAGTGTCTGAAATATGACCGAAAGCTCCGTACCCACTTTATATATTTTTTTTAACAGCGCATTCCATATTGTTATTTGATAATGAACTCGAAAAAGCATGTGAAATGACGCAAAATCTAAAGAGGTTTCTAAAATAATGTATGTGTTCCAAATTCAAATTAACTAAAAAGTTGACAAAAAAAAAGTTTTTATGTAGTAGTATTTATTATGGCCAGATTAGTTAGTTTCGTTCTTGATAGCTGGTTTCTAATCTGCATTAATTAAGTTATACCAACAAGGAAGTCCCTGACACAAAATGCTGTAACGTTATTAACAGCCATTTAAATGTTACGTTTTCAATAGGATATATTACTAGGCTCCGTTGTTTATACAAGCTTATTACAGATTATCCTAACTTTTACAAGATATACTTGTGAGAATTACATCTACTTTCTCATCTAAAACGCAATATCATCCAATTATTTACAAATTTATTATCGCGACAATATTCCCATAGATGTTTTCACAGTGAAAGTAGACGCAAAATAAATTTGCGTTTTATTATAGTGAAAAAAACTAGTGATTGGTTCATCTCAACAAGGAAAATATTTATAACATAAAAGTATTAACCCTCATTACGTATACGTTACTGAGAGCTCAATAGATTTTTTTTCTTGTGGGGGAAAGTTGTCGTATCGCAGGAAAAAATGGTAAAGTTTGAGATAAGGTAACAAATACAATTTATGATCATATGTTTTCTACTGCAGGTAATGCAGGTCTTGTAATTGAAACAGTTTTCAGGCACTAAAGCAAGTATTACAATGATGGAACGATGATGGCGAAGCTCGATTGACTTGTCAAGGCTGTTTCTTAAAGAGTCTCACCATTACTGTTATAAATTCGTAATAAGCATCTGTTGTCATTGATATAACATCAACGTAACAGTTTTCACGCCCATTATTCCCAAAACAAATTATATAAAGACTTGAAACTTTAAGATAGGTAATAGGTAACAATTGCGTGAAAAGGTATGGTGCTGTTTGTATAGTTACCGCGTATCAATATACCACCCACTTTCTTCCCGTGGGTATCTAAAGTATTACATTTAAGTACTACGTAACGTAACACGTAGGTTACGTAACGTATATACCGTTAAATTAGTAAAAAAAATACAGATTGTGATCACTGTCGTGTTTATCAAGTGTGATCCTTCACAGTCCTATTTTTGATCCTTTATTTATTTAGTGATGTAATTACATATTAGGTACATATAAGAAAAAAATATAAATATCTTCATGCAATTCCCAATACAGGGGTAGACAGAGGTCTAGTCTGGAGATCGAACTCGGGTCTCTTGTCTCGAAATTCCGACCACCCAACCACTCGGCTATCGTGACTTTTAAAGTTTTCAAAGTAGGAAATAAAATTATCAGGGAGCGTACACCGCAACAAAGTTTTCTATGTAAGTTCGTGCGTTTAAGTAGTAAGGACAAACATATTCCTGAGGACAAACAGGACTGACACTAAAAAGAGGAGTCCGACTTTAGTCTAAAGTGAGTGCAGTTCAGGATTAATCCCTAGCGGTTTTAATAAAAAAAAGAGAAATAGTCCCAAATAAGCTTTGGCGAAAAATGGGTCAAAAGTCTTCTTTATTATCTAGTCATCTGCCTATAAAAATGTTATAAGAAAAATTTTCAACCTATGAAACTATCAAACCAGGGAGGTTTACCTGATTCCATTTTACAAAATGGTATAAAAATGCAATATGCAAAGACAAAATATATTTTAAAGGGTTGGTTGCTTAACATACCAGTACAAGTACAGTTCCAGAGCCAACGTCGCCAAAATTGTTAAAAGCAATATTTTAAATAATAAATTTACCACGAACTGGGCAGTGCAAGAAAGCATCTTGAAGAAACCTGCCTGTCTAAAAAATAATAAAAAAATATTATTCCAACAACATGAATACATGACTACCAACTAATATGACCACCAACACGCTCCTGCAGCGTGCCGGACGTTACCCTGCCATAGTCTCTAGTATTTAATAGTCTCAAATATTTGAGAATAGGCCTTTGCCCAGCAATAGGCATTTGCCGGCTACTACTTACTTTATTTACTTACTAGCTTGTAAAGCTGATTGTCAATTGCAGTACTGGAGTTATTTGAGTCAATTTCGGAATTATCAATTATCGGAACAGATAAGTAGGCTATTTTTAACCTGTTATGGCTAACTGTAAAACTGCCGGCAAATGTTTGCTAAAAATAGTTTTAATTACTTTTAAGTAACAACTTTAGTTTTAAGTACTATTTTTTAATATTAATTACTTCATTCGTAAGATATTTCATGATCTCTCCCGAGGCACTTGAATGGTTCTCATCTTATCTTCGAGGGCGACAGCAATCGGTTCGCATCGATGAATCCATTTCGGGTTGGTGCGACACACATACTGGCGTCCATCAAGGCGGAATTCTATCTTTTTTGATATTTTCAATGTTATTAATCTCATCACCGCTGATCTTCAGTGTTCGTATCATCTGTACGCCGATGACCTCCAATTGTATTCTCAGGCATCTGTCGATAGAGTTGCTACAACTGTGGACAAGGTTAACAGTGACCTAGGATATATTATGAGCTGGTCCAACAAGTATGGTTTAACTGTTAACCCATCAAAGTGTCAAGCCATTATAGTAGGTAGTAGTCGGATATTGGGAAGGTTGGATACAGCAGCATTACCACCGATAGTTTTTGATGGCACTGTTATCGAACTGTGTCCTTCGGTTAAAGACCTTGGCTTACACATTGACTCCACCCTCAGCTGGAAAGCCCAAGTCTTGAACGTCAGTCAGAAAGTCATAGGTACCTTGAGAACTCTTCACCGCCTAAAGAACTTCGTCCCAACCCAAACCAAAACAGCTATTATCCAGACTCTAATTCTTCATCTTATCGACTATGGTGATGTGTGCTATTTCGACCTGAATGCAGATCTTCTCAATAATTATGATCGTCTTCTAAATAACTGCATTCGATTCATTTTCAATCTTCGTAAGTATGATCATGTATCTACTTATCGCTCCCAGCTTAAGTGGTTAACGATTCGTCAGCGCCGTAGTTTGCGTGCTCTCACAACCCTTTAGTCTTTTTTGGCATCCCCTGTTCCTCCTTCCTAGTTGTCTTCATACTTCCAAGACCTTTGTTCCAACCATGACAGAACCCTTCGCTCGTCAAATAATCTCCTTCTCCAGTGTCCGTTCCATAGATCTAGCTTCGTCCGTTCTTCCTTCCCTGTTCAATCCGTCCTTGTTTGGAATGCATTTCCTCACGAAATCAGGAAATCTAAAAGTCGTTACTCGTTTAAAATGAAGCTTAAAGAGTATATTTTAAAAGAAATGGCAGAATCATCTCAGTAAAGATTTAACATATTTATAATTCATGTATATGTATATGTATATATGTATGATTATTTATGTACATGTTTATTATGTATCTGTGTAGTTTGTGTGTAATATATTTTTTTTCTCGTCCCCCAATTATAACACCTACTTCTTTTGATCTCTGCACCACCTAAAGGTTGGCTGATAGAGAATGCCTCTGGCATTAAGTCCGCTTATATACACTTTCATGTATATGATGTTTAATAAATAAAATAAATAATTTACATTATTTCGTCAGATCTGATTGTTTTTAGTTTGATAAATAAAAATCTACAAAATATTTCTAATGTTCAATTCGAATCTAATAATAAATAATATATATTGTACCATTAACGTTATGTACATTACTGGGTACATACTACTAAGTTATGCCCTTGTTCATTACACTACACTACATACAGGAAGATGATTTAACCTGTAGTACGTGGGAAAAATTCCGTGATAAAGATTTGAACATTACTCTAAAAATAAACAAAATAGCGAAATAAAACTAAAATTAATCTTTTTATTCTATCACATTGACTTTAAGTTATTTAATCAAGTTAGCTTAGTTACATTTTAGTAATATTTAAATTCATAATATAATAGCTAAAGCTTAAATATATGTAAATTCGTTTTATAAAATAGTTAAAATATTTGTTGCTTGTTTTAAATTTTATCTCTGTACCAAAATCATTGTATAAAAGTCTAATATTTTAATAAAGATGGCTATAATATCTCAAAAAAATGACAGGGGCAAAACAATAATTACAAAATGATTTACAGCGACCTCTACTGTTCAGTAGATAAATAAAATAAGTGTATTACTCTGCCATCTCTTGTTTGATAAATAGGTATTAGAAAACTCTTTCAATGTTATTAAGTTCTTTCAATAGATGTCACTATAATCGCTGGCCGTGTGGTTACTGTGTGAGTCGTAAGAGGTGACAAAGGGAGAGGGCTCTCATAATGTAATAGACTACCGACAGATGGCGGGATAACTATCTCGAAATATGCCAGACAAAAATCAAAAAATCCGTGCCCTGCTACATTGTATAAGATGCAAGGTGACTGGTACTGTGATCGCGAATCCATTTGCCAAACCTTTATGGCAAACCATTCCTTTCTAGGGAGGTGTATATCCTACAGTGGACTTTTACATTACGTTTTTATGTATAAATATGTAAACATCTCCTACCAACTTCATTCGTAAGATGGAAAATTAAAATCGTAACTGCCACCGACTCTATCACATTTTTAACATTACCTATTACAACACAATCTTAAGAATACCATTGCCACAGGAATAATGACGCCCGGACCCTGACGTCCCGGGTTCGATTCCCGGTCGAGTCAATGTAGAAAGCACTTTTTCCTCATTTTCTCGTGTTAGTATGTTTGTGGAATCTTCCTTGTTTCTGATTCTTAATACAAGTGCTTAAGCTGCTTAATTTGAGATCAGAGCAATGTATGTGATGTCCCAATGTATGTGTTGTATTTGTATTATTATGGTAAACCTAAATAAATAAATAAATTATTATTATGTTAGTGTGAAATATGAAATGAAGATGTCACTAACTGACTAGAGAATTTACAATTTTAGCTAATTTGTTACTGGTAGCCTGCGTTACTGGTTGATTTTCCTCAATTACTGGTCCTGTTCCCTCGTTCAAACAAACCGCAAAACTCTTGTAAACAGCCGGGAGTGTACTGATTGATCTATATCGACACTACTAGATGACGGAATTCTTTATTGTACAAGAATATTATTCTGGACTCAGACCAACCTATAGGTTCTTTTTGTTCTTCTAAATTTTTAATAAAAGAGTTGCCAGAGGCTTTCTAAGTTTGAGAACTTTAATTTTGTATTATTTTATATTATCATGCCCCGGAATTTTTCTTATTAATGTCTTTCTTTTATCATAATTTCTTGTTTACTACACTGTCTTACTGGTAAAGTAATTACAGACGTGTTTTTGTGTTTGAGTTATATGGACATCGTATTTATTTTAATGCATTGTACGCTACATTGTACTTCTAAACAACATTTTAGGGTCTTATTACTTTTCTGTGATAGGCCAGATGTAGTGCTCACAAGTTTGGCACCTTATTACTACACCTTACTACTTTCGTCATTCGACTCGACGTGTCTAATAAAAATAAATATTTGACTAAAGTTAGTAACAAAAGAATCGTCATCACGACGGCCCATAAAGTCCACGGCAGGACACAGTCCTCTTCCCTAAGGGAGCGTTTACCTTAATCGTCACGGTCTAATATATAATATACTGATATAATATAGCGCAACCGTCAATTAACGGTCTCGGTATTAGATATTTCGTTCCTTAGATACTGTCACCAGTCTGTTGAATTTCGGTATAGTATGTTTGGAGATTTTTATAACGCCATGTGTGGGTAGCCAATTGCATTTTCGAGGCTTTTTCCTCAGTCGCTTCTTACGACAACCACGGGAAGATAGGGATGGTACATTCTTACGCCGTAACCATACCGCAAAAGAAACAGAAATCAATTATTACAACAGTCTAGGTTGAAATAAAATAATGTGGTTTTAAATTATAAATTTATAATTGGATATAGTGGCTACTATATGTTATTTTGGCCTAGACTACCTCTTTCTTGGGTAAACTTTATGTAATGTCTAGGGTGTATGTATGTCTAGGGTCCTAGAAGTTTTCTAATTAAACATCATTTCTGCCAAATTTTAAAGTAGGTAGACTTCTGCTCTGCCTAGAAATTGTGAAATTCCAGACATTTACCTGTATCTGCCTCCTGGTAGTACTACAAAAACTACGGTTTGAAGGATGAAAAGAACAAAATTCATCACGGCTATGAGGAATCTTTGCCCTTGTGGAAGAAAGCGCATCTGTCTTTCTTCTTTTAAAATGATATATAGGTGGGCTGCAGTAGTCACTTACTATCACGTGGGCTAGTAGCACGTTTTACACCTTAATCCCATAAAATAAATTATATGTCATTGACATACAATTTTGGTCAAGGAATTTTTACTTTATGAGTTGTGTAAACCCGAATAAAAATGTTATCAATACAGTTTAACGCGAGCCGTTATGTAGGCGCAATGTCACAGTGTCAATGTTAATTCCTTCAAGGTTGGTGACTTAAAAATACGTACGATAATCTCACAATCCCTGAATTATTTACAGCAGGAAATGTATCTTCAAAGTTTATAAATATAGACTCATCATATAAATATAGACTCATCATCGTCCCAAATTCAGCTAAGATTTTAGTAATTTTTTTGGAAATAATAGATTTTTTTATATAATAATAGATTGTATCTATTAAGTATATGTAAGTTAATAAAGCGGTTTTAGCTAGTTTAGCTAGCGAGTTTTACTTAAATTTAATTTCTTCGGTAAATTCAAAGATTAAAAAAAATCTTCTTAACAATTATAACTTCTTAACAAAAACTTTTTGTGTTTTTCATAGCAGTTATGAAAAACACAAAAAGACAAAAAAAGCGGGGTTATTATATCATAACCTTGACACATTCATCGTAATTAACTAGCCTTATGATCGTATGCTAGAAAAAGTCTCAAAGATTTACTATACGAGTACACTAAATCGCAGAAACAGACGCTTCACGTCAACGCTGTTACCCAATTATCTTTGTGTATTTTGTACACACAGATAAATTATTAATTATCTTCTTATATAAATTAGAGATTTAAAAGAAAATTGTCACGGGCGGAATTCGAACCTGCCAATCTCGCCCCCGTGTTAAGACACCTACCAACCGAGCCACCATGACTCACCCGCAGATTTTTTACAAGTCGATGTTTTAACTTTAAATTATGAAGGCACCGAAAGGACATATGTAACATATATATTTGTGAATATTATAAAATGAGTAAGCCATACTAAGCTTCTTGTTATTAAGGAGTGTATCAACAGGCATATAGAGTTTACAAATCTAATTCCGCTTAATTAAAAACTTTTATAAAAAGTTTCCATACTGAAATACTGTCTAAGTCAATCCTTATGATCGCCGTCAAGTGGAAGCTACTAACTTAACAGCCTGTGGATATCGGTTGCAGGACTTAGCCATCTTCAGTATGGAGGATTTACCGTATTCGTCTACGTTAGTAAACCGTAGCGTACCAAACATGATTCTTTACGCCGCTGTATGCAAAAACACCGATGGTATAATGTACCTACCTACCTCTTGTAAGCGCCTTTGCGCCTTTGCGCGGGATGGAGCTAATTTAAAATAAAAAGTAAAGTAAAACTACCGTTATCATAGACTCAATGACATGCAAAACTCGTGTCAAAATTTAAATAAAAAGTTACTCCTTTAATGAAAAGTCACGATAGCCGAGTTGTTGGGTGCTCGGAATTTCGAGTCGAGAGACCCGAGTTCGATCCCCAGGTGGCAGTACCAATGAGTTTTTCAAAAAACTTATGTACGAATTTCATCGTTGGCTTGAACATAAAGGCGGCGACGGGCTCACCACCTGTCACGTTGTCCCGAAAATATCTTGGGTGGAAGGTGGGTCAAAGGGACTTAATTGTCTAGACTTGACCTCTGTCTACCCCTGTATTGGGAATTGCGTGAAGATATTTATTATTTATTTACTCCTTTAATAACCTACATACATATAACACTACAGCATCCGTATGTTAGAGGCTGAAAAACTCGAAATCTACTAAATGGATGGAATGGACCTAAAATGTTTACCGATGTATTTTTATCTTAGAGTGTTTGTAAATAATTTGTATGCCGTTGTTACCGTAGGAAAAGGAAATATTTTGTTAAAAATACAGCATTAAAGATATATTATGGCTTTTCTAGATTAGCATGGATATATTTGTTGTGGTCTGATAAATAATATTCTTTACAATATTTAAAAAAAAAACAGGCCCACAACATACCGGAATGAACCCTTAACATACAGGATATACTTTTACTCACCGGTGTACTAATTTAAAAAATGAACTTTCTTTCTTTCTGTGATCTATATTATGTTTCTGTGGTTTACAATAAAATATATGCATAGGCACAATTGAATTATAATATGAAACTGTCGGTAATAAACTGGTAATTATAAATCAAATTTTGGGAAAGTTTTCGCAAACGCTCCAGTATCAAAGTATCCTTTTAACCGCGCCCACACTTTTTTTCTCTTTTGTTGGGAGAAAACGTAGTCTGTGTGACATAAAAGATCTCGATAGCCGGGTCCGATCTGCAACGAATTCGAATCATGAGATTTAAGTTCGTTAGGTCCTAAAGATACAATTGCCTTTACATTATTTTTTTAATCGATTTAAAAATTAACGTATGGTTAACGTTATAAAAAAAAAGAAATCAAATTTTCTTTATCAACTTTTTCCTATTAATGTTTCTATTGCACATTTCAACCACGAGCGACCTTACAAAAATAATGTTTATTTTTTATACTAGATAATCCGCTCCGCATTACACGCCAACCCTGACGCCGCGGTATAAGAGATGTAATAACTTTGGAATCCATTTCATTTCAACCGATGTTTCAAAAGAGAAACATCGTTTTTTATATTCATTATAAAGATTAAAAAAGTGACATATTTAAAACAAATGGATTATAATACTGTGGCGAGGTGAAAAATTAAGTGGTTGTGTGCTACTTATTAAAATATTTTTTTACGGAACTTTAAACTTTACGCTAAACCGAACCATGTACAACAAAAATATAATAAGTTGTACGCATTAAAAGTAATCTTCATAAACTTGTAAACTTAATAACTTCACGCGATAATTACAAAACTATAATAAACTTACAACTTTAGTATCATCGTAAAATACTTTGCAAGAAAGTTGCTAAGTCAAATAAATACGACTTAAAGTAAAGCGTACTGAAAAAGAGTCAGACAAAATGGACGGAAATTGGACGCTTTTCCCACGCGTGGGATTGCGATCTCCAAACTTGACAAACACAACAGTGAGTTTACAGGAGAACTTTGAAATTGACCTTGAAGATACCAATTGGATTTTAACTTCTTCTTTTATAATTTTCACAATGCAAACTGGTGAGCTATCTTTTGTATAATACATAAGACCTTTAGGTTGAAAGGGATAGTATAAATTTGTATTTAGTACAATTCTGTAAAGTAGGCCAAATAAATTTTGACTCTCCGAATGATGCTTAAGAAGTCATGTTTACAAGTGACTGAGCCGTAGTGCAATCTTTTCATAACACACCTAAAGTTTTCTTAAATTTTTACTTTCTTATACAACTCAATTTTTAGCTTTAGTTCAAGATTATAAACTGATTATGGCAAATTTCAACCAAATTCGTGTTCAAAAGTTTTACCCTGATTGAGTTGCAAACAAATTAATTTTTCATGTTTATATTAGTAGATAAGGATTAAGAAATATCCTAAGGATTTGAAATCCTTTTCTTATCTTCCCGCATATTCTCAATACCCCAGTATTGAGATCTTCTAAATACTGGGGTAGACAGAGGTCTAGGCAATTAAGTCTTTTTGTCCCACCATCCATCCATCCAAAGATATTTTTTTGGGACATCCTGACAGGTGGTGAGCCCGTTGCTGCCTTTGTGTACCAACGGTATAATGCATTACATAGATATTACTATACTAATCTCATGGTGACATCGTTGTTTCTGGTTCCCTAACACAAGTGCTTTAGAATATATATGATGTTGTCCCTATCTATATATTTAAGTATCTATCTATCCATACATATAATCATACTCTAACATTCTATATAATATTCTAACAGTGGCAGAGCCACGCATCAGCTTTTGTTGTTGCATGAATGGGCCGGCTCGACCGGGGAAGTACCACTACCTCACAGAATACCGGCGTGAAGTAGAAGTCTAACAAACTTCTGCGTTTCGTTTGGTGAGTGCAGGTAACCGGAGGCCCACACACACACCCCTCCCCCAATTCTGGGGTACTCTAAGGCCGGCAACGCATCCCCTATGCCTCTGGTATTACGGGTGTTCATGGGCGGCGGTATTCACTTACCATCACGTGAGCCACCTGCTCCTTTGCCTCCTTATTCTATAAAAAAAATAAGAAATCCTTGACTCGAGACTCTTTAACTTGATTCTCATGATGAATGTACAAACATGAATATTTGTACATTCAAGTTTATCACACAAAATTTTCCTCTCGTGGAATTCAAACTTGATACCCTTACTCAGTATTAGTAGCTTCGAAGGCCAAGTGTGTGAAGACAAAATTTCTTTCGTGAACTTTATTAAAGATTTTCGGTTTTTATTTGCTGCCTTAAAAGATAGTCAAGGAACAGTTTAAGAATAATATCTTCAGTTTTCCTCATAGTTTTTTTTTTTTCGGTCAAGAACTGCATGGACATAACAATGAAGATGTAATGAATTTATAATAACCCTGCCTGACATCTTTTTTCAATTGATATTTAAGTAACGTTCTCTAAACCTTAAAAATTCGTTAGATTTTAGTCTATTGTTCACCAAAACTAGCATCACCTAAAATTTTCCTCTCGTGGAATTCAAACTTGATACCCTTACTCAGTATTAGTAGCTTCGAAGGCCAAGTGTGTGAAGACAAAATTTCTTTCGTGAACTTTATTAAAGATTTTCGGTTTTTATTTGCTGCCTTAAAAGATAGTCAAGGAACAGTTTAAGAATAATATCTTCAGTTTTCCTCATAGTTTTTTTTTTTTTCGGTCAAGAACTGCATGGACATAACAATGAAGATGTAATGAATTTATAATAACCCTGCCTGACATCTTTTTTCAATTGATATTTAAGTAACGTTCTCTAAACCTTAAAAATTCGTTAGATTTTAGTCTATTGTTCACCAAAACTAGCATCACCTAAATTTCGATTAAATCAAAAGCTTTCTTACCGCCATGTACTTTGAAACCTAATAATGGAGAGACCATGTGCTCTATTGTAAGTATAGCATATTCTATATATTCAGAAATCAACATGTTTTTGATAACTTTTCTTCTTTTCGTTCTTAAATCTGCTTGCTAGACGAGCAGTGTCGTAAGTCCTCACCACTCATTAACTCACCTTCCACCGAAGACATATTTTGGGACAATGCGACTGGAGCCTGTCGCCGTCTTTATGTCCAAACTAACGACATCATTCTTATATAAGTTTTCAAAAATCCATTGGAACCAAAATTTAGTTGGAAACCAAATATTTATATTTGGCCTACCATTTATTTATTTTCTGTAACACCCGGTACGTGTAAAACACCCGGTAAAACCTACTGTAACATATTGTATATAAGTTACTATTGGAAGATTCTATTAGAAGATTAACAAAGTCGCCGTTTATTTTACCACATAGATATAATCCGAACCAGGTGACCTCTTACTTTCAACTTTCTTAGGCAATATACGTTTATGTTGTCTAAGAAAGTTGAAAGTAGGAGGTCGTAAGTAAGCTCTCTTCGCGGCAATAGATCTATAGTCTCCTGATAGAATCCTATAGAGGATCTATACGTTTGGCTATTATAAACCTACATTACAGGAATGTCTAAAGTTTGCTGTTGTGCATACAAATTATTGAAATTTGTTAAGGATTGCATTTGTTGACTGTTTTAAAATTTATTGTTATCCTCTTTGCCAACATTAATGAAAACTGCAAGGATTTCAACTTATTATTCATCGGAGGTCGTCTCGTGATTCCATTACAATTGTTTCCACACTATAACTGAATACGGAGTTATGAGATTAACGTACAAATGATAAAATTTCTAATTAATTTAATTAATCAAATCGCGCAGAAATTTAACTATTATGGTGAATACTATTAGGTTAATGAGTTTATTCCTTAAATGCGATTATTTATTTTTGAGATAGAGGTTTATAGCGAACATTTATTAAATTAATATGTATAATAAATATCTTCACGCAATTTCCAATACAGGGGTAGACAGAGGTCAAGTCTAGACAATTAAGTCCCTTTGACCCACCTTCCACCGAAGATATTTTCGGGACAACGTGACAGGTGGTGAGCCCGCCTTTAACATTTATTAAATGAACATTTATTAAATGTATTATATTCTTTTACGTGATTTTAAAATGCGCTATTCCTCCTTCCTACTTAGGTATAGTAGAGTCTTAGAAATAGAGCTACTATTACGTACGAGGTGAACAGAAAAGCTTAAAAAATGGTACCGACAGATACGGGATAAGGACCAAATTTTAAGCAGACCAGTGATAGACTATGTAGTGCGAGTATCATCTAGTACTTCGATCGTCAATCCGCTTATCTAACGTGATGATTTTGACAAATCCTCCTTCTGGGTAAAAGAGAGGTCCTGTAGTGAACTTTTACTCAGTTGAAAATTAAGGGCTCCAATATTTCTGTTTACCTTTCTACCTTCCTTTTTTCACGAATTTCTGGCATATAATTTTATATCTATATATACTAAGTACACAACTATCAACAAGGAAATTCGAAAGACATTGAACAAAACTTGGTTGAATAAAATAAATAAATAAATAAATATCTTCACGCAATTCCCAATACGGGGGTAGACAGAGGTCTAGTCTAGACAATTAAGTCCCTTTGACCCACCTTCCACCGAAAATATTTTCGGGACAACGTGACAGGTGGTGAGCCCGTCGCCGTCTTTATGTCCAAGCCAACGATGTAATTCGTACATAAGTTTTTGAAAAACTCATTGGTACTGCCACCTTGGGATCGAACTCAGGTCTCTTGACTCGAAATTCCGACCACCTAACCACTCGGCTATCGTGACTTTAAATTTTAAAATGTATGTATTGTAATAATAATATTTATTTCCTTTTTTCGATAGGGTTATAGTCATAGAAACAAAATTAATGATGTATTTATTCACTTGGCTCTATCACTTAGTCATGTACAAATGTTTTTCTGTTTAAGGTTTCGGTATGTTAGAGTCAGGCTGTGTGTCTATTAAAAATGAAGCTAATATCATGATGAAGAATTTAGCTGATATTTCTCTTGGTGGTGAGTGTTATTATTTTTGATTACACGTTATTAACTTATAACACATATATTCGCGTAAATACAAGAAATCATTATGAATACTAGCAATGTCAAATAATTTTAATAATATTCCTGTTAACCACTCCAACTAAGTTGCAATGCTTGTTTCTGGAGTTGTTCACGACAATATTCGAATAGCAGCCCGAACCTGCGATGTTATGTTTCGCAGTCCACACCCTAAATCTATTGCACAGAGTATTGTGTAAAACAATTATTTTTAAATAATTTATTTAAGCTCTTGTTTTTTTAGGTCTGACGTATTGGATTTTTGGTTATGGCATGTCCTTTGGACAGGGAGCTTGGTCAAATCCATTCATCGGCGTAGGTGACTTCCTACTAGACCCACCAGTTGGAGACGCTCTTATGGGGCCAGTGTTTGCCTCTTTTCTCTTCCAGCTGTCTTTCGCAACCACCGCCACAACTATTGTGAGTGGTGCAATGGCTGAAAGGTAAGAATTTATAGCAGGAAATTATGATGTAAAAAAGCAATGTGATATAAAATAATGTGTAAAAATATCTTGTTATGTTTACCTTTATTAAGTAATTTGAATATTGAAAACTGAAGATTATTATAAATATAAATATATATAAATATATATAATATTATAAATATAAATATAAATAGATGATAGAAATATTTTTTTCGTTAAATTTGGTATATGGTAAAAGTGTAGGTTTGTTACCTAAACGTGTAAGAAAAAATCTTAATACTATCAGCAGATTTTCGATAAAATCATCTCGAAAATAACCTTGCCAATTTGCAACAGCCCCATGAATAGCAGCAGTATTTAACACACTAAATCTCCAACCCTATTAAATTCAATAAAAAAAAACTTTTCGTGGAAGAGGCAGTCCTGCAGAGTTACTGACTGCTAATGTAAAATACAAGATTCGTTAAATGTAATACACACAATAAACTTTAGCAACAAAATGTTCGTTAACAGGTGTAACTTCAAAGCGTATTGTATGTTCTCCTTCTTGAACACGATCGTTTACTGCGTGCCAGCAGGCTGGGTGTGGGGCGAGCACGGATTCCTCAATAAACTGGGTGCCGTTGATATTGCGGGCTCCGGTCCTGTTCATCTAATTGGTATGAGACTAAATCTGTATCAGAACATATAATATAAGTCAAGTAACAGTAAAATAGAACTGAGTAAAGTCGAACTAAATAACCAGCCTCTAAATTCCCACAGCTGGGGAAAGGACTTCTGTCATATATTATTTGAAATATAAAAGTAAGATACTCATAACATCCGCTACGTTGCTCCATGATTATGATTTCTGGGACATGTTGACCTCCCCGTGAAGTTTTCCTTTCAAACAAGAATAATTAAGCAATATGATTATTCTGAATGTGAGTTTTGCAGTACGATAAGAAAAAAATAAAGGTTGACATTAAAATTAACTAGATTGCTAACTTTTGTTTGGTAATAATTGCAGGGACTGCTTACGTTAGATTTCACAGGAATACCAGATTAGTTGTATAACTAATTCTCGAGTATCAAAACCATGATATAAAAGATGTAGTACAAACGACATTTAAAACGTTACCTAATATGTAAAATGTAATGTGTGCAAAGTTAAGTTTGAGAAAATAGGAATTCGAGACTCGAGTTGAGTAAATGTGATTAAAATTTTAAAAATATTTAAATCTTAGACATATTTCTTTTAGCTTTGTAATAATGTGTTGCCATGACTAATGTCAGAATGTATTCATCCTGTTTAAGATAAGAAGCGCAGGAAAATACGGAAAAGATATTTTACTTTTTTACAATAATTTGTCCGCCTACAACAAAAATTTAATTTTTAGTAAGATATCACATCTCACGACTTTATGAATGTTAACGAAGGAATTATCATTGATATATGCACACAACGTATTTAGGATATACAAGAATTCGACGAAATGCATAAATAATTAAAAAATGATGGTATATATTATTTGTCAGTATAAAAATACGGTCTTTAAAAATACTTCAAATACACCCCGGTTGATAAATGTGATTTAAGCATTATATATATACATATGTATCATTGGTCGAATATAATAGGCCTAATGCCTAAATCACATTTATCATCCAATAAAAAAATAAAATACTGTCTTTGAAAATAATTCAAATACACCCCTATTTTAATTATTTTGAAAGACCTTATTTTTATACTAAAGGAATGGTTTCCACGTTTTAAAATCGAGGTTACATTTCACTAAATTTGTTTTTTTTTCCTTTAAAAAATAGAATAATATTTTTATGGACATAAACCTAGTAGAATATGTTTTTATAATTTAACATAGTGAATTAAAGCATCTCCGTCTATTTAAGGAGGATCTTCAGCATTCGCATCAGCCCTGATGCTAGGACCTCGCTTAGGACGATACGCACACGGTACTGCTCCTCTGCCGTTAGGAAATCCCGTCAATGCAGTTATGGGAACATTCGTCCTCTGGTGGGGGTGGTTGGCCTTTAATTCTGGAAGCACTTACGGGGTAAGATTCCTTTTTAAGAACAAATTTTTATCGCTTTATCATTTATTTAAACTGTCGCAAATCTTTAATAGCTAAACTGATTGTAACACATCAGCTAAACTGATTGTCACACAGTCTGCTGACTAGGTGCTACAATCAGTTGAGCTTGCTATTTAGTAAACAGGACTTCTGCTTAAACAAGAGCAACATAAATCATAATATATAAATATCTTCATGCCATTCCCAATACAGTAGTAGACAGAGGTCTTGATAATTAAATCCTTTAGACCCACGTTCCACCGAAGATATTTTTGGGACAACGTGACAGATGGTGAGCCCGTCACCGTCTTTATGCCCAAGGCAACCATGTGAGTACAAGGGCAACAATTGTGCATATACGTTACTTCATATTATACTGAAATCTATAGAGCTGTTACAGCGTGAAAAAGGCAACAAGCATACTCAATTTCGTATGTTTAAAATTGGAGTGATTGTGAGGCAGCTTAATCTTTATTATTTTTATTTTTTTAATATCTATATTTCCACTCTGCAAGCTAACAAATGAATCTAGGCATATGACTAAGAATCGAATGATAAATAATTAATTAAAATGTTTTAAATAATCACACACGTTACCGCTAAAGATAGATTCCTGATGATTCTTTGTTTTATTGCAACTGGATGGTGATAAGATCATAATGCTTATGTCTGCATAGACAAATTTATTCACATATACATATAAACATCCATGATTCAAGTACAAACATTTATATTCATCGTGGAAACATTTTGCAACTCGCAATCCTACATGGAAGGAAAAACAGGATCATATGTATAAGAGCATACTATAAAAAGGATTTATTGATCGTTGTAACTGACAAGTCACATTATGCTTGTAGTAGTATAGTAGCATATCAAATTTACTATTTTTTTAGTTAGATAGTCGGAAAAATCATCCTAAAAGATATACTTTTTTACTTTTGCTGATTTTTTTATACGCTATTTAAAGACCTATGTTTATCTTTTATTGAAAACGATGAAGGTGAAGAAACTTGTCATAGATATGTATTTGTTATGACTAAATATTTACTATTTATATCAATGCACATTTATTATACACATGTACATGTGTACATACATTTCATGACAAAAATTACCTGGCAAAATCGGGTAATTGTAGCAATTACGTAAAACCAATGTAATTTTAAATTGGCAACGTTTACAAACAATCACACTGAAATGACTGCGCATTAGTCCACATGTAAATAGCACAATCTGAATACTAATTGGTTAGTTAAGTTGATCCATTATGCATCCAACTTAGTTTAAGTGGCATTATCTTCTTTTCATGTCAACCTCTTTTCTGAAAATAACTCGATTACGTCACCTCGTCCTTAAAATATTGGTACCTATATAATGTAAAATTAGGTGTATGCAATCATTTAGTTTTTCTTATAATAATATATATGATACTATATCGCCTAAGCTTACTTATACTGACGGCGACTTGCTTACCACGAAGGGACTTAATTGTCTAAACAAGACCTCTGTCTACCCCTATATTGGGCATTGTGTGAAGATATTTATATTGATATTTATTTACTTACTTATGCAAAATATTTACCATAATGGCGACGCTTGACAAGCCGATTGGCGATCTCAGTCACCCAACTTTCACGTCGTTGCCCATCTCTGGTCTGCCCAATTGTAGCCTAGTATTCGTCGAGACGGTTGACTCTCCATCTCTCGGTAACCAGTGCCTATTTCAAGACTTTTTCCTTAGTCACTTCATACGGCTCTCACCGTATGAAACATATTTGCCTCTGCAATTACGAATTAAACTAATGTCTTGTTTTATTTATAATCCATTCAATAACATTTTAATTCACCACGTTACCATTGAATCAGCTCGACGAAACAGGCTTATACGGCAGGACATGTTTTTTCTGTCGTAGTGACCAGACAAAAACATGGCTATATCTCTTTAAAGAGGCGTATGAAGGAGAAATTAAAATTTAAACTAATGTGGGTGATAAACGTTACCTTGGTTGATTATTAATAACAGCCTCAGAGTAACATTTTATACACAGTATGAGTGTCCCCATGACAACAAGAAAGCTCGCAGGCTCGAATTACACCTTTATTTTTACATTTCCTTATAACATTCACACTTTTTATAATTTGTTTATTAAAATGACAATATAAATTCTAAGGCTCGTATTTTTAAAATTAAATATCAGTTTTTATTTCAATTGCAATACCGGTGTGAAAAGAGCCTCCTTATGCCAAGTGGTACATAATTTATAGGAAATTATCTGTAGTTGTAATGAATATCGCAACAGCTTTAGTTTCTTCGCGTGACTTCTGTGAACATCCTCTAATTTCGAAACACTATGGTAATTCGAAATACGATTTCATTTATTTCATTCATACCAATATTCTAAAAATAAATGTAATGGAGTCTTTCTCTATGTTATCTTACGCTTTCATAGCTAAATAGATTAACCGATTCTAATGAAATTTTGTAAAGGAATCGCTTAAGCACTAAAGGAGGATATAACAACTCTACTATACATGCGGAAGAAAATCAATTTTGCGCGATAAAGCGTTTCCTACTGCGAATATATTGTTTATTTATACTCAAAAAAACACGATAGCCGAGTGGTTGGGTGGTCGGAATTTCGAGTCAAGAGACCCGAGTTCGATCGAGTTTTTTTATTTATACTTAATATGTATGATACCTATAATGATATAAAGACTACAGTAAACTTGACACAGAAATATTACGGTATCATTGTTTATTCATATAAAATTGTTGCTTATAAATACTAAAGCCTTTTTGCGATAAGTTATCAATGCTCAGGTAATTCATAGCACCTGGAGAGATACGAGTAGTAAATGCGAATGTCTTGACGATATTTTTAAGGAAAGAAAAGGGAAGTGAAAGCGGAGCCGGTATCCTGTTACTAAGTAACCGAACAGAATATACCTCACACCAGTATTCAGCGAGGCCATTGCCATTTTTTATCTTCAAACATTACCCACTACGAAATATTACGTTTCACACACTATAAAATTATTCATACAACAACCATGACTTAAACGCTTCGACAAACAATTAAATACTTGAAGTATGAGTATAGAGTCGTGTAAAAGTGCCTTCTGTAATAACCATGTACGCTGTTGGTGGACGTACTAGCCCTAAATCCTACATATCCAACAATCAAGATTAATTATGAAATAAAATGGAAAAAGAGTGCGTGGAAATTTAGGCATCTGAAGTCAAACTTTTAAGTAAAGGAGTGCAATGCCTCTTACGGCGTTACACTTTTTCTTTCCCACCGAAAGAATTTACTATCGTGGGTTTCACTGCATAACAGTTTATTTTGGTTATCTAATTATCATCGTGTCACATGAATAAAATGTCTATTTGTTTCAACACGTCATAGATTGAAATCTAAATGCATTAAATAAAATAGATAAAAATATTTATTCTATAGGTGAGTGGAGCTAAGTGGCAATATGCAGCTAGAGCAGCTGTGATGACTATGACGGGATCCTTCGGCGGCGGCTG
Organism: Sericinus montela; assembly: GCA_029286605.1. Lineage (NCBI taxonomy): Eukaryota > Metazoa > Arthropoda > Insecta > Lepidoptera > Papilionidae > Sericinus > Sericinus montela. The sequence continues at coordinate 7,097,743 of JAGSMR010000034.1, read as the reverse complement.
CTTTGGTATACTGTAAGTGCGATGTATTCACTTTATATGCGTAAATGCTGTTTCTAGAAAATCTCGTGATCTGTGAAATTCATGAGAATCAAACATATTGGGCTATAGCCTATTATTGCCTATTATATATATAAGCCTATTGCGCTATAACCTTCTATAAGCTAACACCTGTGATAACGATAAATTTTAGTGTAATTTTGCCAATCTCTTTCTTTCCGAAATTTACACTACTCAGACTGAGGCAAAAACGTAGAATTACTAACCACCACATGACAGCATAACTAGCTTTATTTACATAACAACCTCACCAAATGTAAGCTAATCTATGGCGGACAGCAATGTCTAAGAATCTAACGACTAACGTCTAACAGCGGTCACAATATTACGTTAGTAATATTGTGACCGCTGATCCGCTTGTCGAGCTTAGGTGCTATAACATACCCTTTTTAAACCTTTTTTCAGTAGAAGATCTATTGGCTACTTAGGATAAAGTAAAGGACTATTTATGTATTTAAGATGATGTAACGGACAAGGCCAATATTAATATTTTCATTGTATTCACAGATACACGATGATAAAGAACAAAGGAAGAGCGGACGTGATGGAGCTGATCAATAGCATTCTAGGAGCTCTTGTTTCGGTCACTGGTGAGTGATTAGATCAAAACCAATAATAATTTCTTTTGTTGACTCGAAAGATCACAAGATTTTGGGTGCCTTACCCCTGTGGTTACAGATGAGGCTGACGTGTTAATAGAAATAAAAAAAAAATCCTGCCCCGTATAAAAACGATATACATTCCATTCAAATTTCAATACTCATGACTATAAAAAATATATATATCTTCACGCAATTCCCAATACAGGGGTAGACAGAGGTCTAGTCTAGACAATTAAGTCCCTTCGATCCACCTTCCACCGAAGATATTTTCGGGACTACGTTACAGGTGGTGAGCCCGTCGCCGTCTTTATGTCAGCCAACGATATAATACGTACATAAATTTTTGAAAACCCCATTGTTACGAGCCTGCCTTCTGGGGATCGAACTCGGGTCTCTTGACTCGAAATTCCGACCATCCTTCCACTCGGCTATCGTGACTTTTACTATAGCCTATTGGAAGGATGGTTATACTCATGAATAAATTACTAAAATAAGATGTATTAGACAACCTCCGTAGACCTTTGAAATCCCGTGTTCGATTCCCGGGTGTATCAATTTAGAAGAACCACTTTTTCTACATTTACGATTTAATTGTAAATAGGTTCTACTTAATACTAATACTTAACATAGTTCTATGAGCATTTTGACTAAATCGAATTTATATTGTATATAAACAAAAACATACTTAATATTCTTTATTTCTAAAGTCACGATAGCCGAGTGGTCGCGTGATCGGAACTCCAGTCAAGAGACACGAGTTTGGTCCCTGAGGTTCGCACCAGCTTGTACGATTTACACCGATGGCTAGGACATAAAGACGGCCACGGGATTACCATCTATAACGTTGTCCCAAAAAATGTCTTCGATGGAAAGTGGATCGAATCGACTTAATTATCTAGACCCTCTGACTACCTCTATATTGGGATTGGCTCTATATTGAAGATATACATGTAATATTCCTTTCGGTTTCTTTTGAACATAAAAATCAATTCTCTTTTAGCGGGATGTTTCTTATACCGTGCTTGGGAATCCCTAGTGATCGGTATGATAGGAGCGGGCATAGCTTCCGTCAGCTCCATACTCTTCGACAAGCTGAGGATCGACGACCCGGTTGGAGCTTCTGCAGTTCACGGCGCTTGTGGATTTTGGGGTACTTAATAATTAATAATAATAAGAGTAATCTTGTAAAGAGTACTCGGATGCTTAGACATCCATGTGTGAAAAAAATTATAAATTTGAAAGAAGCGAAAGAGATATAGTAAAGGATCGTGACCCTGATAGATCTATCCTCTCTGGCTACCCCGCCAGGAACTGCGCGTGAAGCTATGCAGTAGAAGTAAACTTTACACTACAAAAAAACTTAAGTAAAATATCGTTATTTTCTTTAAAAACCAAGTCGTGCAATAAAGTATATACCAGTGGTAGAGCCACGCATCAGCTTTTATTGTTGCATGAATGGGCCGGCTCGACCGGGGAAGTAACCACGACCTCACAGAATACCGGCGTGAAGTAGAAGTCTAACAAACTTCTGCGTTTCGTCTGGTGAGTGCAGGTAACCGGAGGCCCACACACACCCCTCCCCCCCCCCCCATTTGGGGGGGGGGGAACTCTAAGGCCGGCAACGCATCTGCTATCCCTCTGGTATTGCGGGTGTTCATGGGCGGCGGTAATCTCTTACCATCACGTGAGCCACCTGCTCGTTTGCATCCCTATTCCATAAAAAAAACCTGGTTTTTGCCATATTATTGTCACCTTCACTTCACGCGGTGCCCCCGTCAAACTCACGGAGAACTTGGTGTCCAAAGTGATAGATAGCGTCCAAAATGAAAGGTAATGAATGATACCAAAAGGTACAGAATGAAACCAAACTGCCTAGTCCTAATTTAGTAAAAGTGAAGTCTATTATAACAGCGCTATACCGAATTACCACTGCAGACTTTTATTTATTTAAAGACTACTAGCAATAAAATCTTTACAGAATTTTGATTGTGTTACAGGAGTAATAGCTGTGGGACTCTTTGCTGATAATCCAATACCAATGGAGACAACTAATGGAAGGTCAGGTTTATTCAAAGGTAAGTGTTATTTTGGCGTTGTTTATAGGATTCACAAGTCTCCTTAAATATTATTATTTCAAAAGTCTAATTTTGATGCTTACCTTTAATATAAACAATGGCGTTAAGGAAAAGCAGGGCTGTAAGTACTCGAATTAATTACTTAAAAAAAAATTAAGTCATCAAACACCATTTTTTCAAGGAGAAATTTACTTATTAAATTTAAGTATTTATCCTCTTACTTTAACAATTCTGCCATTATCAGCTTCGGAAAGGGTCTTTATTTTGACGAGAAAACACAGAGCAATTACTATGATCTCGGAATTAGTGACAGTGCTCATTATGGCATTTTTAATCATTTCCTGGGATGACATTGGCAGGAGGCGGCTGGTACCTATTGGGTGTGCAGACTTTAACGGGGGTGTGCCTAATGACATGGGGCGCGCTTGTCACCATGCTGCTGCTGTGGGTCATCGACCGCGTGCTGCCCATCCGCATGGACCCGTACGAGGAACTGCTCGGCGCCGACCTTACGGAGCACAGAATACGCCACGGACAGGTAACTCGACGATTGCTATTTTATTCGTTACAGAAAATTTATATGAAGATAGCCCAGTGTTTATGTGTTTGATTCTATCTCATATGAAAGGCTCTTGAATATCATAACTTATGCAGTATTTGTACCGAAGTCTCGGACAGTTAGATGGTGACAGGCTTATAACCATTCACATTAAATCGTAATCGTAAATAGGCAGTAAGCTTGGTTCAGTGGCAAGAAAATGGCTCCTTGGTAAACTAATTAAGAAAAAAATCTCGTGCCTTAGACTTGGGTATCGGTGGAACGAAATTATTTGGGATGCTTAACAGGAATTCTAGGAATATTTTTGATGTGAAACATCTATACGTTAAACCGATTTCTGGCGTGGCGACGCATGCCGTGGCTATACAAAGGTATACTAATTTACACCCTATTACCTGAGATTTAAGGTTTATAATTAAACACTGAAATCCCTTTTTTATATTTAATTAATTATATTCATATTATTCATATGAGTGACTATGTAAATTATATTAAGATTTCATTTTTACATGAAAGGTCATTTCCTTATAGTCAAAAAGGTTCAATAATTTTAAAAAACGAATAAATATAAACTACCATTAAAATTAGCTGGAGATTTTAATGTAAATTTGCAAGAGCTGAATCAATGCCATTAATGACATTTCTTCATAAAGAATTTCAATTGCAAATCAACAACAATCCAAAAGAATCTACTACCAAATATGGAACAACTATAGATGCTGTAATTGTGAGTTATCTTGATAATGTTTCATCCAATACTTTTGTAACGTAATAAATAAATATATAAATATCTTCACGCAATTCCCAATACAGGGGTAGACAGAAGTCAAGTCTAGACAATTAAGTCCCTATGACCCACCTTCCACCGAAGATATTTTCGGGACAACGGGACTTTACTACTACGGGACTTTTGTAACGTAGTTTAGTTATCATCGACCAATCGTCACAGTAATACCGGCAGAGGAAACATCGAATATAACTGAAGTCTAGTACTATAACTGAAGTCACAGAGAGAGAGAGAGAGAAAATATTTAAATTGTGGCCACTTGATATTAATATCGAATTTTTATATCAAATGTAAATAAATGCTTATTAAATAAAGTTACCATTTTCTGTAAGAAATTCGTAATACTTCATTTGTTCATTAGTATTTTCTTAGTACTTCATTTTTTCATTCCTGTAATAATATTATCTTTTATGCATATTACTTGCACACACACGATATTTCACATCTGCCAGGCGTCCCATGACGGCTCACATTTTTTTTACCATTATTCTTATATTCTTATATATTATTATTTTATTTTACATTTTAGCAATAGTTGAGGTTAGGTTAACTCGCGAAATATAGAAATATATTCATTGGCAGTGACATCATATTAGACAATGAAAGTTCACCATATCCACTGGATGGTGGAAATGATGGACTTTGACCGAATTCTTCTTATAAAGGCCGGTAACAAACTTGCAGCTTGCACACAACGTATGTACATAAACAAAAATAATCACATACTAACAGGTGAGTCGTTTTTTAGTTTTGCGATGTTACTTATTTACTAAGGTACTTAGGATCTGATAAAAGTCGACTTTCGGACATAGGGCCTTTTCCATTATGACGATTTTCCATTATGTTGTCAGCCTTATTTCATTTCTAAAATGAACTCATTTGAACCAATTGTTGACGTTAAAAAAATTATATAAAATGTTACACATATATTAATAAATTATCTACAGGTGGGAGTGTCCCGTGCTGTGTCAGCGCTACGTCCATATCATCGTTCTAACAGTATAGAGGAAGTGGGAGGAATTGGTGTGAACACTGGTCATGATCTTATAGTCCATAAGTTACGTGAGGTATGTATAAGAAGTATAAGTAACATAATTAAGTATGTCAATAAATAAGAAGGTTTACCTTGGTGGTAGTTGGTTGTTTCTAATACCATAACACAAATGCTTTAACTACTTGCCTTGGGATCAGATCAAAATATGTAATGTCATTTGTATGTATTTATGATAAAATTATTATAATTTAATAATTAGTATAGATTTATAATTTATTAATTAGTATGACCGTACACGCCTGGAAGAGGTTTTTATGCCCTTTTAATTGAAGTTTATTTTGTTATTGATATTACTGTCTTGGTTACTTAGCCAGACGAATAAAGAAAACAGTTGTACGTTTAACTGTACCACGTTATATTTATCTATTTCTTTTAAACAGGTTAAAAAGAAAAAACAAGCAACTTCATCGGATAATTTACCAACATTCATAAACAATGGTTATATAGAAGAGAAGACTATAGAGGAGAACGAAGGAACATTCAAAAACAACGGATTTTTGAACAAACGTCCGGGCAACCCTAAAAATGATCTTCATCGCGCTCTAGACTCAATGGCAGATGAATTAAATGGTGAGAAAAGCAAAAAAGGAAATAAGAAGTTGAATCGTACCGAAAATTGTAGCACTGTTGTTAATGTAGTGCCGGAGAACATCAAAGGAAAGAAATTTAAAGAGTTATCGGTAACGGAACTTGAAGAATTGGGCAAAATTAACGCTAGGCAAGATCGCTTCAGATATCGTTACACAGAAGATGACTATAGAGAAGACGTAATGAGAAGTAATACACCTAGCGTAAATATGAGATGGGTTGATTAGACTGATGCGCTTAGATTTGCTTTAGATATAACTTTGTCCTTAATGATTTGAACACTATGTACCTTATGGATGTAACTATTATATCTATAGTTGTTGATGCTAAATAGTATTTATTTAAATCGCATAGGGCTCTTACTGAAGCAATGACTTCAAAACTTTAAACATTATCAGACAATGATCCAGAAACATTATTGGTATAGTCCTTACTAATATGATAATTAATAGTCACGATAGCCTATTGGTTAAGGGGTCGGAATTTCAAGTCAAGAGACCCGACTTCGATCCCCAGGTGGCAGGCTCGTACCATTGGGTTTTTCAAAAACCTATGTACGAATTATATCGTTTACTTGGACATAAAGACGGCGACGGGCTCACCGCCTGTCACGTTGTCCCAAAAAAAATCTTCGGTGGAAGGTGGTTCAAAAGGACTTAATTGTCTAGACAAGACCTCTGTCTACCTCTGTATTGGGGATTGCGTGAAGTTATTTATATTTATTATTTATTAATATGATAAATAGCAAGTTTGTTACACCACTGTTTTAACAGTGGTAGAGCCACGCATCAGCTTTTGTTGTTGCATGAATGGGCCGGCTCGACCGGAAGTACCACGACCTCACAGAATACCGGCGTAAAGTAGAAGTCTAACAAACTTCTGCGTTTCGTCTGGTGAGTGCAGGTAACCGGTGGCCCACACACCCCCCTCCCCCAATTCTGGGGGAGGGGGGCACTCTGAGGGAGGCAACGCATCTGCTATGCCTCTGGTATTGCGGGTGTTCATGGGCGGCGGTGATCACTTACCATCACGTGACCCACCTGCTCGTTTGCCTCCCTTTTTCTATAAAAAAAAAAAAAACTTTCAAGTTTAAACCGACGAACCAATTTTGATACATTTAAGTTTTGGACATAGATGGAACATGCTAGTATTGGCTATAAATGTATGAAAAATTTCAATATTGTTACACCAGCATACTAATGCAGCTATTGTGATATTATGTAAAATAAATTAATAAAATAAATTATAAAACAAATTAAGTCATTTTATTTTCAGACATAACATTTAGGATTCAACATAATAGGTTGAGGAAAAAGTTTCTTCGCATTTTTTAAGAAATTTCACAACATTTTTTAGTATAGTTTATTTACATTTAACTAAAGTATGTAGGTATATTTTGTTCGATAACTTTTTGCCATCTTGAAAGTAGGGACATGATCCCATTGCTACTGAAATTTTGGGGCTTCTAATCAAAATACCGCGATCATTGTTTTTGGCAGTCCTCTCGTGATTTTAACCTGTTATCATGATGAAAAACCACACCCGATCTTTCTCCAATTTTTCAAAAATGGCATGCATTTTATCCGTAATAAGGCGACCAGTGCGACGCGCATCTTTGACATAAAAAATTTCCGGAAAACGCTTAAACTAAATTTGTGCTACTTTTAAGGACACTATGATGAATGATATGAAAATTATGCCCAGTGAAACCAAAAGACAATACTATTCTTCTTATTGCAAATAATTTTAATTCATGATACTTTTTTCCTTCTGTCATACCCTTTTTCTATCTAACAAATAATGATTTTGGTCGATATGAAACTTATGCCCAGTGAAAATAGGGCTGCCGGTTTCGATACCCGGAGAAGTCGATGTTCTTTTCCCAGTGTTTCGGGGCTCGGTGTTTGTGGTACCTTCGTTGTTGTTTGGGTGTCCTTAGTGAGAAATACAATGAGTACAAAATTTGTAAGTCTTATCAGTCGGTGGAATCTATTAAACGCCCAATTAGTCTCTTGTCATCCAATACTGATTTACGGATTTCATAACACAAGTGTTTTAGCTACTTACATTAGGATCAGAGCAATGTATGTAATGTTGTCCTTGTCTATAAATTTATTTTAAAAAAAGGGACTAAATTTTCTAGACTTCTGACTAACCCTGTATTGGGAAGAGCAAAAGAAAGAAGAAACAATCGCGACCACAATATTATCGCTGCGTACGGATGCTATACCAATATTTTTTAGGTACCAATCATATTATTATGATGAATCATGTGCAGTGCTGGCAACACTTGCTTCATACGCGACTGACTCTGGTTCGATCCTCTGACCAGACGCAGCTGATATTGTTAAATTCTGAATTTGACAGAGAGAAATGTAGTCCTAACTAACCTTCCTTCCTCGTCAATGACATAATAAAATAAAACATTTCAATGTATGCATTCCCTGCTCATATCTTTATCAAAATATATTCCTATTCCCTGCAGTAGGCATTAACATCCTATACTTAAATTTGGAAACCTGGTGAGCTTTTCAACATAACGAACTTCAAAAACACTAATTGTAAACTTTATGTTTCCCTCAACTCTTATAACTTTCACAACTAATAAAGGAGTTCACAACTTAAAGGAAAGGAAATTAAAGACAAACTCAGGATTTTTTTTTATTATAACTTGAATAGGTAACTAAAAAACAGAATTATTGAACCAATGATTGATTTCTGTTGGTAAAGCCTTAAATGTCTTCACTGCTTCCTTCAGATCTTCATCGGGAACAGCTAATGTGTAAAGTTTATATTCCTTCTGAACTCTACTTGTGGTAGTATCACCGTTACAGTATATGGAGTCTGTAGAACGGACTGGCATTATTATTTCCAATTCCTGCAGATGTTCGAATGCTTTTAAGATAACAGGTCTGGGGACTGTTTGCGTCGACGAGTTAGCGTTTGCGAACTTTGTGTATCTGGAAAGGGATTAATCTGGTATTCGACTATATTTTTTTATAGAGTAGGGAGGCAACCGAGCAGGTGGCTCACGTGATGGTAAATGATTACCGCCGCCCATGAACATACGCAATACCAGAGGCATAGGAGATGCGTTGACGGCCAAATGTATTTTTATGTAGATATATTAATTAACTATCGTTAAAAAAAACTGTGGATATTAAAGCTATCACATGAACAAAATTGTTATTCATACTCCTATTGTAATTTAAACAATAAATGAATTAAAATTCAGTCATAATGTAAAAAAACAAATGCTAAAGTATTCTCAATACTTTAGTGGTCTGAAGTTTATTCAACCCACTTTTCAGTAATACTTGGTACCAGGAGACAAGTACCCTGTCGCCGCCTTTACGTCCAAAATAAGTGGCATGTAAGTTTTGGAGAAACTCATTTACAATGAGCCTTCGAACTCGCGTGTCACCCAAATACTACTAATGTGGCTACTGTTGATAATCGTTTAAAATTTCGTCGCGTAAATGTCCAACAACCGCAAACAAAGAAGATCGATAAATCCATAAAAATATTCTCACAAGTGAGTTTTCAAGGCTTTTCTCTTAGTAGACTTTTGCAATACCTACAGGAAGAACGGGGTTCGTGTATTCCTACGCCTATATTGCAGTATGTAAAATTTTGCTATAATCATCAAATTAGGCAAGTAGATACCTTTTATCATTTTCGGGGCTATAAAGTTATTAATAAATATTTTTTCTTTAGTCATTATTAAAAAGAGTAAAAATTTTATAACCTATGTAAGATCATTTTAAAATTCATTGGCTGTTCATTGAAGATCTCCATACCATGCTTCATTGTAATGACCATAGACAATTCTAGTGTGACATGACAATGATAATAAAAACAACTCTTTTGCTTTAATGTTCTCATATCACATCCATAGCAAAAAGGGGGTGGCATTTTCTTACCTATGTAAGACCATTTCAAAGTTCATAGGCTGCCCATCAAATATCTCCATACCATGTTTCATAGCAATGACCAGAGACAATTCTAGTATAGACAATGATTGTAATAATTTCACTCTATGCTCTGGTGCCACCGTGTTATCTACAATTTCTACAAAATCTGCAACATCTATGTATGGTTTTCTTGGACCTATATTTGATACTACTTGAAACTGAAATAAGAACAGATAATACATTAAATTATTCTTGTATTTTTTTATTCATCTTTTTAAATTATCTTCATAGTAAAATCAAATTATGTTGTTTCTATAGTCAGTGCCAGCACTGTTAATATTGTATAAAATAGGATATACAAAAATTTTATAACAAAGAGTTATCATGTATTATATAAATTACTCAAAAGGCTTGACTTTATTCACAGTGAACTTTAGATACAGTTTTATGATAATGATGATCTTGCTATTTGTTTGTTGCTATTTGTCTATATGCCAAATCCTGATACTTCATTAAAATGAATTGAGACATCATTCTACCAATCACATTTCTACTTAAGTCAAAAATTAAACAATATTCCTTGATTATAGTTTTCATCAAAATAAACTATCTATCTATCTTTAAACTATCTATTTTTAAAACTTTTTATTTACTTTATTAAACTTACCAAAACATTTCTAAATATTTGCTCATTCACTGTAAAATAAGATAATTTTTCAAGTGCATCTGTCACCCTTTGATCTTCCACTAAGCTTTTTATATGCAAGTTCCAATCCTCGAGAAAGTTGGCTTCCAACTCTGCAAACTGCTGAACATCTGTTTTGCATTTAGCTAATACTTCTTTTGATATAGCATATTGTGCGGTATTATCATTTAAATTTACATCCATTTTTTCTGTAGTACCTGAATTTAAACAATTATATAACACAGTAAAGTGCCAACAACTAAATTAAGATTTTACATCAACAAAAAAAAATTAAGCACACAAAAATTATACACAGCCTTGGCAATTAAAAAATTAAACAAGTTCAAACCAACATACTTATAGATTTTCTCCTTCCAGTCTTTCTCTTCCTTGGAGTATCCTTACTTACAATATAATTAGGTAAATTTAAGGGCATACTGAGTAATTGAATAAGTCTCTCTTGTAAAACTAGTAATGGTGTTTTTTCATTGTTTCTGCTGGGATCAGTATTTTCATTTGGAAATAAAAAGATGTGCCTATGTGAGAAACGAGATTTGACACGTTTTTCTAACATTTCCATTACATCCAAACGATTGGTTATACCTGTACATAAAAACGCACATACTTGTACAAACACATTATTAAAATTTTTCCACTAAATCTAAAAATGGACTCAAGAAGAATGAGTACCAGTGTTTTTTAATTTAGGAAATAAATTTTTTTGCATTAAATTTAAATTAATACTAATATTAAATTGCATTATAGTTCCAGAATTCTTTCATAACTTTTGTCCTTTTTGTTATTTTTTATATATATTATAACTTTTGTCCTTTAAGTCCCTTTGTTATTGACCTATTACTAATAGTTGTATTCAACTGATTCAAGGTGGACCAACTGTTGCAATTACAAAAACAAAAATTATTTCAATAAACTGAACAACACTGAATAACCTATGCAACTTACCCAACACACACATAGGTGCTTGTTTACTGTGAGTGATATCAAACAAATTGTATAACAATGTCTGAGTTTTTCCACTGTGACAGAACAAATCAAACTCTTCTAGAATAAATACCATACTCTTGCAACGGCGATCAACACCGCTCTGCAAACAACTCAGCAAGAAACTAAGGTTTTCAGCAAAAGTCCCAAAGACACGGTCTCCTATAGCATTCTCAAGTTGCATCTGGAAATTAAAGTGACAAATTTTTATACTATTGATCTTTGTCACATGCTCATATCATGTATACCACTATTATCTACATAAAAGTCATCATGTACAAAGTATAAAGTTATAGTACAGAACATAGTATTGATTCAAATACACTAGGAATTCATAAGGAATTACTAGTCTTAACTATTTAATATTAGCTGGGAACAAGCTCAGAAAGATCTTTAGCAACTATATAAATAAAGATTAAAATCAAAACACATAGCTCTACATAGAATGAACAAATTTGATAGACAGTTTTAATTTCCAATAAAAGTCAATATACATTTAATATGCAAATAAATAAATAAACAATTTTATATGAGGAAATACCTGAGCTGTGATTGACTTCAGAGCAACCTTGTCATCTTGGTGTAGAAGACCATTTAGTGTAATTATCAATGAATCATTTGCTAAATCCAACTCATGGGCTAACTGATGTAAGACCGAGTTAAGAAGCTAAAAAAGAGTTTGTATTTTAGAATTCTGAAAGTACACTGATTTAAATTTATTAACCATGAACTAAATAGCCTATGTTCTATTATTTGAGTCTGGAAGCTTTAGTTTGGGTGATTTCAACAAACATGATTAGGAACTGCATCTAAGTTGCCAGTTATGATTTACCATGTCTATGTCATGCAGTGGACCATTCAAAGGTTGTTAAGGTAAACATTAATTAAAAATCACAATTTCTTTTTCTCTTCTAGTGGAAATTTTCAAACTGTGTTGGAATTATATGCATGTATAATTTCACTATATTAATACATGTAAATAATATATTAATAATAAACGTATACATAAACGTATTATTGCATGTAACTTAGAATACTTTAAAAAATTACACACGGTCGTTTTCCCGCAACCTCTAGGTCCAATTATGAGAGCAGAGTGAGATTCTCCATGCGATACGACTCGCTTGATCAAATCATAAACATGATTTCTTTCTTGTGTATGATCCTGAAAATGTACTTTATCTTCCAAAATTCTTATTTTTAGATACTTTCTAACAAATTTTACTGATAAAGTTGTTTTCATGTTTTTTAACTGGTTCATATTGTGAATTTAAAAAGGTTTTTGAACAAATAATATTAAATATATTTATGCCAGAGAAGAGAGATAATGTAGTGGATATTTTTATTTGAAGAGATGATTATTGGGGTAGTGGTTAATAGTTCTCAGTATTAATAATGTCAGTATTAATAATCTCAGTATTAATATGTACTCATTGGTTAATAGTTATTTTCTCTTCTAATGCAATTTTTAAATTAAACCTATATAACTGTCATATCTGTCATAAGCAGTTTATGTTGCCAAATTATGATGTAGGATTGATGAAGCGCTAGAGGCATGTAAGGATCGTGTCATTCTACGATTTGTTCTCTCTGGCTAGTCCATCGAATAGTATTTATTTATTTTTAGAAAACCAACAGTTTATTTAATACATAATTTAACAAACAAAAAAAGTATGCGAAAAGATAAGACAAGATTATATTTTTCTGAAAAAGTAGCCATTTACATAAAATAAATAGTTTAAAAAAAAACTAAAAAAACACGCTTTTTATAGAAAACCTAACTAAAAAATAGAAAATCAATTTTAATAGATTTAAATTAAGAATAGCGATAAAAATTTCAATAAGTATAAATTAATAAAAGTCTGAATAAATAAATTATTTTATTTTAAAAAATCGTGGGGTGCTTTTTAAGGTATTATCAAAATGATAATCACTCTTTATCAGAAAAAAAATATTTTATCTGTCAATAAAATATTTATAAGTATTGCACCATGCACCCCACGCTTTTTCAAAATAAAGTATTCTTTTTTTATTCACACTACCATTAATTTATATTTATTGAAATTTTTAACGCTATTCTTAATTTAAATTTATTAAAGTTTACTTTTTTACTTTTAAGTTTTTTTTATCAAATTAGTGTAATGTCATCGGTCCCCGATAAATCTACAAAGTTTGAACGAAATCTGGCCGTTTAAAGTAGGTCAAAATCGCGCTCATAGAAGTCGGTTACAAACATATAAACATACAAGTGAAGCTAATATAAAGCGTGTAAATACGATGATTATTGTGTAAAATTTAAAAATTTGGGTGGTCCAAATAGTAGTTTCTAAGTAAGTCTTCACCCTATTAATCATTTTCTCATGATAAAAGAAAAGTTCGATTTACACCTTATGGTATGGTACAACACTTGAAAGATTTCGTAATATTACTTTTATAACCTTATCTTAATAAACTTACAATATTATAAGTTATACTACATTTCATTAATATAACTTTACATAATTATATTTTCTTACTAGTGTTATTTCATTGCTTACAAGTCGCACCTATTTCAGTACATAAATTATAAAATGAAAGTAACTACCAAAAAGTCCCCGTTATTTTTATCAACGAGTCAAATGCTCAACAGACAACTTAAGGGGAAACAAAAGGCAAAAGTCGCTCAACTTGGCAGCATTGGCTACCTTCAACAGTTATTCCCAAATATATATATTTTTTGTGTTTGGCAGAATTCTTTCATTATTACAATGCTGGGCAATCAGCATTGTAATAATTGACAAAACTTCCTATGTAATATTATACTAGCCTCTTCTGAAATAAGTTTGTTTTGGACGATGTTTCATAGCTTTATGACCAAAATACAGATTATAAGCTCAGATATAAATAAAGTATACTGCGCATGTTTCACTTGCGAACTTAATCAATATTTGTAACAAAACACATGAGAGTAATCTTCAGAATATTATAAAGCTGAGAAAAAAAAGAATAACTAATTTATTTTTTCCTCAAATTACGTGTTTAGTATTAAAGAAAAAAGTTGTTGTTTCCCGTACTGGGGTAGACAGAGGTTTATTCACTTGCACAATGCTACTGTGATACATTCATGGTAGCATTGCGCAAGTGAATAGATCAATGTTTTTAACAATATACATGAGAGTAATCTTAGGAAAATTATTTCTCTGCAAAAAAAAAGGAATAATTAATTTATATTTTCTTGAAATTACGAATTTAGAAATTAAGAAAAAAATTACAATAATATCAAAAATAATATCCTTTCTTCATAAATTCACTCAATTTCCAATTTAAAAAACATAAATTTTCGTGAAAAGTCACGATAGCCGAGTTGTTGGGTGGTCGGAATTTCGAGTCGAGAGACCCGAGTTCGATCCCCAGGTAGCAGTGCCAATGAGTTTTTCAAAAAAACTTATGTACGAATTTCATCGTGGGCTTGGACATAAAAGGCGGCGACGGGCTCACCACCTGTCACGTTGTCCCGAAAATATCTTCGGTGGAAGGTGGGTCAAAGGGACTTATATGTCTAGACTTGACCTCTGTCTACTCCTGTATTGGGAATTGCGTGAAGATATTTTATATATTTTTATTATTTTTTTATAAATTTTCGTGCAAGTTGATTTTCTCAATATACGGTAAATGTTAAGAAAAAAAATTATAGTAATCTCATTTATATTACTGAATCCGCAATGCTTTGAATATAAGAATATAACTGTCTCTTTCTTAAATACGACTATAATTACATCTATCCTCTTCTTGACCTTAAACCCTAGCAGATATTTTGTTTCGCGAGATTTTATTTATGTCGGATCAGATTTTGCAAAAGCTCAGACGATAAATTTGATTTTTTTAGGAATAGTTGTTCTTTTACGAGAATTTCCAATATAGTTCTAGTTTGCATTTAATATTAACACCTAGTTCCTTGAGAGTAAAGGTGTATTTAGTGAATATTTATTTAATTAATTATTTCATATAAAGTGTTTGTGGTTTAACAGTTTACAATGTTTTATAAACTCCGGAACAGGTTCTAAATAGTTAAATTATATTATTTATTGCAAAATTTTGCACATGTCACCGACATTACAAGTGATACAGTGTCACAATGTAATTTTGTTAAATATAATTTTATCAAACCTGAATGTGTTGCATTGCTTACATTATGTTGATCAAATCTACTGTCAATTGCTAAGATAATAGAAATAAGATAAAAGGATGAATTTTATTTGTATGCATTAAAATATAATTATATGTATACAAAAGCAGAAAGCAAGGAAAAATTAACATTTTTCTATATGTGTGTTAAAAATATATACTTCTAGTATATATATATTAGTTATTGCCTAAACAGTTTTATCAACCTAGAAAGCATTATACAAGCAGAGTATAAATAGTATGTGTGTAATTTGTACAATATAAAAATAAATTAATTACGCATATAAATATATCTGTACATGAAACCACTATTACCTTCAATTAATTTATCATCTTTTTAATTTATTTCCTACAAAAAGTTGGAATGTTACTATGCTTGTGATTATGTGCTTATAACCATAGATAATATTACTTTGTTTCGCTTTCACTTTCGCGTTGCACAATTCACATATCGATGTATTGGTGTGTTGTTGATAATATCCGTTTGTTTTTTATTTTTAACTTTGTATTGATGTGTTTTTAATTGCGCTGTTGGTAATGTTGTTTGCATTTTCTGAAAAGGGGATTCAAGTATTTAAATAAAACGTAAGTATTACCAGCTTTAGTAGTACATTATCAAATTAATTGAACTTATACGTACAAAATTATTGTAATCTCTAATTTACACACAAATTATGCGTTTTGATGAGAATTAAAAGATTGTGGGTATTTTGAGATAATTGTTAAAAGCTGTTAAATTATTCTCACCTGTTTAATGTATGAATCGGCGTCTTAGTACGTACGTACATACGTACTGTACTTTGATTAATTAGTTTATACCTCCCACGTAGTTTACAAGTACAATATAGCAAAACAAGGTAAAAATTAAACTTATTATGTTACATACTCTTCAGACAATGTAGTAATAACATTATAAACAATTTTAATGCATTATATTTTGGGTCAAATATAAGTTAGGGCTGGGGCTGTTATTCAATTTTTAATTAAAATAGATTCATTAAATTAATTAAAGTTCGCTTAACATTTAACCAATTTCCAGCCTGGAATAAGTATCTTAAGAAAGAAGGAGGTCCTTTATATAAATGAACATCATTCCATTTTAGTGATAACCACTTGGATAGATTCTTATTATATGTAATAATTCTTTTTTTGAAATTTTATGCAAGGATTATAATACAAATGTGAAAATTAGCAGTTATAGGCATGAACCACAAACTTTTAAGGAGTACTTAAAACATTCTGAGGATACCTATGTGCCTGAAGAATATGGTAAAAAATATTATTAAATATAGGAAATGACAGATCCATGTATCTGCAGCACTGAAGAAGACTGTAGACCTATTTCTACATGTTGGTAGAAAGCTACCCAGGCACTTGGTTAGAACTGGGTCCTACTGTTAAATCATCTCAAAAGGCTATCATTTAAGATTAATCTGATACTGTTTTTTTGTTGAGGTATAACATATTTTAGTACTGTGATTAGTAGGCTGTCTATTTTATATACATGTGTTTGAAAATTACCTACTAGTTTACTACCTACTGGTCAGTTCCACTATGTAGGTTTGCATCACCTAACCAATTCTCAGGTTTGAGTATAGTCCTAGCTTTTTTTAGTAAAAATAATACATACATAATAAGTATGTACATAGAGAGGAACTACATCACATACATTGCTTTGATTCTAAAATAACTAGCTAAAGCATATTTACCTCAAATATTACCCCCAATGTGAGAGCCAATTTATAGAAGAGTAACATTTTACCTATGCATCTCATCTTAGTTCAAGATTGCTTAAGGA
Source organism: Sericinus montela (assembly GCA_029286605.1). Lineage (NCBI taxonomy): Eukaryota > Metazoa > Arthropoda > Insecta > Lepidoptera > Papilionidae > Sericinus > Sericinus montela. Next base: position 7,080,458 of record JAGSMR010000034.1, on the reverse strand, counting down.
TCTAAAACCTAGGTAATATTTATAGAGACTACAACCATTATATTGAGAGAGCCTACAAGCACTGTTTATAATACAGATGCATGTATAGGCTTAACAATTAACATTGTTTCTGCTATACTTTATAATAGCTCTTATTAGTTTGTTACATATTTGTTGATAACCTTTTGTTATCAAGGAATATACTGTGATTAGTTGATTGTAAAGCATATAGTTAGTAATTGTGTTGCTTTAACAAAACACCCTGAAACTGGGGCACATTGAAGTACATGCAATAATAGGTTGTTTTACTTGTAATTATTATTTGCATTTCTGAGTTAATTTATTTTGTATGCTTTTATTAAATTTGCAAGATACGGAAAGTGTTATCAGTATGGATTAGACCAAATACTAAAAACTGAATGGGTATTGAATGGTCTGCATATATAAATGTTTCATTCAACTACCATTCTATCACATTGAATTATTGTATAATTATTCATAAGTCAGTTTATGTGTCATGGTTAAATTATTCTTTTCAGATGTTCCCTACATTTAAGACAAATTTAATGTGTCATACACATCCAACAATAATTTTTACTCCCTGCAATGGCGGAGGAGCAAGCATGCCTTGTGCGCGCCCGTTCTGATTCTGAAAATTCCTCTAAACTTGGCAGCTTTGGCTCTATTTCCCGCACTATGACTTATACAGAAGACAGACTTACTGGTAAGTATATTCTTAATGTAATAGATATGTTTTAATTTAATGTACAATCTAAAGCAAACTTTTGTTTAACATTCTACTTAATTTCCTTTTTTGTTAGCTGAAATAAATAATAACATTAAATGTAACTCCAGGCCCGCCAACGCTATGCTCATACCTATTTGTCTGTAGAACCGATAATGACGACCTACAGCGTGAGCAGTACGGCGTTTGAAGCGGAATACTAGCGGACATTGAGAGTCGAGTGCTGACACTGATTATTAAGCAGTCGCAATTTTTATACTTTTAATTAACTTTATCTCTATATATATATGTAAATACCTGCAACATTGTTCTCAGCGCGGCCGAGTATCCTCGTGTTAACGAAGCCAATGTTATGAAAACAATATAAACTCACCTGTAGAATTGTATAGTAAACTAATAAGTTACGCATAAACTAGTAACACATAAACTTACACATAATGACGTATTCTGCTGTGGGGTTATGCAGCTGACGTAGAAACAGTATTTGTTTTACAAAAGAGGGCCATATGAGCTGTGTATTGTCTAAATTCCAGAGCAACTCTTAGAGAGAAAAAATTAATATTTTTAAAACTGGCCTCAATACATATATGAAAATTTAATGTATGTGCATAAAAACATTAATACTTTTAGCAAGACTTCTGATGTACATAATGTAAATACTAGGAACAAACACAAGCTTGTAACACCGGTGACTAGACTCCATTAAGTAAGTAACTCATTCATAGGGTGGTGTATACGCTTCTACAACAAAGTCCCGGTAAATGTGCAAAGCCTGTCTATTAACAGGTTTAAGAAACTTATTAAAGAAAAGCTTTATAGGAAATTTTCTTTTGCCTGTTTCTTCTCTGTTAGAGGAATCTCATTACGAAATGGTAGTAGATTAAAAATGACTATGGATAAACAAATGTATGTTCTTATGTCGATGAATAAATGATTTGTATGTGAGTAAATGATGAATAGTGTCCAAGCCAATGGGTACATTATACTTTACACACATACCTATATATTTTCATAGATATATTTCACAAATATGAATTGAATGCAAGCATCCTAATTCACTACAATTCTCTACAAATGGTTCAGAAACTGTAAACAAACACTTCTTAATTTTCAAATAATAAATATAAAACTTCAAATAACCACAAATTATTAACCAATAGGCCCTTACCAATATTATGAAATAGTGAAATCTTAAGGTAATGTTTAAGTATTGGCCTCACAGAGTTTAATCATAAATGTGAAAGGTGCTGAAGGTGCTGGGGAGCCAGGAAATGTTTCCACTGCAGCTGCCAATCCTCCAGAGCAAGTCCCAGATGGCAATGAAAGCGGGGAGCTATTGGATTATAATGACTCCAGTGTACTTGAACAGTTTCATGAAGACGCTTTGCGGCAGGTTGTTGTCAACAATGTACTTTATACAATTATCTTAATCTACATTATCTAAAAGTGCATGTTTTCATTCATACATTATAGGTACAGTACACTATAATAAACATAAAAATATTCGAATTAGTTTGTAATGTATGACCTAGGTTATGAATGTGCCACTGCTTTTCTTCCAGCGGGTGACGTAAGGGGTGACTAAGAGAAAAGCCTTAATTGGAGATTGGTTACCGACAAATTGTGTAATAACCATCTCGAAAAATACTAGACCAAAATTCAATAGTCTGGTGACGAGCAGAAGCGTCTATTTTTTGTCAAATGCGAATAATGGTCGACCTTCCCAACGGGACAGCACTTCGGTGCACTTTTACTGGCCATTATGTTTGTTAAGGCTGAAATAAAAAAAAAATTTGGTTTAATATATTACTGTATTTACAACAGATTAAATAATACTAAGTTATATCTGCTATTTTCCTGAATTTCCTAATTTTTTTTAATTCCGAGTTTTTATCGTGTATTCGCACTAATGTCGGTGTCGTAGTATGTTATAAATATGAAATCGACATATTAATTTGGCTACAGATGCTTTATAGCTAACAAAATGGTAATATACCTACTTAGTAATTTTTCTCTTTTCTTGTTAAAGGCGGGCTGTGGCGTATCACAAGCACGGGTTTTACTAGCTGTGACTCTCGCAATAGCCGGCGCTTCCCTCGAGCTGTCTGCTATACCCTTTGTATTGCCTTCTGCAGAGATCGAGCTCTGCATACTGCCACATGAAAAGAATTGGCTAGGTATGTGTATTTTTTCGTTGCGAAGTTTATGGTTTTCAGCCTACGTTAAAAAGTCACTATAGCCGAGTGGTTGGGTGGTCGGAATTTCGAGTCAAGAGACCCGAATTTGATTGCCTGGTGGCAGGCTCGTACCAATGGGTTTTTCCAAAACTTATGTACGAATTATATCGTTGGCTTTGACATAAAGAAGGCGACGGGCTCACCACCTGTCACGTTGTCCCCAAAATATCTTCGGTGGAAGGTGGGTCAAGGGGACTTAATTGTATACACTAGACCTCTGTCTACGTCTCTGTCTACATTGGGAATTACGTGAAGATATTTTTTATATTTTTTTACTATTAATCCTATCCCCAAAACCTATATATAAATCCTTACCAAGGTATCTCGGAAACTGCTCTGGCGAATTGATTAATATTTTAAACAAATAATAGACACGCCACATGACACCAGATGATATCGCCTAAATACTTTAAATGACTTTATTTTTCATTACAATCCTATCACTGTTCACATTTTCAAGCGCTTGTGGCAGAATAATGTGTCTATGTCATAGATTAAAATCGTATATACATGAATTATCAATAATTATAATTAATAAAAACATAGATATGGACAAAATCACATATATTGCTCTTATCCCAAACAAGCAGTAAAGCATTTGTACTTGTGTTATGGAATAAAAAACACCGAAAGTACCACAGACCCCCATACCCGAGACAATGTAGAAAAAATAAGAATAATTGTACTAAGAAACCTTTGATATTGCCATAAAGGCGAAACTGGTCAGGTATTTTGAGAGAAATAAATGTGGAATAAGTAAAAGAGAATTTTAATGTGTTTAACAATGTAGAAACATTGACCCGTCCGGGAATCAAACCCGGGATCTGGAAGCTGGCTACACTTTGAAACTAGGTCTTTACGTAACTCGTTTGCGGAGATTTTTAAACCACCATAAACGGCCCCAGCCGTCCGGTCTCCCATGCGATCTTCCATCTGTTTGCTCTTAATATATCTTTATTATTTTTTATTTATTGTTATTTGTTAAGTATATATTTTGTGATTGTCTAAATTTTATCGTCTTTTACGTAGTTTAGGTGTATATATCAGGAAGAATACGAAACCAGGATATATAAACAAATATCCTACACAATATTAAAACATTCCCGAGGTTGATTTTAGTGTTCCTGGAGTATACTGTATTTCGCAGTACTGATAAGCCTGGTGGGCGGGTCTCTGGGCGCGGTGGGGTGGGGAGCGCTGGGCGAGCGGCTGGGCCGCCGCCGCACGCTGCTCTCGTGTCTCGCCGTGAACGCGGTCTTCGCCGCCATAGCCGCTTTCATGCCCACGTACGGCACTTTCATGATGGCAAGGTAACAACGACACATTGTAATAGTTGTTTTTTTAAATGTCTTGAGAACAGTACTGACAACTTGTTTGGGTTTGAATAACAACTTTATTATATTCTTCTTAAAGTCACGATAGCCGAGTGGTTGGATGGTCGGAAATTCGAGTCAATAGACCCGAGTTTGATCTCCAGCAGGTAGGCTCGTACCAATGGGTTTTTCAAAAACTTATGTACGAATATCATTGGCTTGGACATAAAGACGGCGACGGGCTCACCACCTGTCAAGTTGTCCCGAAAATGTCTTCGGCGGAAGATGGGTCGAAGGGACATAATTGTCTAGACTCGACCTCTGTCTAACCCTGCATTGGGAATTGCGTGAAGAATATATTCTTTGTTAACACGACCGCTTCGATATTACTACGTGCGCTGGAACGTTGATGAATAAACGTTTGGTGTGTAACAACACACGCGTGCAGGTTTTGCTCGTCGATCGGCTCCGGCGGCACGGCGGCGGTGGGGTACACGTACTGCGGCGAGTGGTGCGGGCGGGGGGCGCGGCGGCGGCGCGCGCTGGCGCTGCTGGCGGCGGGCGCGGGCGGCGGCGCGCTGCTGGCCGCCGCGCTGGCGCACGCCGCGCTGCCGCCCACCGGCGCCGCGGCGCTGCGCGAGAACCGGGAGCACTTCAGCGCCTGGCACAGGTATACGTGCCGCGGCGGCGCGCTGCTGGCCGCAGCACAGGTATACGTGCCGCGGCGGTGCGCTGCTGGCCGCAGCACAGGTTTACGTGCCGCGGCGGCGCGCTGTGCTGGCCGCAGCACAGGTATACGTGCCGCGGCGGCGCGCTGCTGGCCGCAGCACAGGTATACGTGCCGCGGCGGCGCGCTGCTGGCCGCAGCACAGGTATACGTGCCGCGGCGGCGCGCTGCTGGCCGCAGCACAGGTATACGTGCCGCGGCGGCGCTGCTGGCCGCAGCACGGGTATACGATGCCGCGGCGGCGGCGCGCTGCTGGCCGCAGCACAGGTATACGTGCCGCGGCGGCGCGCTGCTGGCCGCAGCACAGGTATACGTGCCGCGGCGGCGCGCTGCTGGCCGCAGCACAGGTATACGTGCCGCGGCGGCGCGCTGCTGGCCGCAGCACAGGTATACGTGCCGCGGCGGCGGCGCGCGCTGCTGGCCGCAGCACGGGTATACGATGCCGCGGCGGCGCTGCTGGCCGCAACACAGGTATACGTGTTGCGGCGGCGCGCTGCCGGCCGCAGCACAGGTATACGTGCCGCGGCGGCGCGCGCTGCTGGCCGCAGCACGGGTATACGATGCCGCGGCGGCGGCGCGCTGCTGGCCGCAGCACGGGTATACGATGCCGCGGCGGCGGCGCGCTGCTGGCCGCAGCACAGGTATACGTGCCGCGGCGGCGCGCTGCTGGCCGCAGCACAGGTATACGTGCCGCGGCGGCGCGCTGCTGGCCGCAGCACAGGTATACGTGCCGCGGCGGCAGGCGCGGGCGCCGGCGCGCTGCACAGGTACAGGTGCTGCGGCCAGCGGTACGCCCGCGGACTGGATTTTCTAGTGTCCTCGTATTCTTCTCGCAATTCCCAATACAGGGGTAGACAGAGGTCGAGTCTAGGCAATTAAGTCCCTTCGACCCACCTTCCACCGAAGATATTTTCGGGACAACGTGACAGATGGTGAGCCCGTCGCCGCCTTTATGTCCAAGCCAACGATGAAATTCGTACATAAGTTTTTGAAAAACTCATTGGTACTGCCACCTGGGTATCGAACTCGGGTCTCTGGACTCGAAATTCCGACCACCCAACAACTTGACTATCGTGACTTATTCGTCTTCGTATGCGATAATGTATAATTACAAAATTAAAAAAAATATATCTCCGAATAGGTATAATTACTTGAGTGTTCCTAACTCCCGATTTCCCGACTTCTCGTGACGGTAGGACTTAGTAACCGTGACCTGGACACTCAAGGGAAATCAAGAGGAACCCACATGGCCGACCTTTATTAGCGGGCTATGGCCGACCCGAGGGGGGCGCTCCAAGTGGGGATGCGTGTTGGTTCGAATGCGCCGTGGTGGGAGTGTTTACGTCGTTGCCTTCGCACCGCTCACACACACACATCCACAGCCGAGGTGAAGTAGTGGTGGAAGAGGAGTTTTGGCATTGCGTTTCATATTCCCTATTCACCGCGACTTTGGCGGGGCTCGCACCGCTGATGCGACTGAGGTAGGGCTGCGGGGGAAGAGGAGTGGCGGTATTATCTCTGATGTGTGCGAAAACTTTCCCGTGGCCCTGCCAATCAGCGGTCAAGGCAAAACACCGTGGGTTTAAGTCAGTGCGAGCTTGGGCACCAGTCTTTGGGGTATTAGTTAGGTATTTCCCCACGTTATTTAAAATTGAAAATTTAAAACACGATTTTGAAAATGTACTCGCGCTAATTATACTAAAATATGTTAATTTTAAAATTTCAGGTACCTCCTCCTGTGCACTCTGCCTATATTGGCTTCTTTAGTAAGCTTAATTTGGACTCAAGAATCGCCGCGATACCTATTAGACGTCGGACGAGAAGTGGATGCCATGATGGTCTATCAGGTTGAAATATTTCTTCCTTATTCTTCTTAAATTTTAATTAATGTATTTTCTTAGATTATAAAAGGTATAATGATCACACAGAAATAATTAATTTCCTTATTTTCACACATATAAATTAATTTTTCACAATTAAACTTTTATACACGAATGTTTTTGAAGTGTGTTGCATGTTTCTTACACGTTTATATTAAGCGGCACTATGGCAAATCCGTGAAATTTTAAATGCTTAATAACATATGTCCTAAGTTAACATAGTCACACATAGTCTTTCTGTTAATTGTGTGTGTATTAAAATATTTTTTAAGAAGGGTTAAACTCGCAGGATTTGAAATAAAAGTTAACATTAGGTTGCTATTTTGCTGTCTGAAATTGTCAACCTCAAACCTTAACTGTCAGCCAAAGTGACTACAACTGCGTTACTCATTCCCTCGTCTTCTCAAATTTAGAAATAAAAATTTCGGTGCTTACTAGATAAAGTTAGGCTGACTGATGATGAACTAGCCACATGCAGGTTGGGGGATAAGATTAATAGTAAAAATATATTATTTTTATTTATTTATCTTCACGCACAATCCCTGACGGGGTAGCCTGTTGTTTTGCTCACATGGTCTTCGAAAGTTAGTCTCGGTCTACCTCGACATCTTTTAATTTTAACTTTCGCGCTATATATTTTCTTCACCATTCGGTCTTCACTCATTCGCTCAACGTGCCCAAACCATCGAAGCACGCCCTTATCCATTTTTGAGACAAGGTCATCTTTCAAACCTGCCATATTGCGAATCTCTTCGTTTCGCTTTCGGTCGGCCATGGTAAGGCCGCACATTTTACGAAGAGATCGCATCTCCACTGCATTCAACCTGCTTTTATGCTTCTTCTGGCATACCCAGGTTTCGCTGCCATATAACAAAGCCAGTACCAATACTGCGTTATGTATGCAAGGCGTGCACTTTTCACTACGCCTTGCCTTTTGACTAACGCAGTCAGGGCACCATTGACTTTGTTCCCGGCAGCGACACGCCTGTCCACATCTAAATCACATCTTCCTTCCCGGCTAAACGCACTCCCCAAGTATACAATTTCATTCACCTGTTCTAAACATTCCTGATTTACCCAAATTTCGCACTTTGTTCTTTTTTCGTCCCTTTCAAATACCAGAACCTTAGTTTTATTAGCATTCAAACGGAGACCCATTAATTTCACATTCTTCTTTCATACACGTGACTAATGCCTGCAGTTCTGCCTCTGATGGTGCAATAGGCACTGCATCATCAGCATACAGCAGACAATTTACTTTTATGTCACCCAATTTCACACCCAAACAGCTATCTTTCAGCTTCTGTAAACAGCTGTCGAGATACAGTATGAACAGCTAGGAAGACATGATACAACCCTGTTTTACGCCCGTTTGGACGCTAAACATGGGTGACAGGTCATGCCCTACCCGCACACAGACTTTACAGTCACAGTAAAGTGACTGCACAGCCCTTAGCAATCGACCATCTACACCATACCCCGGCAACTATTCCCACATTTTCTTCTTTACAACCTTATCAAATGCTTTCTCAAGATACACAAAAGCACAGAAAATCTTCTGGTTAGCAGTCAGAAGCTTCTCCGTGATCATGTGGAGAGAAAACATTTGATCTGTGCATCCTCTTTCAGGTCTAAATCCGCATTGTGCGTCCCATAGACATCTTTCAGATTTCTTTTGCATCCTACGTGTCAAAACCTTCGAGTAAACTTTACTTGCTAAACTGGTCAAGCTACCCGCAGACATAATGTGAATCTTATTGGTAAAGTTTACCTTTATATAAAGGCACAATGACCGCGGATCGCCAATCATCCGGAACACCCCCCGTTCACCAGCACAAATTGCACAGCAGATGAAAGCTGTCCCAGACGCGTGGTGGGACACGCGTATACTTGACCATTTCAGCAGTAACTCTGTCTAGTCCCGCAGACTTACCACATTTCAAACTTCTAATCGCACATTCAATCTCTTTCATACTGATGACCTCAGTGTCATCGAGGTCCGAGTCTGGCGTACCAGTCACGGCGTCACCCCCGGATCCCTCACTAAGATCATCACATGCATACATCTCTCTATAAAATTCGCTCCATCGCTGTATGACGTCCGATTTTTCGGACGTCATTGGTTCTCGAAAGCACTTTGTTCATTCTTAAGGCTGTCGCACCACTCCGGGTCCTTCCAACCTCTTTCCAGAAGAGTTTGGAGTGCTCCTTGAAGTTGTGCGACAACCTTTCGTCCGCTTCCATTCTACTCCTTTCACGCACTTCCTCAATCAATGCTTTCGTGTGAACTTTCTGGAGCTTATGTCTTTCTTTCCTCTTCTCTCTCATATCCTTATCATTACTAGAGGCCAAGTAGTCTAACCATGCTTTCTTCTTCTTATTTACTGCTTCTTTCACTTCGTCATTCCACCGTGCATCACCCTTCTTACTACTACCTCTTTTCACAGTTCCACACGTCTTCCGCTGCACTAACCATTCCAACTCTAAGGCTCTGCCATATTTCTTCCACACATTCTTTCCTGACATCGATGATGTCCAGCTTTTCGGCTGCCCTTGCTTGATATCCCTAGTGTCCGCTTCCTGAAGCTTCCAGCTTCGGATGCTACCCACCGACTGGGGTTCTGGTATCGCCGTCCGGTGGCGCCCACCCCCGAACCGACCCCTAAATCTAGTAACCACTAGATAGTGATCCGTTCCCAGGTTAGCACCCCGGGACGACCAACCGAGACGACAGCAGCACCCCCACTCCCTGGCAGGCGCTCTCGCTCTCCGGGACTCAGGACCATAGTGCTAACGCCCCGCCAGGGAGCTCTTCAGTATCGCTGCCCTTCCGCTTGGTCTCCGACAAACACACGACATCTAATTCTCTTTCTGTCATTAGTTCGATCAACTCATTCGTCTTATCTCTCATGCCTCCTCTAACATTCCACGTGCCAACTCTGCACTCCGTCCTCCACCTTCCGCCGTGTCGGGCTGTGCGTGACGGGTGGCGGTCCCCATCGCCGCTTTGCGCGCTGCATTCCACACCAACGGGGACGAACTGGTGTGCGTCGCCTTGGGGGGACGCCCTTACCCTCGTGGGTGCGCAGCTGTGTAGAATTGTAGCCCTGAAAAGGGCTGGCAGGGGTCGCGACGAGCACGCTTCTACAATGACCCCCTTTTTAATAGTAAAAAATAAATAAAAAAATGTCTTCTCGTAATTCCCAATACAGGGGTAGACAGAGATCTAGTCTAGAAAATTAATTTCCTTTGACCCACCTTCCTCCGAAGATATTTTCGGGACAACGTGACAGGTGGTGAGCCCGTCGCCGTCTTTATATCCAAGCCAACGACATAATTCATACATAAGTTTTTGAATAACCCATGCGTGTACGAGGCTGCCACCTGGGGATCGAACTCGGGTCTCTTGACTCGAAATTCCGACCATCCCACCACTCGACTATCGTGACTTTTAATAAAAAAAAAATCGATAAAGAAACATTAATTATTCAATAAACAATATTATACTATTGAGAGTATAATACACCCAACCAGGTGATTGGAATTTAAGTAAATTTTTTATTTTTTTCCAATAGAAAAAAAAATATTTTTTCATAAAAATTTCTGCGATGAATATTAGTGTTTGTATTTGATTCATGGATATTTAAATGAACATATGAATATGTCCCAGAATCAAGATAAGGCAACAATTTTAGTTACAGCGCCATTTATTAAAAGTTTTCGGAAACGTCAAGTAGTGCGCTTGAGTAAGGGCGATACAGGAAGTGACAGAGCGGATTTGACTACTATGTGTTGTCAATGTCATTTGACTTCTGATATATAGTGCCTTCAGAATATTCTCGGGGCTTAAGATATTCTCCTTAGACGAAGCTGTAAAGGCCTCCGGGCCAACAGCATCCCGTGGATGGTTTTAGTCCGTATGCTTCTCCTTCTGAGATTCGAGCCCGTTTCGTTTCGGTGGCCTCCCGGCCAAGGGACGTTCGTGCATAAAACATTTCCTCCATGGTTATCAAAAAAAAAAAATCTCGGGGCTTCACTTACGAAACGGACGTCAGTGTGAACGGTCATCTTCCTGTATCGAACTTGCTACGTTTCCACCCATTTAAATCAGTGTGATCTATTGAAGTTTTCGTTTGTAAATTGTGATCAAGCAAATAACTTCATTGTTACGCGATCCATTTTTTAAATGAAGTTTCCGATATGGCTCAAGACATATCCGACAACGAGTTGCCTCATGTGCCCTACCCTACGCCGACAAATATATATCTATATAAATAATTCTATCTTTTTAACATCCAGTAGCCAAGACGCAGGGGATCCTACTTTTTGCATGGAAAATGTGTTCAATTGTTGAACAATATTCTAATTATGTTTTATTATATTTCCAGAACATTTACAGCAGTAACCAAATTCGTTTCTGCGGCAAAGGAAACGTGGCAGCAGCCGGCGGAGACTCGGAATACCGTCTGGGTGAACTGTCGCTGCCCGGCAAACGTCGCCCCCCCGCCCTCCATCATGTCCGTCACAGCGTAAAAATGGTGATTACTTAAATTACTTACTTTATACATATCTTCACTCCATTCCCAATACTGGAGTAGACAGATATCTAGACAATTAAGTCCTTTCAACCTATCTTTCACTGAAGACATTTTGTAACAACGTGACAGGTGGCGAGCCTGTGGCTGTCTTTATGTCCAAGCCAACAATATAAAAAATACATAAGTTTTGAAATGACCATTGTTATGAGTCTTACTTAACGGCCAGTAAAAGTCTACTCCACAACGTAGGCGTCTTCTGTCACGCCTGGCTAGTGGATTAGCGACCGCTGTACTAAATATATTGCTCCTCAGGTCCTCCCTCACTGGTCTGTTTAATGTTGGTCATTTATTTTTAGATATTTTATGATATTTTACGTCGATTATTATCTATTATCTCGCTGTCTATCGGTAGCTAACTTTGAAAATAACTTTTTTAAGATTCTATTGCCGCCTCATATAACCTTAAACTACTCTATGGATGTATTCATATGCATATACCACAGTGATATGGTGTATGTGGAATGATTTTTATTTTCATCATACTTTTTTACTAACTCATTTAGTAAAGAAAGAGTTTTATGTTTCAGTTCTGGCAAGCATTCTTTCAACTATTTTCAAGCCCATACAGAAGTACCACGATCTCCCTTGGCGGCCTATTGCTTTTTACTATGGCTATTCAGGTAAGCCTATATTTATATATTATTTCAAGAGAAACAAAACAATTGTTATTGTATATACAATATTTATTAGTTTCACATTTTTTGTATAACATTTGTTTTCTTTAACTTCCAGATCAGCTACATATTTAGTTTCCCATACCTATTGATAAAGTAGAAAAAAGATGACTTTTTGAGCATGAAAGTAGCTAAGAAGACTCTCGATCTAGACTAAATAAATAAATAATAAATATCTTCACGCAATTTCCAATACAGGGGTAGACAGAAGTCTAGTCTGGACAATTAAGTCCCTTCGACCCACCATCCACCGAACATATTTTCGGGACAACGTGACAGGTGGTGAGCCCGTCGCCGCCATTATGTCCAAGCCAACGATATAATTCGTACATAAGTTTTGAAAAAACCCATTGGTACGAGCCTGCCACCTGAGGATCGTACTCGGATCTCTCGACTCGAAATTCCGAACACCCAACCACTGGGCTATCGTGAATCGAATCGAATACAAATCCGTTTGTCTGTATGGGGAGTATCAAATCCACAGACATACACAAAGATGCATATCTGTGTGTCTGTCTGTGGCTTAAAATGTACATACATTTGACTCTATTTGCATCAGGTGTTAAAATATTCAAAATTAACAAATTCAATAAAAGAAACTACATAGTTATTCTCTTTTTAGTTCAATACAGTTTGTTCAACGTTACGTTTTCAGTATTACCTGTCGTCGTACGTACCGGCGACGGTGGTCAAAGCGGAGAGCGAACGGTTCGAAGCCGCGAAACGTTTGGTCGCGAACGAGACGTTTCTCAACGAGCACTACAACGAGACGCTGGAGAACGTGCAGTACGCGTGCGTCGACTTCCGCGACTGCACCTTCCGCGACATGATCATATCGCACGTCCAGTTCCTCAACTGCTCCTTCACCAACGTCTCCTTCTCTAACATCATGTCCTCCTACACTACCTTCAGGGAGTCCGTATTCGTTAATAGCACGTGAGACACTTTTAACCTATTTGTATCTTAAACGTCACCTATATTTAAGTATGAATATTGAAATACACGTTATCGTAAGAGGAAACACCTTGACAATATCAATGGCTACCAACAGAGTGTGGAGTATCTTCAAAAATACCAGATCAAAATAGGCACATGTGACGGACAGGAACATACAGGATGCAATCTGGTTCTGCGATAGCCAGTCATCTCACCGAGCGTGGTAGTTATGGCAAAATCTCCTCCTTAAGGGAGAGAGAGTCCTCTGTCCAAATGTGGGATTTAATATGCAGTTATGTATATATGGAATGTGCACATATAATTTTTTCACATGTTACAAAATAAGCCCAGGACAATTTTTAAAAATATGTGTTAGGCTATAAAATGTGTGTATACATTATGTGGGGGTAATATACACGTTATATTACACTATGCTGAGGGTATTGTACGCAAAGCCAGACTGCCCCATTCATAAACACTGTCAAGTATTAAATTAAATATTATTGCTTTAATGTAATAAAGATTTTTTAAAACACGTGTCGCGCCGCGTTGTTTAGGTAGTACATGTAACCTGGTTTCAACTCACTTCTTCTCTTTGAACCAGGTAACATATCTTTAATTTTTTTTTGCTTGAGGCAATTGTGCAATGTAATTATTTAATAACTTTATTCAATAAGATTTTTGATTTTAACCAGCTCGATCATTTATAGCGTATAATCATATAAAATAGAACATTTTTTAATTTTTTTTTCCTTTGTCCACAGCATTATCGACACTGACATGGAAGTGGGCCGCGAATTAGACGATTGCGTCCTGTCCGGTACCGTGGTGCGCGGCATTCGTGGCGGCTGCGCGCGGCACGCGGACCTGCGCACGCACCTCGCCGGGCTGCGGCACGAGCAGAGCCACGCCGGGCGCGCCGCGCTGCTGGCCGCCGCGCTCGCGCTGCTGCCGCACCCGTGCGCCGTGCGCCCCGCCGGTACTGTACCGCAGCGTGCTGCAGCGCACTGCAGCGCGCCGGGCTGCGGCACGAGCAGAGCCACGCCGGGCGCGCCGCGCTGCTGGCCGCCGCGCTCGCGCTGCTGCCGCACCCGTGCGTGCGCCGTGCGCCCCGCCGGTACTGTACCGTAGCGTGCTGCAGCGCACTGCAGCGCGCCGGGCTGCGGCACGAGCAGAGCCACGCCGGGCGCGCCGCGCTGCTGCCGCACCCGTGCGCCGTGCGCCCCGCCGGTACTGTACCGTAGCGTGCTGCAGCGCACTGCAGCGCGCCGCGCTGCTGGCCGCCGCGCTGCTGGCCGCCGCGCTCGCGCTGCTGCCGCACCCGTGCGTGCGCCGTGCGCCCCGCCGGTACTGTACCGTAGCGTGCTGCAGCGCACTGCAGCGCGCCGGGCTGCGGCACGAGCAGAGCCACGCCGGGCGCGCCGCGCTGCTGCCGCACCCGTGCGCCGTGCGCCCCGCCGGTACTGTACCGTAGCGTGCTGCAGCGCACTGCAGCGCGCCTCGCTGCTGGTCGCCGCGCTCGCGCTGCTGCCGCACCCGTGCGTGCGCCGTGCGCCCTGCCGGTACTGTACTGCAGCGTGCTGCAGCGCACTGCAGCGCGCCGGGCTGCGGCACGAGCAGCCACGCCGGGCGCGTTGCGCTGCTGGCCGCCGCGCTCGCGCTGCTGCCGCACCCGTGCGCCGTGCGCCCCGCCGGTACTGTACCGTAGCGTGCTGCAGCGCACTGCAGCGCGCCTCGCTGCTGGTCGCCGCGCTCGCGCTGCTGCCGCACCCGTGCGTGCGCCGTGCGCCCCGCCGGTACTGTACCGTAGCGTGCTGCAGCGCACTGCAGCGCGCCGGGCTGCGGCACGAGCAGAGCCACGCCGGGCGCGCCGCGCTGCTGGCCGCCGCGCTCGCGCTGCTGCCGCACCCGTGCGCCGTGCGCCCCGCCGGTACTGTACCGTAGCGTGCTGCAGCGCACTGCAGCGCGCCGGGCTGCAGCACGAGCAGAGCCGCCGGGCGCGCCGCGCTGCTGGCCGCCGCGCTCGCGCTGCTGCCGCACCCGTGCGCCGTGCGCCCCGCCGGTACTGTACCGTAGCGTGCTGCAGCGCACTGCAGCGCGCCGGGCTGCGGCACGAGCAGAGCCACGCCGGGCGCGCCGCGCTGCTGGCCGCCGCGCTCGCGCTGCTGCCGCACCCGTGCGCCGTGCGCCCCGCCGGTACTGTACCGTAGCGTGCTGCAGCGCGCCGGGCTGCGGCACGAGCAGAGCCACGCCGGGCGCGCCGCGCTGCTGGCCGCCACGCTCGCGTTGCTGCCGCACCCGTGCGCCCCGCCGGTACTGTACCGCAGCGTGCTGCAGCGCACTGCAGCGCGCCGGGCTGCGGCACGAGCAGAGCCACGCCGGTTGCGCCGCGCTGCTGCAGCGTACTTCAGCGCACCGGGCACAAAGCAAAATTACATCTTTCTTGTAAACCACATGTTCATAAATAAATAAAAAAATGTTCATAAAATGAAAACTACTAAGCCAAACTGTGTCCAATTTTTATGGGACAAAATGGCAACTATTACGCATAAAACTTAATACGAATCTTGTAAATCGGATCATAAATCTCTGCCTCATCAGTGTAAATCATACAAAAATATATAACAATCAAATTGAGAACCTCCTACCTTTTGAAGTCAGTAAAAAATTTAAAACATTTTTTTTACATACAAATATTACAAGTTTTTACTCTTAGTTGATTCGTACGACACTTACACAAAAATGGGAGTTTGGTTCATTCTTACGGTGATGTCACATGGAACATGCATGATTTTTTATTTACAAAAGATGAAATAAATGTGTCAATCTTGTATTTTCTTGTTTCAGTTTTCTTATGTGCGGCATGTGTATTGCTGTCACCCTCTCTCTACCTGATTCAAGATGAAACAGCGCTGTATATAGTGGAAGCAGCATATAGATTTCTGCTAACTCTCATATTTTATAATGTTGGGCTCGATGTCGTGGATTCATACCCCGCCAACTTGAGGTAAGTTTTTGCGATCCAGTTATGTAATACTCATATTTTATAACTTCACGCATTTCCCACTACTCAGATTAATAATATTCAGAAGTCTAGAAAAGCTAAGTCCTTTCGAAGCCAAACTTCACCATAGTTTATTTTAGACAGCACCAGCTCTACTGATACTTTTGATTTTTTTTTTCTTTTGTAATTGTCTTGACAAAGATTTTATGATAAATAATTTTTGTCTGCAGATGCACGGCGCACGGACTAATACTCTCCGTGGCATATATGGGAGGAGCTATAGTGAAAGGAATGGGAGAACTTGGTGCCATTCTAAGTTGTGTTTTATGTGGTTTATTCGCCATAGCCGCAACTGCATGTTCGCTACATAAACGGTAGGTAGTTATATACCACAACCATAGCAACGGATTACTGAAACCATTGTTTGAATCGGAAACATTTTGATCATCATGGGTAAGCGAGATGAAAAACATTTTTGAGTTACTTTTATATTTAATGATGAGAATAATTGTTCAAAAGTATGTATTATAATTAGAAAGTCGGAACTGACATAACTAGAGCAAAGCTAGGAGGATAATATATGTTGTAGGGACTAGACTAGGGATTATACAGGTTTTGATTGTTGGCAAAATATTTGATAAATTAATTTCATACAATTCAATACATTGCAGTGTTAAAAGCTCAGTCTAAATTTTTATAAATATGAGTGTTAGTGTTAATCAAAATAATATTGTAATTTCTAAATACATTTTTATAACGAAGAAACCTGATCGTCAAAAAAAGTAAATACTAATTAACTGATAACAATGAAGTAATTAAATATTAATGTGAGTATAAATACAAAATGTATCGATGTTGTTTAAACACACAAAGCAATTGTCTATTTTATTGAAAGTAATTATCAAATAAACTAACTTGTACACTTACTCTATGAGATAAACAATCACTAAGGCCCGATTTTATCAAACGATGTGATATACCAGTGTCTATAATGTTAGAATAATATTCCACTTTTTTTCTACAGATAGGTTTGCGTTCACCCAAATCCAAGTTTATGATATATCTAATTTAACATTTTCCTAGCTTCGAATGAATTAAATGATATAATGTTGTTTAGTACGACTAAAAGTGGACATGGCACTTTATTTGTAACAATTCGAATTAAAATGCCAACCTAATTTGGTCGCATTATCTGTCATGTAAAATAACGAGTCATATCAATCTCTCGTGTTGTAGTCAGCTGATCATTGTCCGCCATTTTGGAATAATACCGCTAAACGCAGCCGAAATCGGCGGTATAAACATTCACTCCCGTATAATGAGCTTATACTTGGAAAAGTATTTGGTAAAACAGAAACTATTGTTCACTCTGTGGTAACTAGCAAGTCCTATATGTGTACGGAACTCAATATTTGTCTGCTACTAGCCAAGAAGTCTTTTTTGAAGTGTGATTGATATAAAAACCTTATTAATGTTAACACTGGTTCAGTTGAAAGACAAAAACCCATTGCCATATAGATAAGACATAATGATAGTGATAGACATTTCTAAATAATTTAATCCAAATATTTATTTACTATAGAAGTGTCGCCTTTATTTAAAATAAAATGTAGTAATAGTTGATGATGCTTTATCGCCGACAACTTCGTGACCTCAAATATTTCATTTATAGATGAAATTGTTTTATCATCACATACATATCATCACTTATTTAAAATTTATTTCTATTATTTGTTTAGGTGGTCCAAATCCATCGAAAGTCGTTAAAGCTTGCCTATTAGAAATATACCAAAGAATTACATTGACTGAGCTACTAAGAGCAAACATGATACTCAATTTTTAGTAAAATTTGTCACTGATTATGAAATGCTTTAAAGGTGCTTGTTGACCAAAGTGATTTTTTCGATCGATGTGTTGCCTTAATATGTATTGACTATTTTTATTGAAGTTTATAATTTGCTGCAAAACATTGTAACTTACATTTATAGTTTATTTTTTTATTTATATTATAATTTCGTAAATTGAAAGAATATTAGTAATGATATATAAAGTTAAAAATAAAAATAACGTATTCAATTTAAATTCTCTTTTGTCTCAATCGATCAATAGTTATATGTTGCTTATCATTTTGGTTGCAAGCACCCTTACATGGCTGTAATCAGTTTTATTATAAAAATATTATATACATAATGAGTTTGGCAACACAAATATTTTCACAGCCATAATTGTGAAAATATAACAAAGACAAAATAATTACTTTTATGTATGTAATGTGATAAGCATACCTATAACAATGCTTAAAAATAAAAAAATATGCATTCCATTTCACATCTATTACTATTTTTTTAATGGATTAGAATTAAGATTTTTTTTAAAAGAAGATCTACATGTCTGTAATGAATATTTTAAAGCAATAATGATGAAATAAAGCAATGATATTTTAAAAAGTACATTTACTAACTATGCTAACTATGAAACGTGCCTGAAAACGATTGTTCTTACGATTATGAATTATGCGAAGGAACTCGTTTGCTTTGAAACCGTTTCACAACAGAGTTGTAAGAAGAATACAAATAATGAATGTATAAAAGATAGAGTACAAAATAAGACGACTGACGAGGCCAATGTATGTTTAGCTTTTTATGCCATAAATAAATCATGACACAATTCTCCTTTACGTTGAGAATTTTATCCTGAATAAATGAATAATTAACAAATCATAATTTTTTATGTGTTATTTTCTCAATAATAATTTATGATCCGATGTTCTCGTTGAGCCGGTTGTCGTGCGCGTGTTTACTCTAAACATTACAACAAAACATATCCAAAAATATGGTTACTTCTCTTCATACCTGGTTTCCTTTTCAGGGTCTATTTTAATTTACGTTCTATGCAGATATGTTAACGATAATTGAACAAGAGTAAACCCGGCTTTAAAAATGTATATTTTTTTATGTGGAAGATAAACACTCGCAAGGGACCCATCTTTTTTGTACCAACAACTAAATGTTACAAGAATTCCTTTGAAAGTTTTGATGTATTTATCATTTTAATTTTAATTTGGCACACAATAAGACCATCAAAAATTTCATTTAGAATAAATTATGTTTTCGTTAGTGTAACTATCTTTTGTTATAAGAATACTTCGGTACTTCAACCAAAAATAAAAAAAGCTACAAATGATGATGTGTTAAAAGTATTTTATTAGTTATTAGTGTATCGGACAACCCATAGACATTTTCATCTTTGATTGAATACAGTAAATAATATAAGAACATTGTATTTACATTATATACTTATTAACTTGTCCTATTATACCTTGAGGTTTGTCTATGGGTAGTTTGCAAAATTATTAAGGCTGAACATATCCTAGCAGAGACAAAACAATACATGGTTGTAATAATTTAATAAAATAATGACTATTAATGTTGTACTGCTTAGTCTAGATAATAAAACCTTAATATATATTACGCAGTTTATTAGCAGCTGTTTAATGCAAAATATAAAGGTTGCAAGGTTCTGAATTGTCGTTTAAAGTAATCGCATCGATGTTGCATCATTACCTATTCACTGAAACAATCAGATGAGATACATCTTTCATTCATAAATTTAGGTAAATATTGATTGTATTGCCATATCTTTATTTTAAGAGAAAAACCTATAGACTGCTTTTTCCATATGCATAATAATTATAATTAGGTACATAAAAGACATTTTAAATCGTAGATTACGTAATATGTAGCAAGATTATTATGTTATCATCTATTAATTTAAAACGAATTTAAGTTGTTTTTTTTTTCGCATTCCTTTATGGGACTGATTATATTATATGACAATATCAGATAGGCCATATATTAACAGGCCATATATTACTAGTCAATTCTAATACTTTTTATTTAATGTCAAATTTATTGTAAATTTAGAAGGTAATTTAATAAAACAAAGCAATTTGAAATATCTCTATGATTTATATTATTTTTGTTAATTGTATCCAATAACATTTCTTACTTTTTTAATATGTTATTGGATATTACAAAATTGACAGAATTATCTGTTTAATTTTTAACTGAATCCAGTTTAAAAAAATTGTATCTTAACATCGTCTTAACAAACTTTATCAAGTACGTATTATTCTTAAATTATGTATTAGAGTACTGCAGCTAGTAACAAGTCATATTACTTCCATATTTTAATTTTTAGTTATATCATCAAATACAAAATTCCTTGTAAAATACTTCGACTTATATGATGAATGCAAATAACCATTTAAAGTAATTAAAAAACAAAATATTTAGATGTATAATATAATGGTAGTACCTAAATGTAACCCCTTGCCTGCCATCAATAATTTCACTCCACTTCCTTGGTGGTATTCTGTACCTTACTCCTACATTGGATGGTCGGTTTGTGGGCGAAGACTGATATAAGTATTTTGTCATTGGAAATGTAAATAAATCAATAAATCTGTTGACATTTACAATATCAGAAACTGATTTTTATTTTCCGCATTAGATGAAATTTTATAACTTTTCTACACCTCTTAAGAAATGTTGGCGATAATGGTCAGAAAATGTGTCAACTTTTAGTTATGATATGCTAAGATTGGCGATCTGTTCTCCTTATCTGTCTCCGTAACTATCATGACATATTTTTTTTTAATTTTCATGCATTGTCCCAGAATTGGGGTAGACCGATGTCTAGAGTTCTTGCAGTCCTTTCGACTCACCCTTCACCGAAGCCTATTTGGGATGTGGCAAGTGGTGAATCTATCGCCATCTTAGTGTCAGAGATGAAAAAAGAAAATAACCCATTGGTACGAGCCTGCCACCTGTGGATCGAACTCTGGTCATCTCTTATTTTGTCGAAATATTTTGATAGATAAATTAACATAATTCTATAACTTCAAAATGTTTATTCTGAAATTTTATATAATTTTTGATGTTTAATAAATACATTTTGTCTAATTTCACTTATTTTCTTCTTTCATTTGAAATTAAATGTCATCTTTTTTGAATTGTTAACACTTAACATTCAACTGCTTTTTAAGGACTTGTAGAATCTGCAAACAAAAAAAGCATTTCACAATATAGTCTCTACGCATATCTAAACTTAGAAACTAAAACGATATCTAAATTTGTAATATTATATAATATTATTTTTTAAAGAAAAATAAAATACTCAACAATATAAATACATATATATATATATATATATATATATATATATATATATATATATATATATATATATATATATATATATATGTATTTATATTGTTGAGTATTTTATTTTTCTTTAAAAAATAATATTTTCACGCCATTCCCAGTACAGGAGTAGACAGAGGCCTCGACAATGAAGTTTTTTCCGTCTTTATGCAAATTGTGTGTTCATTAAAACCCCAAAAATAAAAATATACTTACACAATGCTCCCATTACAATCTTCTTTGATTTCGATTGCACATGCATCATTATTGAAAGCATCTTTTAATTTGCCGTCATTCTCATCGTAGACATTGTTAGTACACTTTGATAGAAACATATTAATAGCATTTATTTCTTTATTATCAAATGAACCTACAAATCTAAATTCTTTGTAGTTATCATCATCGACAAATTCCACAAAATAATCTACAATTGTTGCAAGAATTGTCTCTTCCGTTTGTTCTTGATTCATTTTAATGTTTAGCTTATTTTCACTTCCTAGATTATTACTTTCAATACTCTGATCCTTTCCTTTGACACCTTTTTCTTCTTTTAAATCTTGTCCATTTACGTTGGCACCTTTAGATTTTTTAGTTTCATTTTCATCCTCAGTGTCCTCACTTCGGAAGTCATCTGGTGTTACCAAATACATCTGTTCTGGTGCTTCCTTATATAAACATAAATAGCTGAAATACAATTAATTTTAAAATATTTAGTGTAATGTAGGTATATTCAAGAAAGTATTGTTATATTTTATTTTATGATTACCGATTAGGTACTGTGCCTTCACTTTCAGTGGTTAAAATATATTTGTTATAATAAAGTATTTCCTGGGCAATATCCATCTGAGAAACAGTATCAAAATCTATGCTTACAGTGTTATCACTACTTGATATTGCTTCTATTATATTATGCACACGTTTTCTTTCTGCTTTCCATAAATGACGATCGAAAACAATTACATGTTCTAAATCATTTCTGACAAAATCTAACACATGGAGTAGGACATTAGTATCAAAAAATTCTTTATTTTCTTCTTCGCATTTCTTTTTTGTTTTAGTCACGGTTTTTCCAAGCCCTTTTGTTTTAGTTGCCTAAAAATATGAGGCGATTCTCAAATATTTTACATTTCTCATGAGTAATTGTAAAATTTCTTAACGATAATTTACATACATACATACATACATATAATCACGCCTCTTTCCCGTAGGGGTAGGCAGAGACCACTTCTTTCCACTTGCTACGATCCTTACATACTTGTTTCGCTTCGTCCACTTTCATTATTCATACATTCTCTTCGATTCAGGGTACTCTTGACCTGGCCTTTTTTCAGGACGTCCCTGATTTGGTCTTGAAACGTCCGCCTAGGTCTTCCCCTTCCTACACTTCCATTCACACTCGCCTTATATGCTTTTTTCGTCAATCGTTCTTCATTCATTCTCTCGACATGGCCAAACCATCTCAGCATACCTTTCTCAATTTTAGTCACTACATCTTCTTTCAGACCACAACGTTTCCTTATTTCACCATTCCTTATCCTGTCGCTCAGTTTAACTCCTAACATACTTTTTAATGCTCTCATCTCAACTGCATTTACTCTGCTTTCATGTTTCTTCTGCCAGACCCAACTTTCACTTCCGTACATGAGTGTCGGAACAAAAACACCCCTATGCACAGCCAAACGAGCCTTGTTAGACACCATCCGACTGCTCATAAAGGAGTGCAAAGCTCCATTCATCATGTTTCCTGCATTCACTCTTCTTTCAATATCACTCTCACACTTTCCATCTCTTGTGAACTTTGAACCCAGATACACAAACTCATTCACCTGTTCAATTTGTTCATCTCCAATCACTATATTACAGTCTGTCATGACCTCATCTCTTTCAAACACCATTACTTTCGTCTTCTTTACATTCATCGTCATCCCCTTTCTAACAAAAGCTTCACTCATAGCAGTTACCATCTCCTGCAACTCCTCGGCAGAAGACGCAAGTAATACTTGATCATCAGCATAGAGAAAACATTTGTCGAGTAACTCATTCATTCTCAACCCACTTTCATTCTCTTTTAAATCTGTCAAGCAATTGTCCATAAACAGATTAAACAGCCACGGTGACGCTACACATCCCTGTCTAACACCTTTTTCGATATTAAACCATTCAGTGTATGCCCCGTTTATCCTTACACAAGCACAGGAATCCCTATAAAGAGATTGCAATGCTCGTATGAGGATACTGCTGACACCTTTCACGGACAATGCTGACCACAATTCATTCCTCACCACTCTATCATAGGCCTTTTCTAAATCCACGACCGTGCAATAGACCTTCTGGTTTTTAGCCAGACACTTTTCGGCTATGCACCGCAAGGAAAAGACCTGATCCGTACACCCCATTCCCTTTCTAAATCCCGCTTGTGCATCCCATACTTTTTCGTCCGTTTCATTCACAACCCTTTCAATCAACACTTTCGCATACAATTTACCGACGATGCTGAGAAGGCTTATACCGCGGTAATTTACGCAGTCCTGCCGTGACCCTTTTCCCTTATATAATGGCACGATTACGGCTTTGCACCAGTCTCCCGGTACTTGCCCATTTTGCCAGCACAAATTGAAAAGGCGGTACAGCTGACTAGCCACTAAGCCCTGTCCAGTCCTCAGCATCTCGACGGTAATCCTATCATATCCGGCAGCCTTACCAAATCTCATACTTTTCAACGCTTTTACTTTTTCATCCAAGCTTATCTCACTGTCATCAACATTTATATTAACCATGGAAGGTGCCGGGTGTTGTACCTGCACTTCCTCTCTTTCAAATAAACATTCAAAATACTCTTTCCATCTCTTTAACACATATTCTTCTCCTTTTATAATGCTCCCATCTTGACTCCTGATTGTATTCAGCTCCGAGGTAGAGGTTTTTCCTCTGGCTGTATTGACGGATTTCCAGAAAAACTTGATGTTTGACTGGAAATCTTCAGTGAGCCTCCTATCAAAATCATCCTTTTGTTCTTCTTTCTTTCTAGTCACAACATCTTTCGCATCTGATTTGAATCTTTTATACTTCTTTCTCGCTTCCTTTATCTCGTCATTCGTCGCCTTTTGAAGTTTTTGGTTAGCTTTTGTTGCTAACCAATCCAACCACGCTTTCTTCTTTTCTTGCACAGCCTTTTGTACATCTTTATCCATCCACACATTATACTTCTTTCTTCCTTTCCTTCGTTTAGCTACTCCGCATACCTCAACAGCAACATTCACGACTCCTTTCTTAAATGTCTCCCACAAATCTTCAATCACACATATCTCTTCTATGCCTTTAAAACTTTCTATCAATTTCTCTACATACTCGTCTTTCTTATCTTTTTCTTGGAGATTTTCCACTTTTATTCTGTCCAAAACACTCGTAGGCTCTCCTCGGTGTCGCCATCGTTTAAAGATGCCATGTATTCGGGCTATGACCAGGAAGTGGTCTGTGTCAAGGCCTACACCACGGTATGCTCGAGTGTCTAGCAGGTTCTTCCTCAATCTTTGATCCACAATAACAAAATCAATTATACTTCTAGACTCACCCTCAATTCTTGTATACAAATGGATCTTTTTGTGATCAAACATTGTATTGGCCACGCACAGATTCCATTCCAAGCATACTTCAAGTAGGCTTCTCCCATTTCCGTTCACCCTCTCGTCCCCAAATGTACCCAGTACTCCTTCATACCCATCACGCTTTACTCCAACCCACCCATTAAAGTCCCCTAACATCACGATCCGTTCATTTTCTCCGCATTTATTCAAGACCTCTCTCATGCTATCCCAAAATTCCTCTCTCTCTTTTTGGGCTTTTAATGACCCACCCCCTCGCAGATCTGTCGGTGCATAGACCCCAAGGATAAACAAGCGGGTGAGTCCAACTTTTAACCTAACCCAGAGGAGTCTTGGGCTTACACATTCATGCTCTATCACACATTCAACTATTCGAGAGGAAAGAATCACACCAACTCCCTGACAGCCTCGGCTGGTTTGGGGGACTCCCGACCAGTATGCCGTGTAGGGACCATGAACCGTGGTGTCACATCCTTTCCTCTTGGTTTCGTTCACGCACAGGATATCTATACATCGTTCGTCCATCATCTGACATATTTCATCTACCTTACCATCCATTCCTCCTCTTACATTCAACGTAGCGAAGCGGCTCTCCATGGGCCGCTTTTCGCCCCCGCGAGAAACGAGACGTGATGGGTGGCGAACCACATCGCCGCCATTTTGGTAAGTAAAATTCACCATTGCGTTCCCACGAGTAGCAAGGGAAAGGTTTGTCCACCCCAGCAGAGCCCCGCATGCCAGGGTAAGGCTGGCCTAATTCTGGGTCGCCCGGTCCCAGGGCAGTGTGGCACGCTAACGACTAGGCTTGCCCCTAGCCATGCATCCCTCCGCGCGGAAGACGTTGGATTGGCGGAGAGAATAGGAGTAAGGAAAGGGAAGTATAGGTTGTGAGAAAAGGAAGATTGGTAAGTTAAGGTGGGAATTAGGAAAGGTAGGATATTACGGCCCAGGAAGGCAAGGGATAGGACAGTAATAGCTAGGGAAGCCGGGGTCGCATACCCGTATACCATACCACAACTACCGGACAGGTAAGTTAGGATGAGTATCCCTGACTAATCCTGAAATGACCTGACCTGAAAATCCTGACCTGAAAATCCCTGCTAATTTACATACAATTATTTATTTATTTATCTACATCGAACTCTGATGACATGTAATTAAATTTATAAACGCGCCAACACTTACGTAAGAAGCATTTGGTGCAATGGGTTCAATAATACCATCACCATGCTTGCCTAGTGCACCACCTTGCCATCCCATTTTCTGCATCATCCTAAAATGAATAATGAAATTGTATTAATATTTTTTTATAAGTTTTATAACTTTTTTGATAAGATAGTCCAAAGAAGTTAATCTTACATTATCTCAGTATTGTAGACGTAAATTTGCTTTAGGAGCATTTTGATGGGGTAATCTTTCTCCGTTCCATGTTACGGCATAAGAATATTTCATCCCCTTTCGTCTCTTGGGGGTCGCAAGTGGCGACTAAGGGAAAAGTAAATGCAGTTGGCTACCGACGGACGGCGGGATAACTATGTCTATGGTACCGGTAAGCAAATTGTGAAGATTATGGCAAAATCTCTCTGACAGCATTTGTGTATATATGTAGGCATGCAATTTCTCCAATCTATATTTTCTTTAAACTGCGGTTTGTTATAATCAACTTTTAAAATCGACATTGGTTAAAATCAACTTTTGCCAAGTGTATCCTGAACATCACTCAAACAAGAATCGCGGGTGACATGACTGTGCTCAAACTTTGAAACTTATTCAAAGTTTGAGCACAGAGGTGTGTTATCAATTCTGGACTTAGGCTCCGCCGCAGACCACATATCGCCCGCGGAGGGCAGGAAGAGCGGCGAATCGCATTACCGACAGTCCTCTCCCCCCGCGACCCCACCACAGTTGTATCAGCGGTGCGAGTCCCCGCCAGAGTCGAGGTGCATAGGGAGAATGGCGAAACGTAATACCAAAAAAGTCACGATAGCCGAATTGCTGGATGGTCGGAATTTCGAGTCGAGAGACCCAAGTTCGATCCCCAGGTGGCAGTAACAATGAGTTTTTCAAAAACTTAACAAAAACAAGGCGGTAATCGGTTCAGGAGGTTCCATCGACCTCCTTTAACATTGTGCAGGTTATCACTCCGTCTTATTGGAAGTGCTGTACGGTGTCGCATTTAGAATATACCAACCCCTTTCTTCTTACATGCCTTGAAAATGCTATTGGCTACCGACAGATGGTGGGATACCTACCTCGATAAATACCAGACCCAAATTTGTTAGACCTGTGACTGACAGCAGCCTCTACGATAAAAGGTGCCTGATATTTCGGGTGCTAGTTTACTCGCTAAGCCTGGGGATTTTGGAAAACCCTCCCAAAGGAAGGGAGAAAAACCCGAAAAAACCTTCCGCAATGGACTTTAACAGACCTTTATGTATGTATGAGAAGTAGTTTAATGATTGACTGTATGTGATGATGCCACTCGAGAACATTTCAAACTTTTTCAGTTTTGCAAACTATTTTGCCAGCAGATTGCTGCATAAGTTTTTAAATGTATGATGTCTAAGTAAGAGTCATGCAGAGAAATATCGAGCACATCCCTTCTATAGTCTGCTGAGCAAACTTCAGCATCTGTCTCTACCTATGACCAAGTTTCAGTTCCAAAAGATTAACCCCATTGCTTATCATATACTAGTTTTATTAATCTGCATCGAAGTCATAAACAAAATCATAAATTGTCTTCAAATGTACTAGATGAGAAGATTAACAGATTACCTCAACAGAGAAAATTAACAGATTATTGAAGTAAGTAACTTCAACATACTGATAGTCTTTCTGTCACTATTGATTCACATTGAATAGAAGGCTATTTCTTAACCAGACATAAACATAATGGTTATACTTTAATCATCTGTAATATCTAGCAGGGTTTAAAGAAACCAGCTTGTGCAAGTGGAGCAGGAAGTGGTAAAACCATGAAGATGATTCTCAAGGTAGATTAGATTAGATGGGCTGATTTTCACATCCTAGCGCATATTTTGCATATGATTCTCAAGGTAATATGTTGTAAAATAGTTATTATTAATACATGGCTTGGTAGTGAGGTTGGTCTACAGTATTTATTTATTATTGACTTTACCTGAGATGAGGATGAGCATGATTCTAACCTTGTTTGACATATTCAGCTCCGGTTATGCCAGAGTCTAGTAGGTGTGAGAGAGAGAAAGGAGAGTTATCCTCCATGGTTTTGCAAATGTATGTGAACATGTTCCAGAATGATGGAGCCAAAATGCAGTGGTGGAGTAACACCAAGTGGTTTAAGTCAGTTTCCCAACATTGATACTGCTAAATTTGTTAAATTTGCATGAGATTTAACATACTACAGTGACTAATACCATAGTGATTTCATTGGTGTCAGGCATTTTAATTAGACTTTTCTCAAATTTGAAACACAAAATACAAAATAAGCTTATATGTATTTATTATTAACATACTTGAAGTGTCAAACTTACTTTTCAGCTATAGTTGTTTGTACAGGCTGTGCAAGCATCTTATTCAGTTTTTTCTCCACCTTGTTTGGTTTTATATTTACTTCATTACATTCAAATTCATCTGTCTCCTCTTCTTCACCAGCTTTTTGCCAATTTTGTGTGTTCCATTGAAATCCATAATAAGCTTTAGTCTCAATTTGTTGCTTACAACTTTTATTTTAAAAGAGAATGAGTTTGTAAATTTGTTGCAATGAAAAAACCAACAAAACAATATAATAAAACTTACTTATCACTTGTGGTACTATAAAACAATTCTGGATCTTCATACAAAACCTCTCTGAATATTATTCTTCTACCTTTACAGTCTTTGTCCTCCACCTCTGTTACACTTTCAGCAGAAAATGTGGATGGTAAGTTTTCTATTCTATTTGTCATATATTCCAAGCTACTGAATTGAGATTTACAATATTTATTTTTATTATTATGTTTCCCATGCCGAGACATACTAAAAATTAATTTGGATACCAATAAATTAGAGAATGTTAAAATATAATATAAAAAGAAGTCCCGAAGAATAAATTTCTCATATTTACAAACACAATAAAATATTTACTTTTGTTAGACTATACAAAAAAGGGTCTAGGCCACTATGTAAAAATAATATGCAGTAATTTTAACACATTATCAAACAAGAATAGCCAAGAAAGATTCGATTTGTAAAAAATATCTGGTTCCCCTTATTTATATATTTTGAATACTGAATCAAAGAGGAAATATCCACGGACTTTTATTCTGAATTTAACAACTCTTCTTTTTAGTTTTATGACCCCTCTTATTAGAATTCTACCTATATCAAGTCAGTCATAGGAGTGACAAGAGAATGTTTACAATAGTAACAAGTTATTAGATCGTAGTTGTTAAAAATGAAACATAGCTACATTTGTTTATCTCTGACATTATAATTTTTGATGACAGTTTACATTTTTATTTACATTTGATCATATAATCATATACATATAACGTAGGGACTATATACTCTTTCAGTTATATATGTATTATCTATGATATACTCTTTGACTTCAATCGTAGGAAAAGACCGATTTCTAGTCGATCTAAAGTATTGATTCGATTTAGTGAATCGATATTTCACTATAGTAAAACAACATTCGTTGAATTTTTCTGTTTTGATAAACATTTAGATAGTTGAGTTTACTCAAAATAAAGAATATACGACTTATTAATTTAGTTGTAGTGTGTTATATATATATATATATATATATATATATATATATATATATATATATATATATATATATATATATATATATATATATATATATATATATATATATATATATATATATATATATATATATATATATATATATATATATATATATATATATATATATATATATATATATATATATATATATATATATATATATATATATATATATATATATGGCTTGCTCAGGGTTATATGGCTATGCTCGCTGTTTCGCTGCGTGAAAGAAACTGTAATGACATTTGCAACAAAACTAAGGTAACTGTTATAGCCGAATGAATGGCTGTGGACTGTTCTTTGTGGAATACTTCGGGATATATACACACACACATAAACACATAATCAAACTATTTATTCTTTACAGCCTAACAAGAGACCACTGCTAAACATAAGCGACCCCCGAAGTATTCCACAAAGAACAGTCCACAGCCATTCATTCGGCTATAACAGTTACCTTAGTTTTGTTGCAAATGTCATTACAGTTTCTTTCACGCAGCGAAACAGCGAGCATATATATATATATATATATATATATATATATATATATATATATATATATATATATATATATATATATATATATATATATATATATATATATATATATATATATATATATATATATATATATATATATATATATATATATATATATATATATATATATATATATATATATATGATATATGATATATGATAATATGATTTTAAGTTAGATTTTTCCCAATCTGCAATAATGTTCGACACTTATTCGACAACTAAATTAATAAGTCTTATAGGGTAAACAGAGAAAATTAAAAAACACCCCTTAACTACTTCTTTTGCTTTATATAAAAAATATAAAACAATTTGTTAACATTTTTATATTATAACACAAATAAATAATTGATTAAAATCCAAACTTTGTTTTACTTCCTCTAAAGCCTCTAAGCATTCAATAGTGTTGATCATGATATCCTACTCGGTGTAATACTCTATCTTAACGTATCTCCAATAGTGATTGGTTGGTTTCAGAGTTACCTGTCTGGTCGCCAACAACGTATACACATTGGTGATTCGTTCTTATCTTGGTGCAACTTATGTGCTGGTGTACCGCAGGGAGGCGTTTTATTACAGTTTTTTAAACTCTATTTATACTATTTTTTTTTATAGAAATAGGTAGGCAAACGAGCAGGTGGTTCACGTGATGGTAAGTGATTACCGCCGCCCATGAACACTCGCAATACCAGAGGCTTAGCAGATGCGTTGCTTCCCTTAGAATGCCCCCCTCCCCCATAATTGGAGGCGGAGGGTGTGTGGGCCACCGGTTACCTGCACTCACCAGACGAAACGCAGAAGTTTGTTAGATTTCTACTTTACGCCGGTATTCTGTGAGGTCGTGGTACTTCCCCGGTCGAGCCGGCCCATTCATGCAACAACAAAAGTTGATGTGTGGTTCTACCACTGTAAAAAATTTAATTCCTCCTACCACCTTTATGCAGATAAAAAAAATATATCTTCACGCAATTCCCAATACAGGGGTAGACAGAGGTCAAGTCTAGACAATTAAGTCCCTTTGAACCACCTTCCACCGAAGATATTTTCGGGACAACGTGACAGGTGGTGAGCCCGTCGCCGCCTTTATGTCCAAGCCAACGATGAAATTCGTACATAAGTTTTTGAAAAACTCATTGGTACTGTCACCTGGGGATCGAACTCGGGTCTCTCGACTCGAAATTCCGACCACCCAACAACTCGGCTATCGTGACTTTATGCAGATGATTTGCAAATATATACAAAAGCTTCTCTCGATGATCTGCCGAAAGCTGTTAATACCATTAACGCTGACTGATGAGCCCTAGCTCATACTTAAGTGGAGTAAAGCATACGGACCTTGGGTTAATCGACTTAAATCGCAAGTTATTATCATCGCTAGCTCGCGAATGGTAGCAAGGCCCACTATGTGGGCCTTTCACCTTTTATTTTTAATAGAACTTTTATTCCTATTAGTAACACCTTCTTTTCCCTATATTCGACTATGCTGACGTCAGCTATTTTGATCTCACTGAAGCCCAACTTTATAAACTTGAGCGAATATATAGTTATTCTTTTTCTCCATGTTTATTTATATTCTGTCATGAATACTACTATAGTCTTTAGTACGCCGACACACCCTCTTCTTCTTTCAACTCTTTCCATCCATCGGTTGTCTGGAAGATATTGCTGTCAGCAATAAGACCGCCCAATGCTCACTTAAATTTTGTTGTTTATGTTTCCCTTTTTTTTGGTGTGCAATAAAGAATATATAAATAAATAAAGCGGCCTCATATCTATTTCAAGTTTTGGCTTTACTACATGCTGAAATAATTGCCTACATCTATATGAAAAGAAAACATGTTATATTTATTGTTACTCATATCTCTCATGAAGAAATAAAATAGAGTTTATCTTTCAAAACTTTAATAGTCTACATGATTACAACAACTATTTTTAATAATCATTTAATGTAACACATTAGCCAAGTAATTCCAAATATTAAATATTAATAAGGTTTCAAGCTTAAATATGTATGTATAGGTTGGGCTTATTTACATATATTCTCAATAAAAGTAAAAGAACATAAAAATAAAGAAATAAAAAATCTCTAACATGCTCTTCTAATGTCTTACTTTAAATGAAGTGAGAGAAAAAAATGTTTCTCGTAAGACAATTTTCAATGAAACTATTATTCGGTCATCCAGTAGAAGCGAGACCCGAACCGTGCAGGTTTTTTCTCTGCATCTTCCGGCAGAGCAGGTGTTGCATCTGGATATACAGCCTTAGGTTCAGGAAGAGGTTTCGGCCTGCAAAGCAATGACAATTAGAGTAATATTTAAATACTATATTATATTAGGAAGCATTAATAATGCATGTTTTATATATTCATTGATTTTGTACGCAAGAAAGATACTATCTAATTATTGAATAGTTAAAAACTTTTTTGCAATATAACCTATTGAATTATATTCAAGTTTATTGTGAGAACAAGAACATAACCATTATGATACTTAAATTTTAAAACATTTTAGCGAGCTGGGATAAGAATAATAATAGAAAAAATATATACTAATAATAAGATAGATAAATAGATAGATGGAATACTCTTTATTGCACACCAACACAGAAAATATCTAATATTAAATTTTGTAAGGTTATGGTGACACAAATGCCGGTCTTATCGCTAAAAGCGATTTCTTCCAGGCAACCTCTAATAAGAGTATGGTTTAAGCCCCATTATTATCTATTTCCTACTACACTAGCACAAAAAAGTCACGATAGCCGAGTTGTTGGGTGGTCGGAATTTCGAGTCGAGAGACCGGAGTTCGATCCCCTGGTGGCAGTACCAATGAGTTTTTCAAAAGAAACTAAATTATGTACGAATTTCATCGTTGGCTTGGACATAAAGACGGCGACAGGCTCACCACCTGTCACGTTGTCCTGAAAATATCTTCGGTGGAAGGTGGGTCAAAGGGACTTAATTGTCTAGACTTGACCTCTGTCTACCTCTGTATTGGGAATTGCGTGAAGATTTTTTTTACTAACATTCCAATTCCCCAAAGAAGGCAAATGCACTTTCCAAGTCATTAATATCAAAGAAATTTAATGTTTATATTCATAACGAAATAAAAGAAACTGTTACCTCTTAGTATCATGAACACGTGGTTCACAGAAGTATCCAAATGGTGGGCGCTCCAAATTTAAATTCTCCAGCATACAATTATCAAAAACTCCTTGAGTAGTACGACAGCTACAGAATAAAAATTATACAGTTTTTATATTAGCAAATTTGTAATAATAATATCTTGATAAGATATTTATCTTCACACAATCAAATTAGGGGGTCATTGTAGAAGCGTGCCCGTCGCGACCCCTGCCAGCCCTTTTCAGGGCTGCAATTCTGCTCAGCTGCGTACCCATGCAAACGAGGGTTAGTGCGTCCCACCAAGGCGACGCACACAAAATCGTCCCCGTTGGTCTGGAATGCAGCGCGCAAAGCGGCGATGGGGATCGCCACCCGTCACGCACAGCCCGACACGGCGTTAGCTCTATGGTCCGGAGTCTCGAGCTAGAGCGAGAGCGCCTGCCAGGGAGTAGGGGTGCTGCAGTCTTCTCGGTTGGTCGATGTTATGACTGAATATAAGGTTGTGAACTCAAGACTTATCTGGGTTCGCTTTAAATTGGACTGACGAAGTTATTCCTTTTGGCTGTTTATGCGCCGGTAGCTTCGTCGTCCAGGGCTGAGCTGGAGGAGTTTTGGGAGAATGTAAGATAAGTTCTAAATTTGATTTGAATGGATGGGTTGTTACCGCTCGGCCAGGGTACGAGTAGGTGCTTGGAATGTTTGGTGATAAAAGGGTTAACGATGCTGGCAAGCTAATACTGGCTGTATGTAAGGAAAGGGGTCTTCTTGTGCCAAATACTATGTTTAGTCACAAGAAAATCCATATGTATACTAGAGAAAAAGAGAATGAGAGAAGTATGATCGATTTATTTCTGATGGATAACCGACTGCGAAAACAGGTGATGGATACGCGAGTGTTCAGGCGTGCTGACCTGGAAACGGATCACTATCTAGTGATTACTAGACTTAGGGGTCTGTTTGCGGGTTGGCGCTACCGGACGGCGATACCAGAACCACGGATCCGAAGCTGGAAACTTCAGGAAGCGGACATAGGAATAAATAACAAGCAAGGGTAGCCGAAAAGCTTGACATCATCGATGTCAGGAAAGAATGTGTGGAAGGAATATGGCAGAGCCTTAGGGATGGAATGGTTAGTGCAGCAGAAGACGTTTGTGTAACTGTGAAAATAGGTAGAAGTAAAAAGGGTGATGCGTGGTGGAATGACGAAGTGAAAGAAGCAGTAAATAAGAAGAAGAAAGCATGGTTAGACCATTTGGCCTCTGGTAATGATAAGGATTTGATCTGGTAATGAAAGCATTGATTGAGGAAGTGCGTGAAAGGTGTAGAATTGAAGCAGACGAAAGTCGCAACAACTTCAAAGAGAACTCCAAACTCTTCGATGGCTTTAAGAATGAACAAAAAGTGCTTTCGAGAACCAATGACGTCCTCTCAGAAAAATCGGACGTCATGTAGCGATGGAGCGAATTTTATAGAGAAATGTATGCGTGTGACGATCTTAGTAAGGGATCCGGGGGTGACACCGTGACTGGTACGCCAGACTCGGACCTCGATGACACTGAGGTCATCAGTATGAATGTGCGATTCAAGTTTGAAATGTGGTAAGGGGTCGGGACTAGACAGAGTTACTGCTGAAATGGTCAAGTATGGTGGGCCTCGTGTCTGGGATAGCTTTCATCTGCTGTGCAATTTGTGCTGGCGGACGGGGGATGACCCGGATGATTGGCGATACGCAGTCATTGTGCCTGTATATAAAGGTAAAGGTTCACATTTTGACTGCGGGTGCTATCGGGCGATCAGCTTGACCAGTTTAGCAAGTAAAGTTTACTCGAAGGTTTTGACAAGCAGAATTCAAGAGAAATCGGAAAGATTTCTATGGGAGGCACATTTTCACTGCGGGTGCTATGGGGCGATCAGCTTGACCAGTTTAGCAAGTAAAGTTTACTCGAAGGTTTTGACACGCAGGATTCAAGAGAAATCGGAAAGATTTCTATTGGAGGCACAATGCGGATTTAGACCTGGAAGAGGATGCACAGATCAAATGTTTTCTCTCCTCATGATCACGGAAAAGCTTCTGGCTGCTAACCAGAAGATTTTCTGAGCTTCTGTGGATCTTGAGAAAGCATTTGATAAGGTTATAATGAAGAAAATGTCGGAACTGTTACTGGGGTATGGTATGGATAGTCAAGTGCTAAAGGCTGTGCAGTAACTACTGTGACTCTAAAGCCTGTGTGTGGGTAGGGCATGACCTGTCACCCATGTTTAGCGTCCAAACACATGTAAAACAAGGTTGTGTGATGTCTTCCTGGCTGTTCATACTGTATTATGGTGTGCTTCAATGGTTTGGGCAGGTTGAGCGAATGAGTGAAGACCGAATGGTGAAGAAAATATGTAGCGCGAAAGTTAATATTAAAATGTGTTTAGGTAGACCGAGACTAACTGTCAAAGACCATGAGACCATGTGACCATGTGAGCATTGCTCATATGGTCTTTTGAAGAGGGGAGGGTCAAGAGTACTCGGATACCTAGACTTGCGTGTATGAAGAAGATAATGAATCTGAAAGGAGCAAAGAAGTATGAAGGGATCAT
Organism: Sericinus montela; assembly: GCA_029286605.1. Taxonomy (NCBI): domain Eukaryota; kingdom Metazoa; phylum Arthropoda; class Insecta; order Lepidoptera; family Papilionidae; genus Sericinus; species Sericinus montela. Next base: position 7,044,533 of record JAGSMR010000034.1, on the reverse strand, counting down.
GACACTTGGCGATCTGTTCTCTCTGGCTACCTCGTCAGGGATTATGTGTGAAGATAAGTAAGTAAGTATAATCTAATTATTATTAAAGGATTAATAAAAAATGTACTTTTTTGCTTCAACTTACATATTATTACTTACACATAAGAAATTTAATTTATAAGTCACGATAGCCGAGTTGTTGAGTGGTCGGAATTTCGAGTCGAGAGACCCGAGTTCGATCCCCAGGTGGCAGTACCAATGAGTTTTTCAAAAACTTATGTACGAATTTCATCGTTGGCTTGGACATAAAGGCGGCGACGGGCTCACCACCTGTCACGTTGTCCCGAAAATATCTTCGGTGGAAGGTGGGTCAAAGGGACTTAATTGTCTAGACTTGACCTCTGTCTACCCCTGTATTGGGAATTGCGTGAAGATATTTATTTATTTATTATTTACATAAGAAAAAATAGAATAAAAGGAAAAGTGTTATGGATTCGAAGTTTAAACTACACTGCCAACAGCAAATAAATACTTTAACTTGAACAAAATAGTTCTAAAAAACGAAAATTATAAGCACATACTGTTGCAGACTGAAATCTCCAGAACTTTTATCTATACAGTTTGCATATTGATTGAATTCAGCTAGACAGGCCTTCTTTACTTTTCGAAAGAATTCCATGGTGCAAGCAGTTACTGCTTTCCCTTCATTCAGACACTTCCGAGGATCATTCTCCTCAAAACGGCAAAGCATAAATTCCTACAAAATAAAACAATATTTATAAAGTACACAATATTAATAAATACATATAAAGAATAACAGTTGTTAATTTCCTTTTTCAATCATGTAGATATTTTATATTGTACTCATTTTTATTTAATCTGCTGTTGATAGGGCATAAAATGTTCAAGTTAACACAATTTTATCTAGAAAACATAAACATTGATACATATATACATAAAGAGTAAATAAAAATACTGTAAGAAATGCATTTCATATAAATTTTTAGCTTGGTTATTGAGTTATGGTGTCACCAGCATATAGATTTTAAGTATATTATTTCAGGAATAACTTCGAAAACGATTTTTAGGAATTGGGATTATAACCTTACAGTGATTATGCAATCAATTAAGTATTTATATGTAAATTTCTCATCTATTTTAACTTAATGCATATCTAAGTGTGAGAATTAGGATCAAGAAAACTGAAATACTAACATTATTGACTTGTTCACAATATTTTCCTAGGTGAAAAGAACCTGCTCTCAAAGAAGCTGTAGATAAATTGACCTCCTCTACAGTCAATTCCGATTCTTCGGGCAGCACTACATCTGCTGTGACCACCATTGTTCGATGTAAACAATTTTATTTAACCGATAATTTACAAATTTTAACAATTACATTAACTTAAAATTTGATTTTCTTCCACTTAATCAATGGAAAAAATTGTAAGTGGTAGTCCTATTTTATTAAAAAGTATGCGGTAAAATAACAGCGTAATGAACTTTAATACCTAGTATAGTGTAGCAAAAAGAGAAAGATATATATTTATTGACATATACACGTGTCATCTTAACATAAAAGTATTACTTTTGACAGTAATTGTCATTATCTGACAACAGCGTCATTGTTAAACACACTAGAGATGGACTAGGTGAAATACGTATCAATTATTGCAAGTACGAGTATACCTAAATACTTATTACACAAACCTGTTCCATGAGTATTTAGAAGTGTGCATTTTTACGAACTGGTTAATACTGTAAGTACTGTCTATTTTCTATATATTACAGCTATTTTTATACTATTTTCATCTTTTCTATATACTATCCATTTTAGTTTCAATTACGTCTATAAACACTTATAATATCCCCTCTTCATAATATTGTGACTCCCGTCCGTAGCAGGTGGTTTTTTAAATGTCATATAAATTTAATAAACTTGTGTTTAATGACAAAAGAAAGGAATTACCTTTTTTTTATAATAGGGTGACATACGAGCAAGTGGCTCACGTGATGGTAAGTGATTACCGCCGCCCATGAACACCTGCAATACCAGAGGAATAATATATCGGGCTTGTGTAGCGGTGCAATCGGTGAATAAGGAAAGTTTTTAACTAGTACTATTACCACGGCACCCGTCGCTCCGAAGAACTCGGTCGAAGTTCTGAAGGTTGAGTTTACTCCCTGAAATTCCTAGACTTTGAGACTTTGGGCGACCACACCCCGGGATAACGTCTGTTTGCCAATTGACACGCCCGTCGTTGCAATTGTAACTGGCCAACAGCGTTCCAAGCGCGTCGGACACCCTATCCCTTTTCTTAGAAAAGGGCACCGGTGTTCGGCCCTGCGGTGTACTTGTATACTTCGGGGTATTAAGTCTCGTTTCGCGGGGACATCTCTCATTAAGTCAACAAACCCCCAAACCGCTCGCTGGGCGCTGTGCTGGGCCTCCGAAAGGTTTCACCCGGCTAAGTGGCCCGCGCTGAGGGGCGGGGGGGAGTGGTCAAGCGACACAGGAACCGTTATCGTTCGCACGCCTACCGGGATACGCACACGCACATACACACCACACTATAGGCACTCAATACATTAGTGTACAAGAATGTCGGACGAGGGGGACCCACCCCCCTCCCGCCGACCTAGGGAACCACCCGACAAGCGGCGGACAACAACGTTCGAAAGGACACTGATGAGGAGGGACCTATTTGATTCCGAGAAGTCGGTGATACTACCTCCCCGGGACAGCAACATCAAGACCGGGATACCACGGCCGCTACCGCGTACTCGCGCATCGCCCCCGACCCCCGCGTCTACTGACCGGCGATCTGAGTATCGTCAGGTGGAAGACACGGAGGTCCTACAAGGGCGACTAGCCGCAAGACGTCGCACGCCGCCGGAAATCGACGCTCCTAAGGAAAACGGGCGAAAACTCCAGTACGGCACGCAGAACCGCCACAATCGCCATCCTCATCCTCCTCGTCGGAGTATTCTCCCGCCACTGTAACGCAAGTTGAAGAGGAGGGGGGACCAGCACTTTACCCGGGAGGATGGGATTCGACCGAGTACGCCGGGCTTTCGACATTGGAAAGCGAGGCCGGAAATACGGTTGCTGTACCCGGCGCTAGTTGTGTAACACAACTCAGCACGGGCCCGGCAACCAGTATAAATACCGGTGAGACGGTATTTATACCGTACGAGCGTATAGAGCCTACCAGAGTGGGCAAAAAATTTCCGTGCCCTACACAACATTTTAGGGCACGCGCCGAATGCGCGCCCCTTCGGGAAAGGGGTAAGATTCCGCCCGCATTCGGCTGACGAATACCGGAAGGTGCAGAGGTACCTAACGGAGCGCAGCAAGGAGGACGCAGCGCTCGCATGGTACTGCTATGCACCAACCGCTGAATTGCCAACTAAGGTGGGACTGCGTGGGCTACCAGCGGATACACACCCCGAGGACATCGAGGAGGCCCTTAAGGCACTGGGCTTTCCCGTTACATTCGTAAGGGCAATCCACCCGAAGAAAGGGAGACCGGGTTGCCTTTTCCACGTTAAGTTACACCACCTTAGCCAAGAGGAGCTCAAGGGGCTGTATGATGTACACGAGCTCCTCTACATGCCAGGAGTAACGATTGAGGCATGGCAAGGCAGGGAAAGCCCGGCTCAGTGCCACCGTTGCCAGGGGTACGGACACTCCTCGGCAAACTGCTTTCGCCCTGTAAAATGCGTCAGATGCGCCGGGGATCATGTCGCATCAGACTGCCCCAAACCCAGGGATGGGCCACCGAAGTGCGCCAATTGCGATAAGGCGCACTCGGCAAATGACCGAAGATGCGCTGTTATTCAGCGCATCGCTCGTAAGAGGGGTATTAGAATGCCCCCTCCTATCCCTCCCCCGCCGGCGCATGCACCGCGGCAAAACACGCACAGAGGTGGACCACCAGTCGCAGAGGGCGCACCCAATGCGAGACCCCAGCCACAGCCGCGACAGCCGCGGCGCCTGGAGGTGGCAACAGAAGTGGCACCAGCCACTAAGCCTGGAAAGGTAGCGGCGGTCACAACTCTGCAACCGCCGGCTAACGAGGCCACGGAGAGGGGAGGACCCCTCTCCACTAAGAGAAAGAGGAGGGGGAAGAAGAAGAAGAAAAAGATGGCCAAGTCCGAGGCCAGGGTGACCTCCACACCCATACCCCCTCCCATCGCCACCATCCAGCCAGGGCCAGCAGTTGCCAACATACCAGGACCTGTATCTCAGCATGTGCGAGTGCAGCACCCAGCTCCGAGAGCACAAGCCTCAAGGGGGAGAACCGAGGCCTCCCTCCCTCAAACTACATCCGTGCCGACCACGATCGAGGCTGCACTAGCACAATTGGTCACAGTCGTCATGAAGATCCTAGGCGACGTCCTAGCGGCGATGACCACGGGAGCTGACCCACTCACGGCTATTCTTACAGCCCTGACCCACCTGACAATGGCTAGAAATGGCTGAGCTCCGGGTAATGTACTGGAACCCAGGCGGCATCCAATAACAAGCCGCCAGTCTCCGAACTATGGTGCAGCAGCAAGGAATCCAGGTCGTGCTGCTAGGGGAGACTAAACTCAGACCCGGACGCCATTTCAAGATCCCCAACTTATTCGTGTATCGTCGCGATGAGGTCTCTCCCGAAGGAAAGGCCTACAGAGGCACGGCCATTTCGGTTAGGAGAGACCTAGTGCATGAAGAATTGGAGCTGCTGCCGTCATCTCAACCAGGAGCATTGGGATACTCCTGAAGACGGCCGGTGTGGAGCTAAGGATCTACGCAGCGTACCGCCCACCCGGCCCTCCTCTCTGCCCCTCGGACATCCGAGACGTCATGGACAACAGTTCTCCTGTCATTATGGCAGGAGATTTTAATGCCAAACACCTGGCATGGGGTTCGCGCATCATGAACCCCGCCGGCAGGAGACTGTTTGAAGACGCAGAAGAAGGGGGATATGAAGTGCTGGGACCAGGAGCTCCCACACATATCCCCACGATAACAACACATCGGCCGGATGTCCTGGATATAGTTCTTTGCCAAGGAATCACATACCCGGTCCAAGTGGAGGTGCTATATGACCTGGACACGCAGCACCTACCAATTCTCATTACCATGTCGACCAGCGCCGACTCCGTAGTGCCCCGGGGCCTCCGTACGAAGACCAACTGGGAGCAATACAGAAGAAACATCAAGAGTATCTAGCGGCCACCAGGACAATACCTGACACGCACCGTGGGGAGGTACTCCCACGGAGGCTCAAAACTCTCCTAGAGGAGAAATGATCCACTAGGAAGCTTTGGGCTAGAACCAGATGTCCAAAAATAAAGACGAAACTCAATTCTATTACCGAAAAGCTGTCGGAGGGGATAAAGGCCTTCCGAGGCGAGTCGTGGAACGCTCGCATCGAGGAGGCCTCGGAACATCCAGCCTCACTATACCAGCTCACCCGACAGCTTTCGCGCACACCACAGCCCATTTGCCCACTAGTGGACAGCACAGCAAAACGGCACTACGGAGCACGAGACCGGGCCGAGATCCTGGCAGAACATTTAGAGGGGCAGTTTAAACCCAACACTGCTGCAGCTGTCGTCGCAGACTTCCACAGGGAGGTTGAGCATTGCGTACAGGAGTTCCTGACGAGCCCGGCGCCACCACTAGGAGGGGACGATTTCCTGTCCCCTTCTGAAGTAAGGAGAGTGGCACAGCGCCTGCCGCATCACCACCACTGCAATAAGACAGCTGCCTAGGAAAGGGGTCGTAGCTCTGACCCGTTTGTTCAACGGGGTGCTACGCACCCAACACTACCCTTCCAAGTGGAAGGAAGGGAAGATCATAGTGCTGCTGAAGCCGGGTAAAAACAGAAGACACCCGACAAGCTACCGTCCCATCACGCTACTGACGTATGTAGCAAAGCTGTTCGAAAGGCTGCTGCTGCGGAGACTGCGTCCACACGCAGAGCTCCGAAAGGAGCAATTCGGATTCCGCAGCGGCCACTCCACCACGGCGCAGCTGACCCGAGTGCTACACTACCTAGCGGCCGAAACCCATCGCGGCCGCACTTGTCTGGGGGTCTTTCTCGACATAGAGAAGGCCTTCGACCGGGTGTGGCACACGGGTCTAATCTACAAATTATTGGAAAACACCACAACGCCGCCAGCGCTCATACGACTAGTGGCGTCATTTCTGGAGGGACGGAGCTTCTGTGTTAGCGTTGAGAGGATCGACTCGGCAGCACGAAGAATAGAGGCAGGAGTGCCACAAGGCAGCTGTCTTTCTCCGCACCTGTACGCAGTTTACACCAACGACATCCCCACACTTGAAGGTCGCGTCCAAGAATGGGAACAAGATGTCATGCTCTCTACGTAGACGACAGCGCGTATTTTACGTCGTCCCGTCGGGCAGACATTGCAACCAGGAGGATGCAGTGTCTGCTAAACCTGCTGCCTGAATGGCTAGACAAATGGCGCATGGCCGTGACCGTTGGCAAGACATGCGCCATAATTGTCAACAGACAGGGACGTGTACCACCACCACTCAAGCTCCGAGGCCAGGATGTAGAGTGGAAGAAGACTGTGACCTACCTTGGATGCCAGATTGACCGCTCTCTACGTATGACCCCTCAGGTCGCATACGTTATACAGCGCGCAAGAGCTGCGAGGGCGGTCCTCCGTCCGGTTCTGGCATCCAACCTGCCAACGAAGACCAAGTTAGGGATCTACAAGACCTACATCCGCTCGCGAATCACATATGCTGCACCAGCGTGGTACGCGTTCACATCTCCCGCACAGCGGAAAAGATTGCAGGTTCAGCAAAACATTTCCCTAAGAACGATTGTGGGAGCTGGTCGTTACGTCCGGAATGACGTCATCGCCAGAGATCTTAAAATCGAACCCATTCACGACTTTGTGGTCCACTTGGCGCGGAAAATGTATGACCGCTCTGATAATGGACCACATTAACACCTGCGCGACCTGGCGTCCTTATCGGACCTCCTGCCGCAGCACGCTCGACCACTAGAGCGGCGACCTCTCCCTAGGGAATTGTTGCAGCCACCACCCGACCTCGTTGAGGGGGAGGACGGGGAAGAGTGAAAGACCCGACGCATGGCGTAAAATACGCAATAACTCTACGCATATACCGCAGAAAGCGGTACCCAGGACCGGGGGAGTAGCAGCCCCCTGAGAAGATGCCCGGGCAATGAGGCTTGCCTCGAGGCCCGATACCTGCGAAAGCAGAAGAAATCCGCTCACGCTCACCAGAGGAATAGCAGATGCGTTGCCGGCCTTTGAGAAAGGTATAGGCCCTTTTCTTGAATGTCTTTAAATTACTGTGTATGCAGACGCTTATTTCAAAAACTGGTTCCAGTAAATGCGTCTCACCTTTAAATCACACTTCCATTAGATGTTTTCTGATCAATGCAAAATATATTAATGAAGTAAGGGAAAACCTTTAATGAATATAAGGTTTTAATACGCTAAAATTTGTTTTGGTTACATACGATACATTGACAAAGACACTAACAAAACAGATTGATAATGACATCAGCTTATGGCTTATAGTTTCAAGTAAGTAATTAACATCATTCTACCGCATTATTATAATCTTTTAAAAATTCTGGTGTTTAACGGACGCGGCCAGACCTACTACTACATCTGGGCATGGGAAAAAAACGGGAAACGTGAAAATTCGTCAATCACGGTAAGTATTAATTTATAATTATTGTTTGTTGGAACTGGTCGTTTTTTTGACTTCTTCAATGGAATAGGGAAGGTTTTATAGAGCGATCCCAGTGAAACATTCTCTTAACCCCTGGATGTCAAAGAGCCTCATGCAGCGAGAAAAGTTTTGCAGTACGTGTTTCTACAGTGGCACAAATTCGGGATCAGCAACATAGTTCTCTTTCCCCGGCCTGTATCGTATTTGTAAGTTTAGAACATCTCCTGCAAACAGTGGCAAAGTGCCCCTACTTGTTGCAGTTCATCGAAAACACAATTAAAGCAATGCACAGCATACACTAAGAAAATACATACGTAGATAGAGACAATATCACATACATTGCACTGATCCCATAGTAAGTAGCTAAAGCATTTGTGTTATATCCGAGAAAATACAGAAAAAGTGGTTTCCAACATTGACCCGTAGTGAGCTGGCGACTCCATGAAAACTTGTGCTTAAGCTCCTCGTCACTTACAGCTATTATAACATGTCAGTGGCCGATCCAAAATATCAAATGCGCATATGAGACTGTCGATTATATTGTATTAGTGTATATGCATATACTTTTACACAGGCCGCTACATAACTTGTCGCTAGTCTGATGCAAGCTCAATACGTTACGAGCATGAAGAGGTTATGCGAGAGGTGACGCGAACCCTTAAATTTATTCCCTACCAAAATTCGCTCTAAAACGTGGCTAAAGAACTTTTCACATCAAAAAGATAAACCGTACCGTACGTACCTTAAATTCAATAGACAGGTGATAGGAAGTAATTAAATACGCGATGTCTAATATTTTTAGTCATATATGTATTACCTATGGTGTGGTCCTGCGATTAGCAGACCGCTTGCCAAAGTGTGAGGGCTATGGCAAGCGGTTGTCGTGTAGTGGACTTTTACAGAACATGGGGTTGTGTATAAGTTTCTTCGAATTAAACAATGTCACATCCGTCTTCTACGGTTATTTTAGAGGTTTTTGAATGAGTAAACAAAATAATTACTTGCATATATTCATTTATTCAGAAAATTAAGATAAGGCACAGTTATAATAATACGTAATTAAAAAATTATATATTGTTTAGTCCACGTTTTACTTTCCATTGTCTTTAATTTTTTCTATTTCTCTTCCACATAATAGTTATTTAATTCATACTTTCCATGTGATTGTTATACGCTGTTTCTAATTGATCTTGAACAAATTTGGTTTGGTCATTATCTAAAAAAAGAATGTTACAATATGTTATGATCTATCATCTTATCAGCTATTAAATTAGGTACAATAGTTAAACTGAATCTCTGAACAATGAAACGAAATTCTCTTCTTTCTTTGCGACTTCACCTCAGCTGAGAAGGCTGACAAGTCCGACAGTAACGCTTAATTTAATAAATATCTTCACGCCCTTCCCAATACATGGGTAGACAGAGGTTTAGACAATGTCCTTTCGACCCACTTTCCACCGAAGACATTTTTTGGGATAACTTAACACATGGTGTGCTCGTCGCTGTCTTTGTATAAGTTTTTGAAAAAACCCATTGGTACGAGCCTTGGGGATCGAACTCGTGTCTCTTGCTACGAAATCCCATCGCCCAACCATTCGGCTATCGTGACCATTTTAAACTTCTGTCCTTTTAACTGTCCAACAACGCGCATCCAAATTGAACCCACCAAGAGTAGCAACTCGGGCCATCAGTGATTCCCTCAAACGCATTATAAAAAATTAAACACTTTTAATGAAATGTTAAAAAAAAGGCTAATGTTATATTTATTTATCTTCACGCACAATCCCTGACGGGGTAGCCAGAGAGAACAGATCGCCAAGTGTCACGATCCCTACATACTTCTTTCGCTTCTTTCAGATTCATCATCGTCTTCATACATGCACGTTTAGGTATCCGAGTACTCTTGACCCTCCTCTAAAGGCTAATGTGTTCTTTTAATACTGTCTTACCTTCGTATAATTCAAAAGATTGAGCTGGAACTTGATATAACTTCGGGATATCATATTTATTAGCCTGCAAAAATTGTTAAAATGAATTTTAATGTATTTGTAGAGAATCAAATTCAGTTATTCAGTACCACCACGGAACCTTATTTAATATTAAAATGAAAGTAAAGCAGTCTTTAAATGTCCACTACTGGGCCTAAGCCATTTTGGAAATAACTTTAAAAACTAAATGCAAATACAATCAATCGGTAAAAAATGCCTTGACAGTACCTCTATTTTATAATATTCCAAATAAAGTTTAGTACCAAACATACCGAATCATAATTCCTCCTTCCCATACGAGGAATATTTTTGTTTGGAATGGTTTTAATAACGTAACCCATCGTGTTTTGGTCAAACAATCCTTCTGCTTCGTTACTCCTTCCAATTCTGGGTACATTATTTGGTTTTATAAATGAACTGTCAACTAAAACGTAAAATAAAAAGATAACAGCGAATACTATTGAATATTTCACACCCATTTTTTTTGTTACAGAGTACTACAAGGTACAAAACAGTGTCTCGAAATGTTGTCATAGAAGGGTTTTTGCATTCTTTTATACTAAACCGTTTCGATTGATCCCGTATTATAAAAAAAAGATTGTATCAATACCCGTATTTCGTGGTTCGAATACAAAATCATTGGATTATAATCAGATCACACAATAAGTGCTTATCAGTATCAAAACCGAGTGGTTGGGTGATCGAAATTCAAGTTAAGAGACCCGAGTTCAATCTCCAGGTAGTAAGCTGATACCAATGGATTATTTAAAACTTATATACAGTTTATATCGTTGGCTTGGACAAAAGGACGGCGAAAGGCTCATCACCTGTCACGTTGTCTCAAAAAGATGTTAATTTTTTGATGTTAACTTTCGCGCCATACATTTTCCATGTATTTGAGAATGTTTTTAGTAGTAAATTTAGGATGATTTTAGTGGGGGGCGCAATGCGGATTTAGACCTGGAAGAGGGCAAGTGTTTTCTGTGCTTTTGTTGACCTTGACAAGCCCACTACTAAGGGCTGTGCAGTCGCTCTATTGTGACCGAAAAGCCTGTGTGCGGGTAGGGCATGATCTGATGAATCCCATGTTTGGCGTCTAAATGGGCGTAAAACAAGGTTGTGTCATCTCCTCCTGGCTGTTCATATTGTATCTCGACAGCTGTTTACAAAAGCTGAAAGATAATTGTTTGGGTGTGAAATTGAGTGACGCAAAAGTTAATTGTCTACTGTATGCTGATGATTCAGTGCTTATTACACCATCAGAGGCAGAACTGCAAGCATTAATCACGTGTATGAAAAAACAATGTGAAAATAAAGGTCTTCGTTTAAATCAGGATATACTGTAACAAATCATATATTTGTTTTACCCGCTAGACTGCCTTAATAAAATAAATATATCTTTACGCAATTCCCTACACAGGGGTAGACAGAGGTCTAGTCTAGACAAAGTCCCTTCGACCCACCTTCCACCGACGATATTTTCGGGACAACGTGACAGGTGGTGAGCCCGTCGCCGCTTTTATGTCCAAGCCAACGACATAATTTGTACATAGGTTTTTAGAAAAACCCATTGGTACGGCCACTTGAGGATCGAACTCGGGTCTCTTGACTCGAAATTCCGACCACCCAATCACTCGGCTATCGTGACTTATTACTTAATGAACTATTTAAAATAAAAAAAAATATATAAATACGACTTTTAGTCATATATGACTTTTAGTTTTGCGTGCGGATTGGTGCAATATAATTGATAAAAACAAAGTATTTAAGATATTGTTTGCACCCATAAATTGTTACTGAGACGATCCTGACCGACCCAAGGGCCACAACTCTGAAATTCAGCGTGCTTGACCGTGTTTCATACTCCATAGAACTTAAAGGGCAAGACAATGGTCTGGCGATATTCATAACCAGCGACAAGATCTCATTACAAAGGGCGGGGCCCCATGCAATTTAATTAAAGGAGCGTAAGGTGTATGTAGAACTGCAACAATTGCTTGATATAATAAAGTTGAAAACACATCTTTATAGCCACCCTTACTTAATCTAGTACGCGGATGCGCTGGCCAGTTGTAAAGAGAAAATCAATATTATCTAGGCGGCAGTACAGTTGTAAATTTCCAGACATTCGTTCTGTTTTTTAATTTTGAGTTGGTCACAAACCCAGACCCCAAAGGGTATCTTTGTACTTTCGAAGCTACTTATGCATCAGAGCAAAGTACGTGATATTACCCTCATATTTATATCTTCACGCATTTCCCAATACACGGGGAGCCAGAGGTCTAGACAATTTAGTCCTTTCGACCCACATTTCACCGGAGCTGATTTTTGGCACAACAAGACAGGAGGTGAGCTTGTCGCCGTCTTTATATCCAAGCCAACGATATAAATTGTACATAAGTTTGAAAAAAACTCGTTGGTCCGAGCCCGACCCCAGGGGATCGAACTCGGGTCTTTTGACTCGAATTCCGATCACCCAACCACTTGGCTATCGCGACTTCTATGTATGTATTTATTTATTTTATTCATATATTCTGTATGCAATATACTACGAGAATGTCATTATGTAAGTGGATATCGGGAATCGGGATATCGGGAATATCTAATGCAAACATTTCGTATAAAATTCAATTAAAATAAGAAACAGAAATAAAAAAAACAATACAATTAGAATGTAATATTATTTCATTTTACAGTATTATTATTAATATTATTTATCTTCGTTCTTAATATCTTCTATTTTCGTCTATCAAGACCAATAGGTATAAACACTTGGTATTTCGGAGTGACACCACCTTTCTGCACCACCGCACGTACTAAAGAAAATGGATCAAGTTTCTTCTTCACTACCAGAAATCTGTAACAATTATTTTAATCATTAGAAACCATTTACATTATGTTAATATTAAATTACTACTATTATAAATGCGTTACTATACAAATATACATATATTAAAATATATTCTCTTTGTAATAGTTTGGTATGCGAAAGATTGAAATCAAAGAATTGAAAGAAGAAGGATTGGATTCAAATTAAATCACACATTCACTGACATGAGAATGTAATGTACGTTTATTGATAGTAATTTTTTTATAATATAATATACAGGTGGGCCAAGAATTCGTTAACATTTAAATGTAACTTACCGCGCAAACTATTGCCGCGCTGGGCGTGGGCGCGGGCGGGGGCACTAGCTCGCTTCTTGGAAATTTAGTTTAAACAGTAGAAAAAATTTAGGTTAAACAGTAGAAACAGTTTTATTTAAACGACTTTTCGCTCATTACTGTGAGACGCTTATTTCGCGTTGAATATGGTTTACACGACCTTAAGTCAGTGTCCAAGTGCTCCTTTAATAAAGAAATGGGTGAAGAAGTTCGAAGAGACGGGATCGATACTAAATGACTTCTCGGAGCGAAGAAAACGTGCAGCAAGTTTCCGCTTCTGTTCGACGTGATCCAGATTTATCGAGACGCAAACGTTCGGCTGAATTAGGATTATCCTGCACATCATAACGCCGTATTTTGAAATTAGATTTGATAGAAAAGATAGAATTACATCCATACAAGATTTAAATTTGCGTAAGTCATATGCCGAAACAATGTTAACTCGTTTCAGTAATTTTCACATCTTATTTTCTGACGAAGCCCATTTCCACCTAAATGGACATGTAAACAAACAGAATTGCAGGTATTGGAGCAGCGAAAATCCTAAAGCTAAACATGAGGCTGCAATTTCAGCAAAAGGAATCATCGAATCTTACTTTTTTGAAGATTCTCGAGGCCGTTCAGTTACTGTTAATTCTGCCGAGTATGTGAAAATGTTACGGGAGTTCTTAGCACCGATGCTACTGGAATTTGCTGGCTATAATCGTAACACATTGTTTCTACAAGATGGAGCAACGTGTCACACATCGAACGAGTCCTTGCCGGTGGTCAAAGACATGTTTCCAGAAAAGCTGATATCCAGACGGGGTGACATCCCATGGCCACCCAGTAGTCCAGATCTATCCCCAGCAGACTTCTTTTTATGGGGTTATTTAAAGAGTCGTGTCTACATTGATAAACCGAATACACTGCGTCAACTTAAAGAAAAAATCATCGAAGAGATGTCGGCGATCTCGCGGTCTCTTTGCAGAAGAGTATTCGAAAACTTCAGGACTCGCTTAGATGAGTGCAAAAACCGAAACGGTGGTCGTTTAGACGAAATAATTTAAAAAAATAAATTACAACTAATTAGCTTTCTCGTAAATAAAGTATTTCTAAAATATGTTAAATGTTTTTTATACGATTTTTTCAAACGTTAACTAATTCATGGCCCACCCTGTATTATACAAATATGATGTGACATTTTCTAGAAATAGCTTGAGAGCGATAACCTCATTCCTAGGAGTTACTGTCATTAATACATTAATTTATATTGTAATAAACCTTCTTAAGGATTTTCTTTAATAAATTTTTTAAACCTGTTAATGGGCAGGCTTTGCACATTTACCGGGATTCTGTTGTAGAAGCGTATACACCGCCCTATGAACGAGTAACTTACTCTATGGAGTCTAGTAACCGGTGTATGATAGTGGATGGGGGAAGCCAGAATGGCTGAATTGAATTGTATGCATTTTAACACAGATTGACTATATTTGATTGAAAGAGAGATTAACAGATTGCTATATGTTTAAGACATGACTTTGCTTCACGGATTTTCTTTCGTAGTATTGTGGAGCCGGAGAGATCAAGAAGAGAGAATTTTATGATAATGCGCGGACGAAGTCGCAGATATAAACCACTAATAAATATTGGAAATTGACTACTTAAAACCAGAGTAGTGTGAATATGAGAGAGAGAGAGAGTACACTTTATTGCACACCATAAAAAAAGAAATATAATATGACAAACAGTCTAAACATAAATGGTAGCACAATGGGCGGCCTTATCGCTCAAAGCGATTTCTTCCAGACAACCTTTGGATGGACAGGATTTAGAAGAAAGAAATCTGGTGTAGGTAAGTAACAAATGAAAAGAAATATACTCCAATACAAGTATTACGCAAAAAATAGATATGTAGTAAATTAAAGATAAAGATAAATATATAATATAAACTTACATACATATTTATTTATTTATTTATATATTCTTTATTATACACCACAATTTAAGAAAAAGAACACAATGACAATGAACAACAAAATGGTACAAAAGTCGGTCTTATTTCTACATACATTCATATATATAAACATACAAGTATATATATATATATATATATATATATATATATATATATATATATATATATATATATATATATATATATATATATATATATATATATATATATATATATATATATATATATATATATATATGACGTGACTTGTGCCAAATTTTTCATTTCATTACATTTAAAGTTTATGCACAAAAATACGGGTTGACTTACAAGGAAATTCGTATGAAACAAAAAACATATACTAAAAAGCCGCATTAATTGTCCGAGGTGCTACGCTTCGTATGGGGAAATGGAAATGTCGTTATTTTCTTAAGAATATACCACGCCTTTCGTCGCGTGGCTGTCGACAAAGGCGACTATGGAAATAAACAATAAACATCTTCACGCCATTCCCAATGCAGGGGTAAACAGAGGTCTAGACAACTTCTTTAGTTTTTTCGGTAGCTGAGTTGTTAGGTGTAAGGAAATCGAGTCATGAGGCTTCGAATTCGCTCCTCAAGGTCCGTACAAATGCGTTTTGTAAAAACTTATTACGATTAATATCGTTGGCTTGGAAATAAAAACGGTGACAGGCTTACCATCTTTCTTGATGTGCCAAGAAATGTTTTAAGTGTTTTTTCAAGTGAAGAGGACTTTTGTCTTCCCCGGTATTGCAATTGCCAATCTACTTGCCAAACTTAATAATTATGGCAAACATCTAGGGGACTTTTGGGTAGAAAAAAGATGAAAAAAGGGTACACTATAGGTAAAGCCGAGTCACGATAGTCGAGTGATTGGGTGGTCGGAATTTCGAGTCAATAGACCCGAGTTCGATCCCCAGTAAGTCCCTTCGACCCACCTTCCACCGAAGATATTTTCGGGACAACGTGACAGGTGGTGAGCCCGTTGCCGTCTTTATGTCCAAGCCAACGATATTCGTACATAAGTTTTTGAAAAACCCATTGGTACGAGCCTACCAACTGGGGTTCGAACTCGGGTCTATTGACTCGAAATTCCGACCACCCAATCACTCGACTATCGTGACTTTTTTTATATCGTATATTTTTTTTTACCAATACTCGGGTAGACAGTGGTCTTGATAGAATAAGTAAAATATCAAACCTGTCTTTATCCTTGTCGCCGTAACTTTTCGATGCCAATCCCGATTTCTGTGCGCACTGGTGTAGTATCGCGCGCTCCTCTTTGCCGAAGTCGCTACTGAACACAAGGTCCAGGTCGAAAGTGTCGCTCGCTATGTACCGGCGCATCAGTTCGTGCGCCGCTCGCCTCAAATGTCGCACGTCGTTCGCGTCGCTGCCCAGCCCTGCCCTGTTCACCTGAACACGACAAAAGAAAAATTTCGATGTTATATATATCGCTGTGATAGGATAATTAAATTTGTTAGACTATTAATACATAACGCAGCGCTGGTAACGACTTTGTTATATGGCAGCGAAACCTGGGTATGCCTGAAGAAGCATAAAAGCAGGTTGAATGCAGTGGAGATGCGATCTCTTCGTAAAATGTGCGGCCTTACCATGGCCGACCGAAAGCGAAACGAAGAGATTCGCAAAATGGTAGGTTTGAAAGATGACCTTATCACTAAAATTGTGAAGGGCGTGCTTCGATGGTTTGGGCACGTTGAGCGAATGAGCGAAGACCGAATGGTGAAGAAAATATGTAGCGCGAAAGTTGATATTAAAAGGGGTCGAGGTAGGCCGAGACTAACTTTTGAAGACCATGTGAGCAAATTGCTCGAAGACGGGAGGGTCAAGAGTACTCGGATACCTCGACGTGCATGTATGAAGATAATGAAGAATATGAAAGAAGCGAAAGAGGTATGTAAGGATCGTGACACTTGGCGATCTGTTCTCACTGGCTACCCCGTCAGGGATTTTGCGTGAAGATTAATAATTAAATAAAATATTATTATTAAAATAAAAAATATTAATAATTTAAAATAATAATTTAAAAAAGTTACGATAGCCGAGTGGTTGGGTGGTCGGAATTTCGAGAGACCGTAATTAGATCCCCAGGTGGCAGGCTCGTACCAATGGGTTTTTCAAAAAATTATGTACGAATTATATCGTTGGCTTGGACATAAAGACGGAGACGGGCTCACCACTTGTCACGTACACACACAATACTAGGGGTATTGGGAGTTAAGATATTTATTTTATTTATAGATATTAATAATAATATTGCAATACAGTTCCGAGAATTTATTGATACATATCGGTTTTCTCATCGTGTTTGCCTTTTATGTCAGAACCCCGGTTGGAGTCTGTTATATAAATAAAAATAAAAAAAAAATATCTTCACGCATTTCCCAATCACAGGGGTCTTGTCTAGACAATTAAGTCCCTTTGACCCACCTTCCACCGAAGATATTTTTCGGGAAAACGTGACAGGTGGTGAGCCCGTCGCCGTCTTTATGTCCAAGCCAATGATGAATTTCGTACATAAGTTTTTTTGAAAAACTCATTGGTACTGCCACCGATCGAACTTAGGTCTCTTGAGTCTGTTATCAAACTAAAAAATATGGGAGGTAGGGTTTCACGTGTACTAGAAACTTAGACACAACAAAATTATGACCATTTTTTTTAAATTCAGTCTTTCCAGCACTTTTTGTGTGTAGTTTATGTATTATAAAAGTAAAAAGAAATTTTGATTGAAATACTGAGTACGAAATGACGTACGAATTGCAAATATTTTACTTGTAGAACAAATCAATCACATTCAAAGCTGAATAAGCTTTGTCTGTGTGACGGGCTATGGACATTCATTTTATTTTATTATTTTCAAATCAGAACAGAAGAAAGGTAGCAGAAATGTATTTTTTGGATAACAATACTGTGGGTTGTGAAATTTTTAATAAACCACAACCATCAACCATAACCATAACCATAAAAAAAAAAATCTTATTACACACCATTTGCATAGTAGGTTTGATTGGTTCTGCGATACCTTGTGCATCCACTCCTAATCCTCCACCCTTCCAACCCATCATCTTCATCATTCTGCAAAGTTGAAAAAGAAATTAAAAATAATGACTGTGTGCAAAGGTATTATAAATAATAGAGACAATGTCAAATAACATTAACATTATTTTTAACAACCACTCCACCTAACCTGCCCTGTGTCTGCAGTGGTTCAATACAATAGTCGAATGGCGGGCCCGAACCTGCGACATTATATTACGCAGTCCGCACCCTAAACCATATATTCAGACTTCAAAAGTGATATAAGATTACAATATATGTCCTATATTGTATCAAAAGGTATTTCTTCAGTCAGTCGAATTGAGGGCCGAACAATGCAGTGTTAATCGCTCAATAATTGTGAAATATGTCGCGTATAAATCGATTGAGGTTTATGTTACCTGGTTTAGAGTTCGGTGGCTATGTAGTTATGATGTATTGCGCTAAAGTAGTGCATGCATCTGCGGAAGGAAAAGTGCGGAGAGCTGTTGTGTTCAAAACCAAGTTTTTTTTGCACTAACATCAAGATAAAAGCTCTGTTACAAAATAGAAGACCTACTTGGTAGCAACACTGTTTTCGATTGGCGTACCGAAGCAAACTTCACTCGCTCTGCGTCCGGCTACTTCGCTGACTGAAACACGCTCGCCTTGTGCTATCCACTGTTCCTTTATCAGCAAACTCACAGCTTCTTCTTTTAATCTCTGAATTAAAACACATCTGTTAATTATATTTAGTTAAATTTACTCCATCTATATCTATTAACCCAGTATGTCTTGAAGACAAAAGATGTAAACTTAATAAATTTACTTACATTCCATGTCATCATTTCTACAATGCTCCTGGCTTCAGCTTTAGTTGCTCCTGTTGCTTGTGCCACTAGTTTACCATTCATAGAAAGTGTAAAACAATTATCTCGATACTTGCTAATCACTGGCACATGGCATGCGGTACAACTAGCTGAAAAAAAATTATTACTATTATCTTAATATACATAGAAGAAGTCACGATAGCCGAGTGTTAGGGTAGTCAGAATTTCAAGTCAATGGATTTGAGTTCGCTCTCCAGGTCACAGGCTTGTACCAATGAGTTTTTAAAAAAAAAGAAACTTGTGTACGAATTATATCGTTGGCTTGGACGTAAAGACGGCGACAAGCTCGCCACCTGTCACGTTGTCCCGAAAATATCTTTGGTGGAATGTGTGTTGAAGGGATTTAATTGTCTAGACTAGACCTCTGTCTACCCCTGTATTGGGAATTGCGTGAAGATATTCTTTTTTTAATATGCATAGGCAGTGAAACACTTATTTCAATGAATAAATTTCTCCAGATAACCTTATCGAAGCAGAGTTTATAAAATTTTTGGCACATGGCGGTGAGCCTGTTGTAGTCTTGGTTAGCAAGACATTGACATGAAAATCTTAAATTGGATGTGCTTCTACATGATCCTTCCACATGATCAAATACTTGTCTCCTAACTCTCGATTCTCCTCTATAGTGACTTGCACAGTTTTGTACAGAGCATCAAATAAATTTTCTAAATAAGACTAAGGTTACATATAAATTATACTCAGATATTTAATAGGAAAGAAGTACATTTTAACTGTATTTTGATTTGTTAAGTATTTATGAGTATTTTTTAAGACAGTGCCAATACTTTTACTTTTTGAGCATTAATACAAGTCATTAAGCTCTATGGTAAGATTTCACATTTATAAGATTGATATACCTACATAGTAAATACCTACTAATTTTAAAAAAATATATAATAAAAATAATAATTTCTACAGATAAACAAAACATATTTGATGATGAAAGATTGTATCTTTTTCTTCTTCTTGGTTACAGCCTATCAAGATTGTATCTTTTTCTTCTTCTTGGTTACAGCCTATCAAGACTCCACTGCTGAACAAAGGCCTCCCCCAAAGCTGTCCACAGTGAACGGTCTTCAGCCACCTGCATCCATCAGCTTCCCCGAATAATAATATAATATTATACATATAATATTATTCATAAAAACATTCAGGCCTTAAGTCCTTATGGAAATGTTTGCCTGTTGTGGAATATGAGCAAGATACCTTTGATTTCGAAACTGATTTATTGCCTCTCAATTTCAATGAGGCCTATACTGTATTACAAATATTCCAAAGGAAAAAATATATCTTCACGCATTCCCAATACAGGGGTAGAACAGAGATTTAGGCAGTTAAGCCTTTTGACCCACATTCCACCAGAGACATTTTTTGGGAAAATGTGACATGTGGTCAGCCAGTCGACATCATTAAAAACTCATTGGTACTAGTGTTGGGGATTGAACTGGGGTCTCTTGAATCAAATTCCTATGACCCATCCACTCTATCGTGACTGTAACAACGAAAAACTTTAAGAATACGATAAAATTATTTTAATTGTAATTTGAACTTAGGACACTTTTAGATGAAAAGGGCTCCTTCAACTTTTTATTATTACTTATTACATGTGAATTATAAAGGGTTATGCTTTAATAATATCTTATATAGAACAAGCCTATGGCCCCAATTTTGGTTTCACATGAGCTTAAAGAGTCACAATAGCCAAGTGATTGGGTGGTCGGAATGCTAATCAAGAGACCCCGAGTTCGAACCCGAGGTGGCAAGCTTGTATCAATGGGTTTTTTCAAAAACTTATGTATGAATTATGTCATTGGCTGTGACAATAAGATGACAAGGGGTCACCAGGGGGATATTACTGCATGATTTTTACATGAGCTTATTTGTGACAATGTGTCGGTCATGAATTTGTTGCCAGACAAATGGACTAAACTGAATAGACATATTATTGCCCCATTAATGAGTATATGGTCATGTGCTGGTGTGTGAGTGTGTGTATGTTTGCTTGATTTAAAAAAATGTGATAGCTTCATTTACTTGCAAGATACATAGTTTATAGCCTAAAACACACTTGTTGAATGCAGCAACCTAATCACTGTCATAATACAATTATATTTTTGTTAAATACAATAAATGTGGTATATTCCTGACCTTAATCTAATTAATAATTCTAGAAATTATGCCCCAACTAACATATTTATAATATAAGTATAGGATGGAAACTGGTATGACTAACCTTGTATGTTGCAGAATTTACTAGTCCATGGCCTTATCAATAAAACTATTTTACCAAAAGCAGTATGAAACATTTCTTCATTGAAACTTCTAACATCTAAACACTTTAGTTTTGTCATTTCATTTAAATAATCATCAGAAAAAATAACCTCGGAACTTTTTTTATCATTCAGTGTTTGTGTTTGATTTTGATCATTATTATTTATAATTTGTACACCATCTTCTGAGTCCAAATTAATGGATTGAGTTTGGCCTTGTGGTATAAAATTTATTTTAGCAGACTTTTGTGGTGGAGTATCTACTAGTATTCCTCCCTCTCTTTTTACACCTTTAGCCCGGTCTTCTGCAGCTGTAGATGCAGATACAAATGTCCTTTGTAACTTGGTTTGCCTCAATTTTCTATAATCTACAGCCACCTGGTAACACATAAGTATGCTTGTTATGTGTACTTACAATATTGAGGGAGACAATTTTTTTTAGCATTATATGAAAATTAAACTAATAGTTCACCTC
Organism: Sericinus montela; assembly: GCA_029286605.1. Taxonomy (NCBI): domain Eukaryota; kingdom Metazoa; phylum Arthropoda; class Insecta; order Lepidoptera; family Papilionidae; genus Sericinus; species Sericinus montela. The sequence goes on along the minus strand of JAGSMR010000034.1, from coordinate 7,023,037 downwards.
TTTGTGAGTGGAGTGTTAGTTCAGATTCTATATACTGTAGTACAATACTGTTTAAGATGGTGAAGGAGAGCTATGCTGCCACATGCAACGTAATTCTGAACAGGCACTGCATGATGGGGCTGATCTTCTCAGGTCAGCAATCCTCGACATATTTTTTTGTAATATGCTTTGAATGTCTATGCGACTATTATTAAGTTAGTAAGATGGAGTGCCAACTTGCAAGATGTTGCGGGAAGTCCATGGACGTAGGTGGCTGGGGACCATTCATTGTGGAAAAGGCTGTGGAGGTTGTAGAGAAGATGAAAGTACTTACATCTTTTGATAGTCTAGCAACTTCTTGCATAAGTTGTACAGGGTATCGACACCCCATAAACTCGATGTTTGCAAACACCCTTGCCAAACAAACCAATCTTTCTTCAGGATAATCTTGCTTCCAACGCTCCATAAACGCTTTCCGTAGTTCCCAATGTTCTTCACTTTCATGGTCATCTCTATAATTTTCAATATTCCAATTTATATCAAAGGACATTTTTAATTTTACAACATTTTTATTTCAATTTATCTTTTTGTTAACCGGACTTAAATAATGTACTCTGTGACCAAACTGTAGTTTTTGATTATATACTCTTTGTTTTTGACAGGATATACTCTTAAACGTCATAGACAGCTCACAGAGTATATAATCACTACCTAATAGGTAGAATAATTTATAGACTGTCTCCTTTTATAATAGTAAAAGTAGAGGCGCGCATTCAATAATATATATATATATATATATATATATATATATATATATATATATATATATATATATATATATATATATATATATATATATATATATATATATATATATATATATATATATATATATATATATATATATATATATATATATATATACTGTCTTTGACGTTTAAGAGTTTATCCTGTCAAAACTTATCTTACTTATATATGTTATCACTTTGTAAGATGTATGTATGATCAAATTCTCATCCATTATTGGTAATTATTTAAGTCCGGGTGCAATTATTTCAGCTAACATAATTTTAAGCTTACAAGCTACCTCTTATTTCTCTTTCATAAAATAGATAAAGCGATAACTGGTATAATCATTATTAAATAAAAAACCTATATTTTCTAAATTAATATGTAGAGAGCTCACGCAAATCGTTATGAAAAATTTCACCAGGTTTTATTGCTCTTGTCCCAAAAACTATTTTGGTTAGCTTTACCGTTTATGCATCCTACACATAGTTCTTTGTCCAGAGTCACTTTAATGCCAAGTTCTTTATCTATCAACTGTCTTATAGGTTGTTTATTTTGATGACCATTCGTTGACTAGAAAGTTGTTATTTGATTAATATGTAGCATGGGCGCTATACATTTCAAATTTTATTTGAACAATCCTCCGTGCCTTCTTCGATTTCCAGTAAGCACAATTTTTCATTTACTCATTCATTTACTCTCCTCTTCTTCTTTATAGCCAATCAAGAGCATTGCTGAACATAGATATCCCCTAAAACTTTCCACTCTGAACAGACCTCAGCTACCAGCATCCATCGACTTCCCACGAAAATTTGCAAGTCGTCATTCCATCTCGTGGGGGGTCGCACAACACTGCGTTTACTTGTACGAGGTTGTCACTCCAGAACCTTTCTTTCCCAATGGTTGTCAGTACTACGCGCTATGTGGTCGGCCCATTGTCATTTTAATGTGCTGATCCTTACGGCTATGTCGGTTACCCTGGTTCTGCTGCGGATGTCTTCGTAACGGATTCTATCACGCAGAGAAACACCGAGCATAGCCCTTTCCATAGCACGCTGAGCAATTTTGAGCTTCCTCTTACGGCCTGCAGTGAAAGACCACGTATCAGATATGTTGTAGGGATCAACGTAAGGAGAGAAGTGAAACAATCGGAGGATGATACAGAACTGCTCGTTTATTGTAAATAACCCACGATTATATGCGAATAATATAGACTTAAATATAACATAGACATACTACCACTGCAATGTTGTCACTGGCAACACGCACTTTACTCTCAACGAACATGTTTCTACAGTTGATTTAAAAACACACTTTAATGAGCGATCCTGTGCAGCAAGCTGGTTTTGTGTAATGAAAGGAACATACCAAACATCTTGAAGAAAAATATTTTTTACTGTACCTCATAATACGCTTCAGCACGGATAGTGCTAACTCCAACAGCTTTGATACTTTGCCCATTCGCTCCCGTAACTGTGTGAAGTTTTAAAATATTCAAAACTTTATAAAAAAAAATCTTCTCTGTTTATTATATGACTGGTAGCACCATCGTTCGCATACCAATTCGTTTACGGTTCGGTTGGACGGAACGCTTAAGAAAGAAATTAATTAAAAATTCGATCTTAGATACGTAAATATAGATTGAGATTGCTTATTGAAACCGGGTGACCGCAGTGTTTAATCACCGTGAGTGTAGTTATATTTTGTTTGGTTCGTATAATCATAGATTATACACTTAGTATCAGTTATTATCACCGAGGTCTTGTATATGTATATTGTAAGTGGTTATTACAAACTCTTTGCTCAGTGTTGCTACAGATTCTAATGTAGTGATTATATACTCTTTGAGATTAGCTAAAAAAATAGTAACTGAAATTATTTTTGTACAATTGAAGTAGTTGTCGCCGGAGTAGACTACAATAATAAGTAATAAACCTCACATGTGTAAAATCTGCAGATACTTAATATTAGCTGCACTAACACTAACATGCTGCACTCTTTTGTTGAGATAAATATAAAAAGTAAGTTTGAAACATATAAAAACCTTAGTAAATGTATAACAGCTTTTAAATTTAAAAGAAACAGATCCAAGTTATTTTAAAATTAAACTAAAAATCGATATTATCAAAATTCGCTAGTGAATACCTTCTCGGAGCTGTACAATTTCATATTAGTTGAAGAGTGCAATAATAACATTATTAAATGTTTCACACAATAGTTTTTTATTAGCCTCGATATTGAGATAAATACATATTGATATCAATTATATAAACCATTCTTCTGGTAATAAAAGTAATATCATAAATTAAAGTAGGATATTAACTGTATTTTGTATATTATTATTTACTTAATATTACAATATATTAAGTTGCCTAAAACTACTTTTATCACTTTTTAGATAAACTTTAAATAAATATTACGTGTGGGAGATTTGAGATTGTGAATGTCAACCATGCTTCTGCAATGTGCATTGGTAGATTAAACACATTCCTAAAATACTTTAATATTTACACGAAAGATTTGTTAATGAATTAAAATAATACTTAACTTCTTATAGATAGGCAAAGCCACAGGGTGCCAGCTGCTCCCTATATATAGTTAAACTGTTGATCAAGTTCACTTCAATCACTCAATAGTAATTACAAGATACTGTAAGTTCACAGATTAACTTAAAAAAATGTAATAAGAATGCTGAGGATAACCATGGTTAACTATGACAACAGAAACTCAGTAAATACTGTAAAGCATCTGAAATGCCTACCTAAAACTACATGAAACTTTTGGTTTTAATTCCAAATGTTTATATTTGCATTAATACAAGAAATTTTTGTGATTACTTTTATGTAATCAATACATAAATAATAGATTATTTTTTGCAGAGAGTTGATTTATGAAACAATGTATTCCAAAGATTCAAATGAAATGATGTGGGATGATGGTTCAAGGTAAGATATAAGTTACACATATTTTACTTATTTATATAAATTTTTACATAATATGTCATGTGTACATTATTATGCATGCAAAGTTTATTATGCTATGTTTGTATGCAAATATAAAATATTTTAAGAGGATTTTGTTATGATATTTGCATGTTTGATTTATGCTACTTTGCTTAAAATGAATATGTAACTGTTTAATGATGTTATCTTTGTATATATGTGAATTTGATATTGCTTATGGCTCCTTGATTTTTTTAAATTAAAAATAATTGGGGTATTAAAAAATATAGATTGCAAGTTTACATTCAGTGACAAATATAAATTGTATACATGAACATTATATTTATGACCACCATTTCAGTCATCAGATAAATACTAAAGTTTTCAAAACTGGCAAAAGTGCATTAATAATAACAGAAGATCAAGTAAAGAAAAAAGATTTGCTTACTATGGATTTCAAAATTCACTGGTTGAATACAACTCTAAAATTTATTAAAAATCGCAATGTTTATTCTTTAGAATATCCTGAAATGTCATTGATATGTGCACAATTTATAGAGTCATTTATTTGCCATCAACACAATAATGCTGATTTAAATGTAGAAGTCAAGCATTTATATACATCAGTCCAGGAAGCAGTAAAAATATTTGAAAACAAATATAATTTTGCATTAAAAACAGTTATGAAAACTGTTGAAACAGTGTAAGTTACATCTAAAAAAACTTTGATAAAAATTTTAAATGATTTTTATAGTTATTAAAGCAGTATTGGAACATACAATCCTCATTTTAAATGTAAGGGAAATTGGTCCAAAATCCTGAAATTGAATTTTATTGCTAACTATACACTAAACTAAATTAAATATTGCTTGTATCTTATCTTCTATTTTAAATAAAATAATAAAAAAATATCTTCATGCCATTCCCACTACAGAGGTAGACAGAAGTCTAGAGGTCTACATTTAAGTCTATTGGACCCACCTGAAGAATTTTTTTTGGGTAAAATGACAGGTGGCAAGCCGGTTGCTGTCTTATTGTCCAAGCCAACAATATAAATTAATAAATAAGTATTTGAAAAAATCTATTGGTACAAGCTATGTTGCTTATTTAGAACTATTTGTGAATTCCCTACAGATACAGACATGTTCAATCAACTTATACATAGATACATACATAGATAGGGACAACATCACATACATTGCTCTGATCTAAAAGTAATCTCTTGTAATATGAGATCTATGGATTCATCAATCTATATATATTTGTTTCTTAGCTGTTTTTATCATATTTTTATTTTTGGAATATATCTATCATAAAGTGTTTTTATTTTTAAAAAATTCTTCTATTAACTGTTAACTGTGGAGACAATTTTATAAATAAATACAAGGGAATGTCCATGCTTTACTGTTAAGGATGGCACAAACAGCCCCATTAGTTGTTTGGCGAAAGCTAGTCTGCTAGTTTTGGTTAACTTGTGCTTAACTGTGTAGAAGATTGTATTATTCTTTTTTTCAATTTTGTATTTGTACCATGTTTTTTTTTTGTTAATGTAAGCTTTTTTGTAAAAATTTTAAAAGTAGGAGGATACCTACTAACATCTTTGTTTCACCTGTATCTTTTAAATTTTCTTTATTCAATCATAGTACAATCTAAAATAAATATTAATTATTTACAGAATCTATATATAAAAAAAAATATCTTCACGCAATTCCCAATACAGGGGTAGACAGAGGTCAAGTCTAGACAATTTGACCCACCTTCCACCGAAGATATTTTTCGGGACAACGTGACAGGTGATGAGCCCGTCGCCGCCTTTATGTCCAAGCCAACGATGAAATTCGTACATAAGTTTTTTGAAAAACTCATTGGTACTGCCACCTGGGGATCGAACTCGAGTCTCTCAACTCGAAATTCCGACCACCCAACAACTCGGCTATCGTGACTATCTATATATCATATATTAATATATATAAAATACATCCAACCATAAAATACTGTCAAAACAAACTGTTTTTGGGCATGATAACTCTTAATTGTATTTTTGTTGAATGAAACAATGGTAATAAAAGATGTCCCATATGTAATAATGTATATGTAAAAATTATTTTTTGTTACAGGCAGCTGACCTTGGATAAAATTCCCAGAAACCGGAATTTCACAAACCCAAGGTTGGTATGTGGTGTGAACACTATATTGCCGGTTGTAGCTATAACATGTGTATAAAAATAGTAGGTCTCTTATGTCAAGAACATGACAAAGTTACCTGCTGTTTTTCCTGTCACCCACAATATGTGACAAGTTGTTGAGTTATGGAAACCAGCACATCTTACCTAAACTATGGTTGGTTATGTACAAAGCACTAAAATGGTTTCTGATGTACAAAAGCATACCCACTGCCCTATCAACAAAGACTTGCCTAGAACTTGTTTTAGTATATACCAATGGAAGGCAACCATGAGGATGTTAAATCTTGACAATATGTCTGGTCAAAATACTTTATTCTCACGTAAAATGAGAAAACTTGTTTTGTTTTTTAATAATGGTGTTTTGAAAGCCAATGCTAATTAATTTGTGTATTGTGGTTCGAAAAGTGACTTCTGTCTTCCACCAGTACTCGGAGTTCATGCAGTTAAAAAATAATATTGATAATTAATTAATAATTAATATTATTAATTAATTATCAATTAATTAATAATATTAATGATAATCCTTCTTTTTCACAGTTCCAAATCACCTAAAGAACCAAATAAAGTATACCTAAAACGTCTCAGTAAAATGGATATTATAATAAAGGAGAAAATCAAAATTATCAAGGCAGTGCCAATGAATTTTGTAACAAATTCTTTAAAAAAAGTTCTAGACTTTTTAGAGGACAGTTTTCAAGCAAGCTTTATATTTAAAAATATGACACATAGAGAATGGACTTTTGTAATGAACATAAAGGCATTAGTTAAACAGAGGCATATTTTAATGAATAACATACCTCCAGTGGTGATGGATCTCTTGCAACAAATCGACTCGGCTAATATGTCTGGATTTACTATGGTTCTAAATGAAAATAAATTTGATAAGAACAGAAAGGAAAAGTTAGTATTTTTTATTTATTTATATTCACTATTTCAGTTGCTTGTAATCAATATTTGCTTTATATAAAAAAAGGGGGGTACTATGTAAAGCTTGATGAGGAGTTCCATGAGTTGGAGCCATCTGTGATATTTCAGCTGGTTTTCCTTCATTGGTGCTATGTAAAGACATATCCAAGCTTCCACAAATTGATATGAAATGCATTTACACAAAAGAGATTGCCTTGTTAAACAACAACGAAGTTTGATTGTTGTGTTTAAATATTTAGCTTTATTGGGCAGGGTGACGCTGCCACCGGTATCCGTAACAACAATATCATTTCTATGTGGTACTGTGTGGATAACACACATAGCCACATCAAAATCACATCTTCCTACTTTCATCCTGGCTGAAAACGCGCCCCGCTATACAATGTCTTTCATTTCACATTTCATTCTCTTTTTGTCCCCTTCAAATGTCAGAACCTTAGGTTTTCCGTTATCTTCACATTCCTCTTCCATACAGGTCACTAATGGCTGTTCTGTCTGTAATGATGCAATAACTGAGTCATTTGCAAATATCTGACAATTTACTTCCACGAAAGCCAATTTCACACCCAAGCCAACCATCTCTCAGTTTTTGCTAACATCTGTCAGGATATCAAGGTAAAATATGAATTTCCAGATAGATCTAACACAGCCCTGTTTTATGTCTTTCTCTAACCGCAGACAGGCTTTGCTGTCACAATAAAATCACTGCACACGGCACTCCCCACCCGTATATAGTGACAACAGTGTTCTTTCTTACTAAATTATCAAATGCCTTTTCAAGATCCACAAAAGAACAGAAAATCTTCTGGTTAGCTGCTAGAAGATTTTCTTCTGTTTTCATCTGAGAGAAGACAGGTAATCCGTGTATCCTCTTCCTGGTTTATATCCTCCCAATCGTATCACGCGTCAAAACTAGGGTCCGCCAGGATATCTTTAGGCCTTTACTAAAACGATCCCGCTAAGATATAATCTTTACAACACATAACTTCCTGTGTTTGATTGGAAAGTCAACCATATTTTTAAACATACTTTTACTATATGTAATTTTTTTTTGTTTTCTTTAGGACCGTTACATTATCAAAGGTACCTAATTTTCGTACAACCAGAAAAGAAGCACATTCTGAAAATCTTAGGTAAGTTGTCTGACTGTTAATTGATTGACAAAAATTGAAGAAGTAATTTTACTATAAAAATTTTTGTCTTTAATATGGTATATTAATTGTCGCAATATATGATTTTAGTAATTGTTCCGTCCAGAAAGAGACTCGAAGTAGCTCGAGAGAAAACTTCACCGGTTCCGATTCTACAAACTCAAGGACAAGTCATCATAATATTGAACAAAGGTATTTTTTATTAGTGTATTAAAAAGAAGTTTCGCTCAATGGATTTTTTTAAGTTTTTTAAAGGTACTAACTGAAGCTTTTTTAAAAAGTAAAAGGCGATATTTTTAAAGTAAAATGATTCCGATTTTCTCCTAATTTAATAAACCGTTTTCTCAAATGTTTTATTATTTCCAATTTTATCTTAACATTTTTATATTCCTATAGGTTATATGAATTGTTCTGGATACTTTATTGTAAATTCATTACAGTGCCATCTCCTGACACCAAACATGCTCAGTAAACCTGTGCTCGCTATTTGCAATGAGATTACTATTCATATCGTTGGTTTGGACATAAAGACGGTGCCGGGCTCACCACCTGTCACGTTGTCCCGAAAATATCTTCGGTGGAAGGTGGGTCGAAGGGACTTAATTGTCTAGACTAGACCCCTGTCTACGCCTGTATAGGGAATTGCGTGAAGATATTTTTTATACATAATTTACCTACATGAATCTTGATGTGATGGTATTGAATGGTATATCTGAATATTACCAATCTTAATATAACAAAAGTTGTGATAAATTCTTTTCACGTTGGGAAGAAAATAGTCAATTCATCATTATCATGTTAGAAAACTATTAATTTTACTTAAGCAAAACAAGTAATTAAAAGGAAAATGCATATGTCGAATTATATAGAACTCGGAAAGCAATACTTAAAATGAGAGCGTCATGACTTATGGCATAAATACCAAAGATTGTTTGGAAGAATATTTATGTTAAGTTAATTATACTAAAATTTCTACCATCACTATACATTAAAACAATTTTTTTATTCGAAAATTAGAGATTATTTTTGATAAATAAACAGACCGTTTATAATAAACTAAATAAATCCTATACTGTGCAATTGTCTTAGGATTCGTAAAGAAGTTTTTTTTTAATATGTATCCCTGAAGGGTTTGATTGGTACATCAGGTAGTACAATATGTTTACAATTTCCCAATTTCAGAATAGTCAGTCAACATAAATCTAGCATAAGCTTTCAAAGCGCTGGCAGTCTTGACTCTCAAGTTGACTACACTTTGCATAATGGTGGTATACAAAGCAATATAAGACGTACCGAGAGGCAGCTAGGACCTATGAAGAGTAAGCTCTTGAAGGCAATGTCGACGCCCTTAGAGAGTGACAAAGGATTAAGGTGAGTGACACTTGGATACATCCAAATTGTTTCATATACTTGTATGTAAATGTCAACCAATAATTATAAAAAGGAGAATATATACTTTGCCTAAGTAAGTTCAATATATGTCAGGATAGCCGAGTGGTTGGGTGGTCGGAATTTCGAGTCAAGAGACCGCAGTTCGATCCCTAGGTGGAAGGCTCGTACCAATGGGTTTTTCAAAAAACATTTGTACGAATTATATCGTTGACTTGGACATAAACACGGCGCCGGACTCACCACCTGTCACGTTGTCCCGAAAATATCTTCGGTGATAGGTGGGTCAAAGGGACTTAATTGTCTAGACTAGATTTCTGTCTACCCCTGTATTGGGAATTGCGTGAAGATATTTATTTATTATTTTATTTATTTAAGTAAGTTACACCAGTTAAGGAGCATGCGATCAGAATTAAAATCAGGAGAATAAATAGCTAGTAATAGCTTAAATAATAATTTGATAATCCAAATACATTAAAAAATCTTTTGTCAGAATGATGCTGATGATGGGATGGAACGGGGGAGCCTTGGGCGCAAGAGGTGAAGGCATCACGGAACCCATTATTCCCACTTTGGATATTGTAAGTTATGTATATTTTCATTATTTAATTACTTGATTGGAGAAACGTTTGAGGATAGATTTGAATTATTGCTTATACTATAAAGGCAACAAAAATTAATTAACTATATATGTAGAAATTATTACTCGTATTTTCATAGATAGAATTTTATTTGTATGCACGTACGTATTCGTAGAACATAACTCAAAACAACATCTGAGGATAGTTAGTCTCGATAGAGGAGTGGTTGGAATTCGAGGCAAGAGACCCGAGGTCGATTTTCAGGTTGTAGGCTTGTACCCGAGATAAAAAGAGTAAGTCAAAAACTTGGACATAAAGACGGCGACAGCCTCACAACCGGTCACGTTGTTATAAAATAAGCTCCGATGAAAAGAATAGAGCAGGTCACATATAACCTTTAATAGCTTTGGAATAGATCCACAATGAAATGTTAAATTAAGGTTAACATTTTTAAGCTACTTCGACAAAAAATTATATGAGGAAAATTATAGTCGTAATTTCCTGCCTCTTTATGTAGCTATACATTTTAGGCTATAATATTCTAAGCATAAAGCAGCACAATGTTACAATGAGTTCTTACTTTACTGGTCAAATGAACTTGACACATTACAACTAAACAGCCGCCATTGTCGCCAATGTTTTTTCTTTTTTTTTTTTAGGTGAGTGGGGCAGGATTGGGGCATATTGAAAAACCGAATTTATCTAAAAGAAACAATTCCGTAAGCTCAAATGATACCGACTTACACAATAGTACTGTAAGTATTAACAAAGTTTAAAAATTATAAATCACATTATAAATATAAATGTGGTAAATGTTTACAATATATTTCTGTTTTATATTTCTATCTTTGCGTTTAGTATTATTTAATTAAATAGTTTCAATACAGTATAATGTACAAGTGATTCTGTTTTAAAACTCATTTTTATTATATCAATGGCAAACAAAAAATGTCAGACTGTGTATGTAGGGTAAAAAAAATAATTCAAAAACTTGGACAAAAGACGGCAACAGGCTCTCCACCTATCACGTTGTTCTAAAATAAGCTTTGATGAAAAGTGGTTATGAGCAAAATTTTCTATATGTCAGTGTACCCCTGTACTAATTATTTGACCATCCAGTTAAAACTTCACATTTTATTGACAACATATACATGTTGTGTCTGTAGCTCTGTATATCACCTACAAGATATAAGCTACTGACTAATAGAGTAGTTTATACTGACTTTCAGCCACCGGTAGAAGGCACGGTTGCGTCGCAGTCCGCATGCAAAAAGAAAATGAAAGGAAGAATCAAATAAACTGTTCACAATTCCTTTTATTTAATTATGTTTTTACGAATTAATTTATCAATGCTTAAACTATATTGAGATATTCGAGCATGTCACGTATGACCTTAATAGCTGTGGAATAGATCCACAATGAAATGTTAAATTAAGTTAACATTTTTAAGCTACTTCGATGAAAAATTATATGAGGAAAGTTATAGTCGTAATTTCCTGCCTCTTTATGTAGCTATATATTTTAGGCTAAATTATTCTAAGCATAAAGAAGCACAATGTTACAATGAGTTCTTACTTTACAGCTCAAATGAACTTGACATATTGCAACTAAACAGCCGCCATTGTTGCTAAAGTTTATTCTTTTTTTTTAGGTGAGTGCCCGATTGGGGCATATTGAAAAACCGAATACAATATCTAAGAGAAACAATTCCGTAAGCTCAAATGATACGGTCTTACACAATAGTACTGTAAGTATTAACAAAGTTTAAAAATTATAAATCACATTATAAATATAAATGTGGTAAATGTTTACAATATATTTCTGTTTTATATTTCTTATCTTTGTGTTTAATATTATTTAATTAAATATTTTGTGATTCTGTTTTAAAACTCATTTTTATTATATCAATGGCAAACAAAAATGTCAGACTGTGTATGTAGGGTAAAAAAAATAATTCAAAAACTTGGACAAAAGACGGCAACAGGCTCTCCACCTATCACGTTGTTCTAAAATAAGCTTTGATGAAAAGTGGTTATGAGCAAAATTTTCTATATGTCAGTGTACCCCTGTACTAATTATTTGACCATCCAGTTAAAACTTCACATTTTATTGACAACATATACATGTTGTGTCTGTAGCTCTGTATATCACCTACAAGATATAAGCTACTGACTAATAGAGTAGTTTATACTGACTTTCAGCCACCGGTAGAAGGCACGGTTGCGTCGCAGTCCGCATGCAAAAAGAAAATGAAAGGAAGAATCAAATAAACTGTTCACAATTCCTTTTATTTAATTATGTTTTTACGAATTAATTTATCAATGCTTAAACTATATTGAGATATTCGAGCATGTCACGTATGACCTTAATAGCTGTGGAATAGATCCACAATGAAATGTTAAATTAAGTTAACATTTTTAAGCTACTTCGATGAAAAATTATATGAGGAAAGTTATAGTCGTAATTTCCTGCCTCTTTATGTAGCTATATATTTTAGGCTAAATTATTCTAAGCATAAAGAAGCACAATGTTACAATGAGTTCTTACTTTACAGCTCAAATGAACTTGACATATTGCAACTAAACAGCCGCCATTGTTGCTAAAGTTTATTCTTTTTTTTTAGGTGAGTGCCCGATTGGGGCATATTGAAAAACCGAATACAATATCTAAGAGAAACAATTCCGTAAGCTCAAATGATACGGTCTTACACAATAGTACTGTAAGTATTAACAAAGTTTAAAAATTATAAATCACATTATAAATATAAATGTGGTAAATGTTTACAATATATTTCTGTTTTATATTTCTTATCTTTGTGTTTAATATTATTTAATTAAATATTTTGTGATTCTGTTTTAAAACTCATTTTTATTATATCAATGGCAAACAAAAAATGTCAGACTGTGTACTGTATGTGGGGATCACTGATACTAATACTGTATGTGATACTGATCACTGATACTGTATGTGATTAATATATTCTATTTTTTCTTATTTTTTATTTTATTGTAGACTTCCGAGGATGGTTCGGTCGAAAAAAAGAAAGGACGAGACAATGCAGTAACCATTCGTACAAAAATACTGAAACAAATCTTTGATTTCCTGTGTTCTTCCGATATGGAAAAAATAATTGTTTTCGAATCTTATGTGCCTAAACAGATAAAAAGATTTATAAAACCTACATTTAAAAATTTTAATAGAAGAACTTTGGTGACAATGATGTCTAAAGAAGAGATGAATATTTTAAATAGCATTCGAGAGAAAATGATATCAAACAAAGAAATTAAACTGGAACATACTTTAGCAAATAATGGATGGTTTGTTTCTTATTTGTACCATTACTAAAAGTGGATTAAAGAACAATAGCTAAGTAACTCAATTTTCACGTATTTTTTGGCGTGGGTTTATAGTATGCTTATAGTGTTGTCAATAAATGGGACAGGCTCACCACCTGTCACGTTGTCCAGAAAATATCTTCCGTGGAAGGTGGGTCTAAGGGACTTAATTGTCTAGACTAGACCTCTGTCTACCCTTGTATTGGGAATCGCGTGGAGATATCTATTTATTATTTATTTATTGTCCAGAGAATTTTTAAAATATTTTTGTTATTTACCAAGATATAAAATAAAAAACAGAATTTCGATTTTCAGGGAACTCCATATTAAAAAAGTAATAAGCGAATCTGATACGCAAACTGTTAAAGACAGACTGGCAAATGAATTAAAAGATTTGAATCAAAATGACTCACAAAGCGTCGATCGTTATCAAACAGAAAGTACGCAAACAGCAAAAATGTTATCAGCTAATGAATTTATATTGTCTATGTCACCGAAGGAACACTATGGGTTATACTCTACCAAATCATACAAAGCACTAGGTTTCAGACTAATGATGATGGAACATATTTTGGATTTCTTACGGAGTAATGATGCTGAAAGAATTTGTTTATTATCTCATTTGGCCAAGGAACGACACAAATTTTTAAGGGATTTAATTCAGAGTTTAAATGAAAGGTATAGAGACAAGTACATAACAGCGATTGAAGAATCCATGATTGAACAGATTTGGAATGCATCCGGAAACTGTAACTTAAGTTTCAATTATAATAAGAAATTAAAGTAAGCGTATTTCATAAATATAAAATTTTACAATTAATTAGAAAATCGTTAGTTGTTACATCAATGTAATGATATATTGTAGTTGTTTATTTCTTAATCTATAGATTCTTGATAATTAATTAGTCGTACCTTGCCTTGTGCATTATTTTTTTTCTTATCTTATAATGAGCCTGGCTCCTATCAGTGGAGTTATTTCCAACGGTTGACATTTTTGGCCAACATTTTGCTTTATTTAATATGTATGCATATTTGTTTTTTTTTAATGTACCCATATAAATCCTTCGCCTTTCTTTTCATTTCATTTACTTTCTGTGATGATTTGTGTGAATTAGTGTAATTAATTTAAATATTATGTCAATTGATCAAACATCTTTTTCTTCTCATGTTGAAATCAAGTAACGCTGACCCACTTATTTCAATATTTTTGTATTTATTTTTTTCCAGCTAATTTGTTCAATATATATATATATAGATCGAATAGATACATAGATCTAATATGTTCAGATTTTAGACCATCCCACCACTATTAACTATGAATACAAATTGATCTGGCCTTTGAAAGGCCTGGTCAAGAGTACCCTAAATCGAAGGGAATGTATGAAGGTAATAATGAAAGTGGATGAAGCGAAACAAGTATGTAAGGATTGTAGCAAGTGGAAAGAAGTGGTCTCTGCTTACCCCTATGGGAAAGAGGTGTGATTGTATGTATGTTTCTACAAATTGATATATAGCAAGATAGATTGATCAAGTTTTCAACCCCACCTATATTCTTATTATAATTTTGGAAAAAATGTGGCGCAGCGCCGTTTGTCTTCTCCTGGATTTCACCTGACATTTCTGCCTTGACAGCACCTAGTGGTTTAACAGTATATACGTTAGGTTCCATTGTATGCAAACTCATCTTTTCACAATACTAATTGCAGGTCACCTATAGTTATAAAAGGCACAGTCTATTTTTTTCAAGGCCTTGTCATCATATTCATGCAAAATAGCATCAATAGCTTTTAAAGGTCTATGTAGCTCATTTGAGTTGTAAATTGTTATTTGCGAATATGAAGGGAAAAAGTAATTTTCCGTAGGTTTTCACTGTCTTCATTTTTATTGTATTTATGTAACCATTTGATTATATTTGTTCATAACTTATATTGAAATTTATTTTGTTGTGGGAACAAATAATTATCGCTAATTATTAAAATATTTCTAAAATAATTATCTTGCCTGTGCGGTATTTCCGAAATGCAATCATAACATTCAATCATAATATTTATATTAAAAAGTAATATATACGTAATAATATTTATATTAAAAAGTAATATTACCTAATTATTACCTATACTTTTAAAGTGTAGTGATGATGCCAAATTACAAGACAACCATCATATATTTTTAATCTGTAATTTGCACTTAGAAATATGTCTTTACTAAATTATGTACGGTAACTTCTGATAAGTTAAAGGGAAGTGGACTAATAAAAGACGCGAAGGGTTATGATAGATCATATGATATGATGAGATGCGATGTTATTACCGAGGGCTAAGATATAATGCCTCATTACATTTGAATTAAACTGGTCTGCTTATCTTACAACCGGTACACAACTATTGTGGCACAACTTTTTGGCGGCAGAAATGGATAGAGGTGCGGCAGAAAGAAGATTTGGAGACAAACACCTTTATTAGACCTTTATGTCCAAGCCAACGATAAATTTCGCCAACGATAAAATTCGTACATAAGTTTTTTAGAAAAACCCATTGGTACGGCCACTTGAGGATCGAACTCTGGTCTCTTGACTCGAAATTCCAACCACCCACCACTCGGCTATCGTGACTTTTTTTATTAGACCATTAAAAGTTAAAAGTTTATAATGATTGCAAACTTTAGAAGTTTTTAATCCATTAAACCCATTTCAGTTTCATTTCAAATCCAAAATAATTAAGATAAAAATAAGGATAACTAAGATAACATAAGATAAACATTGTATATTTTACTTTTTACTCTGCGGTCGCTCGCTACACGCTTGAGAATTCCTTGTTTTGAGACGAAACACGTGGCGCGTTTCCGTTGGTATATGTATTGTATTTCGTTGGTTGTAGAAAAAAACCAAATTGTAATATTAACATAAATGTTTTGTTTCTTTTAGCCAATTAAAATTGTACAAACACTTCATCAATACAAGAAATGTACTAATTAAAGAAGCCGAAGTAGTAATATCCAAAGGTTTGGAAAGTATTAAAAATAAACATGATATCTCCATGCAAGATACACCGATACAAGAATCTCATCTATTACAACTTGCTAAGAGGACAGACAACAATAACGAATGCAAGAATAAAGACTATGAGGAAACGATATCAGTATACTCAGATGATGTAGAACTTATATGTGATGATATAGATGTGGTTGTAATAACATCAGACGATGAGACCAGTGAGAAAAATATGTTGGTAGCGGAGGAATCTAAACTACCAGAAGACAGATTAGATAATGTTGTGAAAGAGAATACAGACAATGTTGCTAAAGAATCTACTGTAGATACTGTTGGAAAATACAATGTAAATGAAGACAGTACACACATTGTTGTAACAGAAAGTACTGATAGTATTGCAAGAGGCAGAACAGACAATATTGTAAAAGACAATACAGACATTGTTATACATGACAATTTAAACAATGTTGTAAAAGATAGTATAGATAATTTTGTAAAAGACTATACAGACATTGTTATGGAAGACAATTTAGACAAAGTAGTAAAAGACAGTACATTTATTGTTCTAAAAGAAAGTGCTGTTAGTATTGCAAGACACAGTACAGACAATATTGTAAAAGGCAATACAGGCATTGTTATAGAAGACAATTTAGACAATGTTAAAGGAAGTTCTGGTAGTATCGCAAGAGACTGTACAGACAATATTGTAAAAGACAATACAGTCATTATTATGGAAGACAATTTAGACAATGTTAAAGAAAGTACTGATAGTATCGCAAGAGACAGTACAGACAATATTGTAAAAGACAATACAGTCATTATTTTAGAAGACAATTTAGACAATGTTAAAGCAAGTACTGATAGTATTGCTAGACACAGTACAAACAATATTGTGAAAGACAATACAGTCATTATTATAGAAGACAATTTAGAAAATGTTAAAGCAAGTACTGATAGTATTGCTAGATACAGTACAGACAGTATTGTAAAAGACTATACAGACATTGTTATAGAAGACAATTTAGACAATGTGGTAAGAGACAGTACAGACAATGTTTTAAATGACAGTACACACATTCTTGTAAATGAAAGTACTGATAGTATTTCAAGGGACAGTACAGATAATGTTGATGTTAAAGCAGATTCTGATGACTCTACATTAAAAACAAGTATTATTGAAGATTTTATTACAATTAATAACAAAACAGAACTTTTAATAAATAAACGATCTCGATCTGATTCTGAAAACACCGAGATAGGCTGCAGCAGGAAGAAAACGAAAATTAATGCGTTTGGACGTTATAAAGACATTAGTATAACCCCAAATAATCCAGAAGAGAAAATAACTTTTGATTCCATTAGAACAATACAACATTTGGTATCAGATGCCATAGATAGTTCCAAAGATAATTTGCCATTACTTCAGTGTCATGGCATCAATAATGATAGTTTCGTATACAGTTGCTATGATGAAAACTCATACACATGGCTTAAAAATTTACTATCGGATAAATACACTATTGTTGATATTCACAATTGTTTAGATGATAGGCATAAGTTAAAAATTAAACTAAATAGCTATATTGAACATAATGCACAAAAAATATTAGATAGAATACAATTATACAATTCGGGTTTAGATACGAATACTTGGACCATAGTAAATGTAAGTGTTTTTGATGGCTGTACTGTGATTGATGTTGAAGTAGATGATGATGGATTTAGTTATATAAGTAAATATGATTTCTCGTTATTCGCTGGAATAGATAAAGCTAAATTCAGTGTAAATTGGAATTAAATATTATATTATTATATAACTCTATACATTTATACTTCTGAAAACAATTGTAATATAAATGAAAAATCTTTTTCTATGTTCAGAATAACTTGTCGATAATCTTCAATGTAAAAAACACAAATATGCGAGACAACTGTAGGATATTTTACAATTGTGCAGAGATGCATTACACTTCTTGGTGTTGTTGTCTCATATATGTAGTTAGACTATGTTTTTTTTTTCAAAAATGATCATTATTTTGTAAGTAATAAGATAATTAGTACAAATTAGGGTACACTTCATATTTTACTACTTACTATATTTACCTATTAAGCAGGCTTCACATGTCCCCCAAAGATCGCCTGATTATTTATGGAATTAATCTATCTGGGTCTACACAAATATAATGGGATGGAATTAAAACCCTTGCGAAGCATCCAATGGCTTGCATTAATTATATTTTAAAATGATTTCTAAGATTCTCATGGACTTCTCAATTCCCTTTAAGACTTAAAGGAATATTTTTTTTTTTTTACAAAATAATTGAATTTTTTATTTTTCATACATCTATAAAAGACTAGAAAGTAGACGAAACGATAGAAGATTTTCTGGGTCGTTAGGCACCGACCTCCCGATTGACGTGTGAGCAGAGTTCTCGTACACTTGAGATTTGTGTCTTATATTAATTTGTCATGCAATTACGATTTAGGCGTATGACGAAAATACTTATGTTATAAAACATATTCGAGCTTAAAATAAAGGAACTCCAGGTTTGACAACTTTCTGACAAAAATCTGTATATGTCAGTTCATGGGGATTAATCCAAAGCCTTTTTCGTACAATCAAATGTATTATTTGATTTACCAGTTTGAAGTTTACATACTTTTTTGAAAATTACGATGTATTTATGCCGCATCATCGTTTTCGTTTTGTAGATTTATAATATCCTCTTGTTTTTTTTTACACGTATTAATTACTAATATGGCTATAACGCGAAACCATTAAGCATTAAAAACCAATTCTTGTAATTGTATTGTAAAGAAATTCACGACTTTTGATCATTTAAAAAATTGTGATTTAAGATCATGAGTTATGGTGCATCTGTAATGTACAGTGCTTTATTTTTTTAAGTCATTTTCTGTGATTCTAGTTTGTATTTTTTGTTGATTACTAAAGTAAAAACTTATTTTTTCGTTCTTTTGTTTATTTATACTTCATATCCTTTTGTTTTGTATTAGTTGAAATTTAATTAAGTTGAATTATAAACATTCTTACGGTAAACTTTTTTTTATTAACTTGATGAAAAAGATCGATTGGGTTTCGGCATTTCAAGACATGTTAAATGCAATTAGCACTCGCTATTGGAAAATAGCTTATGATATGAATTTGAAGGGTTTGTATCAAAAAATGCAGCAATCTTATCTAAAAAATCGACTTTTAGAGCAAGGGATGATTAAATCACCGATGACGCGATAGTTGTCCCTGGTGGTGACTCTGCTTTCATGGGCGGTGGTAAGTGATTACCACCGCCCATGAACACCCGCAATACCAGAGGCTTAGCAGATGCGTTGCCTCCCTTAGAGTGCCCCCCTCCCCCATAATTGGGGGAGGGGGGTGTGTCGGCTATCGGTTACCTGCACTCACCAGACGAAACGCATAAGTTTGTTAGACTTCTACTTTACCCCGGTATTCTGTGAGGTCGTGGTACTTCCCCGGTCGAGCCGGCCCATTCATGCAACAACAAAAGTGGCTCTACCACTGTAGAATCGTGTGAGTTTCGTGATAGTCAAGTTCCTAGGAAATGCATGTTTTGCTTTTCGCAATTCCCAAATCAGGGGTAGACAGAGGTCTACTCTAGACAATAAGACCCTTCGATCCACCTTCTACCGAAGATATTTTCGGAACAACGTGACAAGTGGTGAGCCCGTCGCCGGCTTTATGTCCAAGCCAACGATATAATTCGTAAGTTTTTGAAAAACACTTTGGTACGAGCCTGCCACCTTGGGATTGAATTCGGGTCTCTTGATTCGAAATTCCGACCACCCAACCACTCGGCTATCGTGAATTATGGTTTACTATAAAAAACTAAAAAAAAAAAAAAATATATAAGAATATGTGCTGAGCAAGGTCCTTCAGAAAAAAATATATTTTTAACAGTTCGCAAATATATATTAGCAGATTATATACATGTATATAAAATTTTTAAAATTCTGGCAAGACAGTGTTTAATCACAAGATGATCCATATGTATACTAGAGAAAGTAGGACTCAGAGAAGTATGATCGATTTATTCGTAGTGGATGACCAACTGAATGGATTTGTACCGCTCGGCCAGGGTACGAGTCGGTGCTTGGAATATTTGGTGATAAAGAGTTAACGATGCTGGCAAGCTTATACTGGCTGTATGCAAGGAAAAGGTCGTCTTATGATCAACACTATGTTTGATCACAAGAAAATCTATGTATACTAGAGAATGAGAGAAGTGATCGATTTATTCGTGGTGGATGACCGACTGCGAAACCAGGTGATGGATACGCGAGTGTTCAGGGGTGCTAATCTAGGAACGGATTACTACATTCAGATGTCTGTTCGCGGGTTGGCGCCACTGGGCGGCGTTACCAGATCCACTGTCGGTCTGCCGCATTCGAAGCTGGAAGCTTCTGGATGCGGACACTAGAGATGAATATCAAGCAAGGGTAGCCGAAAAGCTTCTTAATATCGATGGCAGGAAAGAATGTGTGGAAGAAACATGGCAGAACCTTAGGGATGGTATGGTAAGTGCAGCGGAAAAGATGTGTGGTACGGTGAAAAGAGGTAGTAGTAAAGAGTGATGCATGGTGAAATGATGAAGTGAAAGAAGCAGTAAAGAAGAAGAAAGTATGGTTAGACTACTTAGTCTTTTGTAATGATAAGGATATGGAAAAGAAGATGAAAGAAAGATATAAGCTGTAGAAGGTTCATACGAAAGCATTGATTTGCGCATTGAAGAAGTGCGCGAAAGGTTACAGACACTTTCGGGAACCAATGACGTCCTTTCAGGAAAATCAGTCGTCATGCAGCAATGGAGCGAGTTTCATAGAGAAATGCATACTTTTACGATGATCTTAGTAGTATTAGAGGGTGACTCAGTAAACGGCACACCAGACGCGGACTTCAATGACACTGAGTTCATCAGTATGAAAGAGATTGAATGTGCGATTCGAAGTTTGAAATGTGGTAAGGCTGTGGGACTAGATAGAGTTAGTGCTGAAATGGTCAAGTATAGTGGGCCTTCTGTCTGGGAAAGCTTCCATCTGCTGTGCAATTTGTGCTGGCGGACGGGTGATGTCCCGGATGATTGACGATCCGCAGCTTTGTATATAAAGGTTCACAATTTGACTAATGGTGCTGTCGGACGATCAGCTTGACTAGTTTAACGAAAGCAAAGCAAAGTTTACTCGAAGGTTTTGACGTGTAGAATGCGAAAGTTTTTTTATGGGAGTCCCAATGCGGATTTAGATTTGACGACCTCCGTTGACGAGTGGTGTAAACACTAGTTTTCAAGGTGTCGCCATCTCGAGGTTCTGGGTTCGATTCCCGGTCGAGTCAACGTAGAAAAACCACTTTTTCTACATGTTCTCGGGTCTGGGTGTTTGTGGTGCATTCGTTGTTTCCAATTCCCATACCTCAAGTGCTTTAGCATCTTAAATTGGGGAGCAATGTATGTGATGTTGTCCCTACCTACATATGTATTATTATTACTAGATCTGAAAGAGGATGCATGGATCAAGTGGTTTATCTGCGCATGATCACGGAAAAGCTTCTGGCTGCTAACCAGAAGATTTTATATGCTTTTGTGGATCTGGAGAAGGCATTTGATAGGGTAGTCATGAAAAAAATATAGGAACTGTTGTCGAGATATGATGTGGATGGGCCACGGCTAAGGGCTCTGCAGTCACTTTCTTGCGACTGCGAAGCCTGTGTGCGGGTGAGGCATAACCTGTCACCCATAAAACAAGGTTGTGCCATTTCCTCTTGGCTTCAGACTTTTTTATATGGCAGCGAAACCTCAGGTTTCCATATGCCAGAGGAAGCATAAAGCAAGTTAAATGCATTGGAGATGCGGTCTCTTCGAAACGTAACAAAGAGTTTCGCAATATGGCAGGTTTGAAAGATGACCTTATCACTAAAATTGATAAGGGCGTGCTTCAAAAATTTGGGCACGTTAAGCGTACGAGTTAAGACCGAATGATGAAGAAAATATACAGCGCGAAAGTTGACATTAACAAGACTAATTTTCAAAGACCATGTGAAGAAACTGCTCGAAGAGGGGAGGGTCAAGAGTACTCGGATATCTAGACGTGAATGTATGTAGAAAATGATGAATCTGAAAGACGCGAAAGACGTATGTAAGGATCGTGACACTTGGCTATCCGTTCTCTCTGAATACCCCATCAGGGACTGTGCGTGAAGATATACTACTAAAAGCTCTATTCTTGAATGTTTTTCAAAAGACTACGACAACTCGCAAGAATGAGTTGAATGTTGTAGCAAAGTGATTCATAAAATAAATAAATAATGTCTACATGTAATTTAAACAATAAAGGAATAAAAATCAGTCTCGCTATCTCCCTAAGGGATTGATTTATGGAACAAAGCTTATATTTCTGAAAATAACATGAAACTAGGGTTTGTAACTCATAGTTTAATCAACAAAACATTAATCAGTCATCCTTCAAAATAATTACACAGTACACTTAAGTTCTAATCAATAAAAAAAGTCTGTATCGCAAAGAGGACACCATAAAAGTTAACTATTTAATAAATTATTATGCACTAAGACTCTGCGGCGATCTCATCTGCCTCTGTCTTGGGCAGTAACCCACGAATACTTAGATCATAAACAACTTCTTCGATTTTCTTCACGTCGTATTTCAAGGCGTCGAAGCGCTTGCGCAAGTGATCGTTTTTGAGGTTAAGTAACCTGTAAAAATATTAATGATATGACCGATTTCATAGATGCGATTAGTAAGACAGCAACGTTATGCAGCAATAGCCTATCCAATGAATGAAATCACTAAACCGATTTTAAAAATGATTTCACGCATAGAAAGCTACGTTATCAGGGAGTAATATTGGTTTCTTTTTTTATTTACAGACAACGAAGCTTAATACGGCAAATTTTTCATACCCAAGGTATCAAAAATTTGCCTGTACTTCATTGTTTGACATGTGCTGCCAATTGGAAGTAAAGAAAATTTTATATATAAATATATATATATATATATATATATATATATATATATATATATATATATATATATATATGTATACATATATATATATATATATATATATATATATATATATATATATATATATATATATATATATATATATATATATATATATATATATATATATATATATATATATATATATATATATATATATATATATATATATATATATATATATATATATATATATATGTATACTAGTATTCTAGTTTACCTGAAGCCAGCGTTAAGCTCCATGACGAATTTAGATATCTGTAGAGGCCTATTGTAGTCACCCCGCGTTACTGAGTTGACTGCCAAGCGTGACTGTAGAAAAAAGAGATCAATGGTCAATTATATATATTATATAGTCACGATAGCCGAGTGGTTGGATGATCGGAATTACGAGTCAAGAAACCCGAGTTCAATCTCCAGGTGGGAGGCTCGTACCAATGGGTTTTTCAAAAACTTATGTACGAATTATATCGTTGGCTTGGACATAAAGACGGCGACGGGCTCCATTCTTCCCTCGAAAAATAGTCTTGGCCTACATCAAACTACCCCTTTTAATATTAACTATCACTCTACATATTTCCTTCACCATTCGGTCTTCACTCATTCGCTCAACGTTCCCAAATCATCGAAGCACGCCCTTATCAACTTTAGTAATAAAGCCATCTTTCAAACCTGCCATATTGCGAATCTCATCGTTTCGTATTCCATTCGGATTAGGACAATAGAATAATGATTATATTTTAATTTTTGCCATGATGACAGTATGACATATCTTACCAACTCTGAACACATATTCAACAGTCCAACAAGGTAGTCTTCTATATCCAGGTGGAAACCCTCTTTTTCTTCCACTGCACTTACTGAAAAAAAGTTTCAATTAATTTCTATAAACGACTTAGTAATTTTTTATTCTGTTATTTTTTTTACCAGTCGTAGGAGGGCTTATTAGAAATAAAGTCATTAATATTGATACAGTCAATTTAAAGGGCATATCGGATAGAGCTGTACAGTTAGTACATTGGTTTTTGCACCCTTGCCCTTTGCCAGTATTGGCTATACTGGCACCCATTTATGAAGAATTTTAAATTGTTAATTGAGATAATGTTTAATGATTTGTGATAACTTTTTTTGTAAAAATGTAAAAAATAATCCCTGTAAATGGAAGAAAAACAAAGTTCTTTTACAAATAAATCATATTATTCTATACATCTGTATTTAAAAAAAAACTATCTACCTATATAACAATCTATTGTATATTTCTCTCTGTATTGAACTAACATTATTTAACTTAATATTTCATAGCTGCTTTTTTATATTAAGTTAAAATGAATTATTGGATTATATGACACTTACTACCAAGCACCTCAGCAACAGTCTCATGTGAAGCAAGTATGCCTTTCTCTAACCAAATGGTAAGAGAAATCAAGTAGCAGTAGCGTTGTGTCATGAATCTCCAGTGGTCTTGATATCTGAAAAAGAGCACAAATAAATTTAACTTCTGTTAAAAAAATTAGAGCTTATAATTTGAAAATACTTGAAAATTTATATTAGACTTACTCAGCCATAACCATATTTCTACATCAATACTTATACATAAAAAAATTAATAAATGGATGTAGCATTTGAACAGTGAGATCTGACATTTATTTAAATGAAAAGAATGCTTGTATTCATCAGACGATCTCTTGTTTTGAGATAAATGAAAAAAATAACTAAAGATTCATACTTATAATAGTCAGTAGGAGGTACAGCATTTTTCAATTTTACATATCCTGCTTTGGCCTTCTCAAATAACTGTCTAGCCTGAAGACAAGCAGGGCCAACTGAAATTTAAAATGTATTTTTGTGATTTAAAACAAATAATATATTATAATTATATAAAAATAAAATTGCTTTGTGCAACTATCCTATCAAGTGAACTTAATGATGGTACAAGTCAGATGAACTTCCATGAAGAGGGTTCCATACAATGTTATCACAATATTGTGAGATTTACTATTTATTTTAAGATTGTGGATGTAAAACCGATGTGTGCGTTTGTGATTAGAGGAGTCCATGCAAAAATCTAAAACATTTTTAAAATTTTCAGTTTAATCATAATTTAAGGAAAGCACCCACTGTATTAATTTTTTCTTTGTTGCATGATAACACAGACAATATATATATATATATATATATATATATATATATATATATATATATATATATATATATATATATATATATATATATATAATATTTTGTTAACTTTGTTTTAAATTTTTGTACTGACATAATTATAATGACCACTGGCTAATGAAAGACGATTAGAAGTTAATTCACAAACTTCATTATTACTACGTCTTTTTACAACTAGATTTTCATCAAAATGAAGATTCAAGTGTTTTCTCAAAATAACATTTAGAATGGATATTATTCTGACTTTTAGCATGATGCATAGTTTGTATAGTTGTATTGTAGACCTATTTTTAGTCATGACATTCATTGGGTTGAATGTCATGACTTTATGAACTGCCTATAACATTCTATTTCAACCAACCAATGCCCATAAAACAAGAAACGAATTTTCACATTTGTTCACATTTTCTTTGTGTGAGTAAATTTAATATTTTTAACCACCCAGCAATTCCAACTTTATAATAATATCTAAATTTGTCATCAAAAATTCTTACAATTATACAATTCTATAAGCTTATACACACCAGAAATGATAACATTTGATATGTTTTATATTAGTTAGTACTTTGAACATTATTTTTTAACAGTTAATTTTTCCTTTATGCATTCAATCCTAGGTAGAACAAAGTCTAGATATATAATGCTTTCAAAACATTTTACTGGACCTTCCAACAATCTGACAACCTGAACACAGAGAAACAGTACAGCAAACATGTTAAGTGTTTTATTACTTGGATTTTTAAGAGATACCTAACAAATACAGGTGATACTTACTACCAGCTTCATCATAATGAATAACTTGAAGCACAGTTGTTATCTCACGTGAAAAAGAATCTATTTCTTTACAAATATTTCGTATTACCTGAAAAATGTTTTCAGCTTTATTATACTTTATTTTGAAATAGCACTACATCCTTAACAACTTAGAAGGTGAAAAATAAATACATAAGAAATAATTAGCACTGATTTTTTTGCAGTTATGTTGTAATGAACATCTGTTTTAGCGTCGGATCTTCACGCCATTCCCAATACAGGGGTAGACAGAGGTCTAGACATTTAAGTCCTTTCTACCTACCTTCCACCGAATATATATTTTTAGACAATGTGACGCGGTGAGCTCATCGCCGTCTTAATATCCAAGCCAACGACATAAATCGTAAATAAGTTTAAAAAAACCCATTGGTACGAGCCTGTAATCTGGGAATCGAACTCGGGCCTGTCGACAAGAATTCCGATCACCCAACCACTCGGTTATGATGACTACCTACCAAAACAAACAGATTGTTAATAAAATTAAGAAAGCAGTGTCACCAATCCGATAACCGGGCGTAGAGATCATCAAATCCTTTTTACGAGAGAGGTCAGTCTTGCAGTTAAATTTTACAGGTAAATAATTTGAATATGTAATATGGGGCAATGAACCTTTTTGCAATTGGTGCTGAAAAGTTCTGCCACAGTTCTTTTGTGCGGTTTAGGATTTCTAGAGGTAATCAGAATTTTACGCATTCTCAAAATATTTATTTGCATTATTTCAGTAGCATAATACAAATAAATGCTGGTTTCCTATCGATGCTACCCTTCCCCGGCGATTTCGTGGTAAATTTAATATTTCTATAACTGGTTTGTAGCCGGCACCGAGATTTAAAATCAAGTCATCGCTGAACAATAAAATTAATAATCGAGCGCCCTAACTTATCGGCGGCGGCTTAGTCTAGAATAAATCTGTTATATCTAATACCTCGCGAAGTTCTTGTTCTCCATCAAGGCTTTTCTGGAAATTACTAAAAATATTGTGAATTACATTATTTCCACTCATTCTGATATCAACGTACTCTTTTAATATATGAAATAGGTACAAAACAAAATTTAATTTTAGTTGTTTACAACCCCCACATTTATAACCTTTATGTTTATTCTATAACGTAGTGATTATATTCTCTTTAGTTTATTACTTTTTTTGTTAGTAGTTTATGGCCTGGCATCTAGACCTTTAGGCCAATGTATTACTTTACTGTTTGTTTTGCAGAGCAGAGTGATTACATATCACTACTGATACACGCATATACTAATTTCAATTGCTAAATGGTGAAGTTTATAGCAATCAAGGTGTTTAATACCCAAGATACCCCGTGATATATTCTGTATAGTTAATATACTCTGTGGTATAGTGTGTGTATACAGATTTAGTAGGTACGGTGCTAGAGACGATACCACAAAGAACATTCTACTGTTTTTCGAGAGCATGAGAGTATTACAAAGTGATAATATACTCTTTGCACGTGAACGGTACGGTGATTAAGTGAAATGGTAGGTTATCATAGTCGACACTCCAATTTAATATTAAACGACATTTTGGCATAAAGACAACATTACACAGGAGCAACAAAGCAATCTTACAATAGACTTTAAAACGTGAGTGTATACTCTTTGTTAGGGATCGTTGCTATATCCAAAAAAAAATATTTAATCGCCGCCTTACTCTCTGGAATGGTCTGTTGTTAGACATTTAGAAATCCCTCAACACATCTCTTGTGCAGTGGTAAGGTAAACCACTGCAAGTATTGCTCAACTCATTATCATAGTTTATATTTATATGTTTTAGTGTAGATATTTCAAATAAATATAAAAATACATAAACTACACAACTATGTGTAAAATAACAATTATAATCCACTACAATAATATATATGCATATACACACCCAAAGTATTGAATGGAATTGATAACACTACATGATTAAGTTGTTATTGAATAATGACATCGCAACATTCTGCATGTAAATATAAAAAGATATATGTTACCTGGTCCGAAGAGTAGAAGAGCACCACTCTCCCTCCCACAGATGCGTGCACTAATTGAATAGAATTAGTTATATATTTCCGCAAAGTAACGCCTGAGTCAATTACGTACATGATTAGCCTATAAGATATATTAACGCATGTATATGTGATATATGAAATTGGGAATGCGCAGTGCTTTTTTTTTCTTCAAAAAAAAAAGCTATTCTGAGGTCTGTGAATGTGAAGAGATCTTCTATGACTTATAAGCTCTCTCTCTAACTGCATTTTATATTTATGCTTGTTTTCTTCACACATTGAAGGCTCTTATCTGACATGTAGTATACTAAATGTGGTGTTACATTATGGGGTTTTGGTTGGCAAGAGAATAACATCATTTATTCTTGCCCCGAGGAAGTGAGTACACGTTGAGGTATTTACTGCGTGTATAAAAACAGGTAACCATTACGTAAGCAAACAGATCTTATCAATCTCGATAAAATATTATCTGCTGCATGAGTATTTCTTTAGTAAGTAGAGTAATTTCTTATTTTAAGGCATAAAATAGCGATTACTTCCAATATTAATTGTATTTGTTTTTAAAGACGACGAGCTGAAGCTCGAAATGGGTTCGAGTTTAGGCTCCAGCGGGAATGTTCGTATCAATAAGTTTTCTTCGAAATTTTACAACAACAACAAATCATTTATTTACTCCCACATAAGTTCTTAACTTTTAATTACTTAAGTGATAAGTATAAATTCTAAAACCTTACTTAGTGAGTGTCTGGTGCCTGGTGTAAGTTCAGAAAACTTGATTTACAGGTCACCAGGGCTCCCTTCCGGACAGACTTCGGAATTATACAAGTTGAATTGCCTAGATTAAAGTTACTAGAAACTAGGTACTTTTGCCATAGTAAATAAAATCTTCTAAACAATGTAAATTAAATTTAAACTTAATAAGATAAAAAAACAAAAACAAAATAATAATAATAAGAAAGACAAATATATATATAAACTTTTTAGCTACAAAGGTGCATATAATGAGAAAAAGTCAAACATGATAAGTTCAGCATATAAATTTAGTGAGTATGCATGTATGTGTGAGTGTGTGCATGTGTTTGTGTGTGCGTGTTGTGTTTCATGTGTTTGTGTAAGAGTTAGAATTGGGGCTTGCAACTTGATTACATATTCATTATAGCCTGGGAGATAGCAGATTTTCTGTCTGTTCATACGTGAGTGTTTTCAGGTATTTAGATACTGTACGTTTGCAGCGGTGGCTACAGAGCGGATATATGTCAAGTTTTTTGTTTATTGTATTGTAGAGTTATGGACCAAGGTAGCAAAAGAAGTTGTGTGAAAGGGATGTGTTAAATAGTTTTGAAGGGCATACGGTTTCCTTTCTACGCTTGTCCTTTGTTTTATTTGGATCGTATTTGAGCCCAGAGTGCTTTCTGAGTAAGGTATGTAATATAAAGGTTTGGCGAACAGTTAATACTTTCCAGTATTGATATACATCAGTGGTCGGAAAGCGAAATGGGAGACCAGCCCCAACTTTGAGGATTGCACGTTGAGCTCTTTCCACTTCAATTAAATTGGTTTTTGCTACACCACCCCAGGATGTGATGCAATAGTCAATGAGCGATTGGCAAAGGGCATGGTAAACCATCTTTATCACATGCTTGTTGGCGACACGACTCAAATTCTTAAATAAATAAATGAACTTACGTAGTCTTGTAACAAGAGCTTTGACGTGCGGTTTAAAACTTAGAGTCTGATCAACAATGACCCCAAGATATTTAATACTGTCCGTTCTTTGAAGTATTGGACAGGAGCATACAGATCCAAGACCACAGACGTGGGCTGTTAGTATGATGGAGATGGAAGAAGATTCGATTTGGTACTGAATGCTATATACTTTGTTTTGTCAACATTTAGTGTCAGCAAGTTAACTTGTAACCAATGTCTAACCATATTAAATCCAACCTGAGCAGTTTCAAAAGTTTCGTCCCAAGTGCTTCCCCTGAAGAAAAGTGCTGTGTTGTCAGCAAAGGTAAGAATTTTGCCATCCCGGAGTTGTAGTTGGCACAAATCATTTATAAAAACCAAGAACAGGGTTGGTCCCACAATGCTGCCCTGCGGAATACCATAGTCCACAGTCAGCTCGTCACTAAGAAGGTGCTCTATCATTACTCTTTGTTTCCTACACGTTAAATAGTCCCCAAACAGTTTCTTCGAAATTAATAATTTGTCGTTGGGTTGGACACACTAAGACTGTGACAGGCTCACAAATGTAAAATTGTCCCAAATAATCTGTGGTTACATGTGGGTTAAAATGCCTAATGAAATCTGACTATTCACTATTCGTGAATGCTGGACAATAAAAATAAATATGTCAAAGGATATATTACAGTAACAAAAAAAAAATGGAAAATTTGTTTATTAATTCAATAACATAAAAAATTAAGGTTTTCTTTAGCCTGGTGGCCAGCCCATTTGACGACCTCCAAGAATGTGTATATGAAGGTGATAAACACTCTGTGCACCATTCTTTCCATCGTTGATAACTAAGCGGAAGCCTGTTTTGTCGAGACCTTCATTAGCGGCAATTTTACGGGCAGCAATCATCAAATGACCTAAAATTTTTTAATTAAGATAATGATGATATAAACAATAACTATGCTATATGCTATATCTTTGATATCAAGATTTTTTTATAAAATATCATTTGCTTAGTTGGCACAAAGGTTATACCTCCAAGTGGTGGGGTCCCACCCGAGTCAATTGATTTTTAAATTATCTCATATATTTAATAATTTATGAGCCTATTTATACAAACGTGACTCTTACTAAAGTTACAAAAGTAAAAATGTTATCAATTGCTTCAGTAACAAATATTTAAAATAGTAGTAAAAAATGATTCATTAAAGTTTTATTATTTCATTACCTAGAAGTTGCTCATCTTCATCACTAGCTTTTGATAATTGTGATATTGGCTTCCGAGGAATTACCAAAATATGAGTTGGGGCTTGAGGATTCACATCATGGAATGCTACACACTGAAATTTATTATACAATATGGTGAACATGGCATTTCCAATGAGTAACTGTTAGTAAATTTTTTTACTTCACAACAATCACATCATCAACAACTTTGAAACTGAGTAGCAAAATAAATACAATAAATAATCAAATGTAAATCCTACTAATATCATACTAATATTATAAATAGGAATGTTTGATTGATGTTTGTTTCTCAATTATAACTGAATGGTTGAACGCAATGATAAAATTGAATTGAAACCTTAAACATGATTTTGTGTGAAAGTTTTTGAATTGTTATAATAGGAGTAAATAGAGGTTGTTGTTTAAAAAATAAATAAATATCTTCTCGGATTTCCCAATACAGGGGTAGACAGAGGTCTAGTCTAGACAATTAAGTCCCTTTGACCCACCTTCCACCAGATATTTTCTGGATAACATGACAGGTGGTGAGCCCGTCGCCGTCTTTGTGTCCAAGCCAACGATATAATTCATACATAAGTTTTTGAAAAACGCCTTCGTAGAAGCCTGCCGCCCTGGGTATCGAACTCGGGTCTCTTGACTCGAAATTCCGGCCACCCAACCAGAATAACTATAAGATAAGAAAGCATCAGTTGCAAAACAGTTTTGCAACAAAACTATTCTACTAAGCATGGAAAGAAAAGTATTAAATATTGCAGCAATCGTAAGAAGAGGATTATTTAACATTTGAGAGATGTACTAGACAAGATTGTTTCAGTTTTATTTTTCATCTAATCTGCATCTCACTTGACGTTATGATGTGATGACGATATCGTCGCAGACATAGAACACCTGTTAATTACTATTTTTTCTCGACTTGAAAGACAGTTTTCGGAGACCACAAACAGCGGCAGGCAATCCGACTCCTTGACCGGTAGGTAACCTTTGTACGGAGGTGTGAGGGATGTCGATCTTAGTGGATGGCACCTTGCCGTACGTTTGGTTATCAATGGTGGAACGGAGATCGAGTTATTAGCAAATAATTGGTTACTCTACGGGTGATAATACCTGATCATCTTCGTAGACGAATTTCGCAGGGATTTCTTTCCTTATTATTTTGCCAAAAATAGTATCGCCACCAGCGGTTGCCGATTGAGCTAATTCCACTTCACTAGCCATATTTTATAGCTAGGTGAAAAATAAGTGCTCTAGAAAATTACAATTAGGACATCTGCAAACTCTCAGATAAAATGAAATCACAGAATATCTATTCCAAAGACTATATAAACACAGATCAAGGAGTATTTAATCACAGTCACAGATATAATAGAAAGACAAAAAAATATATATATAAAATAGTAACATACATAGATAGTATAAATGAAACAGAATCATATATGTACTAATATTAAAAGTATTTATGCAAAATAATAAAACATAATAACGCTGATACTTACATTTCGATTTTCATTTGAATAATTTATTTGAAGAAAGTATTTTAGAAAAAAATACTTCTGAATAGTTCGAAGAAAAGAAACTAAACCAAATGAATTAGTCTACAAAGTATGAAAACTATTCAATATATTCATCGAAACTTACGAACTGATTTTCGAAATTTTTGTATAAATTTTGTCTCTGGACTTAAAAAATCTTAAGCAAAATCCGTTTTTTCAAGTTTCAGATCGCTTTCTCGGGAACCATGTATTTTTTGGAGTAAAAGCTGTGTGTAAAATCCCGATTATAAGCAATCCTACTGCATAAAATATTTCTTCTCAAAGTATTACGATCAATAATTCATTAGGATCTCTTTTGTCTATCATTATATTAATTTTTATTAATGTAAATATCCGTTGGCTTGTGATATTTTATTTACAAAACCGACTCCATATAAAATACATTGATTTCGACATGTCAAGCAGGCAGGACCTGATTTTAGTTAATTTTTTGACCCAGTTTCCAGTTACTAGCAGTTTGCAGTTAGCTGCAGAAGCTCTGACAGCTTCTGCAGCTAACTGCAATGTGTGCTTCTGCCTAATTTGTGTCACATCCTGGTGGGCGATAGATATTAATATACAAAATATGGGTAAATAATCTCAGGTGTATTAAAATTTCATAATACTAACAGAATCTCGATCTTTTTGTTTGTTTCTCTTTAAACAAAAGACTTCTCTGAATTTACTTTAAATTGGGTGTGACGAAGTTATTTTATAGCCTCTATGCGCCGGTTTGTATCTCGACTATGATGGAATGGTTGGTGATTAAAGGGAGAACGATGTTATTCGATTCGATTCTCGATTCATTCCTGGTGGAAGACCAACGGCGCAAACAGATGATGGACACACTGGTGTTAAGGCGTGCTGACCTAGGAACGGGTCGCTATCTAGTGATTTAGGGGTCTGTTCGGGAGCGCGATTATTTCAGGAAGAAGATGCTAGAGATGAACATTAAGCAAAGTGAAAGCCGAAAAGCAGGACATCATTAATAGTAGAAAAAATGTTTAGGAACATGGCAGGGGCTTAGCCAGGGTATGGGTTGTGCGGCGGAAGACGTATGTGGAACTGCAACAAAGTGTTAGTAAAAAGAGTGATGCATTGCAAAATAATGTAGTGAAAGAAGCGGTAAGGAGAAAGAAGAAAGAATGGTAGACGAAAGACTACTTGGCCTCCGATAATAATATAATGAAAGGCAAGGTTTTTTTTATCGTTTCCATTATATCTTATTGAGAGCCACTAACTTATATCAAGGCAGCATAGAGGAAATGATAAAAAAATTAATAAATCGCCGTTATATTATCTTCACGCCATTCCCAATACGGGTGTAGACAGAGGTCAAGATAATGAAGTCCTTACGACCCATCTATCACCGAAGACATTTTTTGGGTGGACGTGATAGGTGTTGAGCCTGTCGCAGTTTTTAGGTCCAAGCCAACGATATAAATCGTACATAACTTTTGAAAAATCCCATGTAACGAGCCTACCACGTGCGAATCGAATTAGGGTCTCTTTACTCGAATTTCGATAACCCAACTATCTATCTATTTTGATTTAAAATAATACATTTATACGGTTTAATACTTTTACTTATAAGTATTTCTAATGTGTTACAAAGACAATCGTTCCAGCAGTCTGTCAAAGCCTGCAAGCAGGCGCTATTGGCCAGATCACTGGTTTTAAAATATTACTAAAAACGTGTAATATAAAAATTAAAGGATTTTGAATCTTCTTTAACCATTACATGATAACCGCATTTATCCAACCCTTTTTGTATTGCAATATTTTTTGCTACGAGTAAAAGATGTCCTGAAACAAATTAGTTATGTAAGTAATATAATGCACCTATGATTAATGATTACAAAGAATAAATGTGTATGTTTCAAATTTTTATTAACTTATCCAAAAGGCCAAAACATTTGTCTACCGCCTAAAACTTGAACACATATTTGATCAACAGTTTGTCCTCCATGACTACCGTCGTTTACAACAACTCTAAATCCCGAGTCATTTAATCCTTTCAGCTTGGCAACTTTTCGTGCAACGTTGAGTAAACGGCCTGTATTAAACGGAATGAAAAATAAAAATAACAAAAATAAAATATCATCTCGCCATTCCCAGTACTGGGGTAGACAGGAGTCTAGACAATTATGTCCCATAGACCCACCATTCACTGAAGACGATAGCCGAGTGGCTGGGCGGTCGGAATTTCGAGTCAAGATATCCGAGTTTGATCCCCAGGTGGTAGGCTTGTACTAATTGTTTTCTTTTAACTTCTCAACGATTTATATCGTTGATTCGGACGTGAAGACGGTGACAAGCTCACTATCTGTCACCTTGTCCTAAATATGTTTTCAGCGAATAAAAAAAAATAATTAAAAAGGGTTCTTCCCGTGGTTGTCATAAGAGGCGAATTAAAGAAGTTTAATAAGTTAATGGCTACCGTAACATGGCAAGATTACCATCGCGATAAATACTAGATAAAAACGGGCAGCAGTTTCTAAGGCGTAAAGTGTCTTGTCTGGTACTGCGATCGCCATCCCGCTTGCCTAGCGGTGATTATGCCACACTGGAGAAACCTAGAGAGAGAATTTAACCTAGAGAGACAGAGAATTTAAAAGTAAAAATTTTTAGTAAAAGGCACTGCGTGTTACTAACCTAACTGTCAATGGATAAATCTTTTGTCGAAGCATAGGTCTCAGTGTTTTTTAAAAGAAATATACACACTCTAAAAACATTCGTACTATCCTCAGTACTCCTCCCATTTTATTTTATATTATAAGCATCACTTTATGTACCCACCACCACTTTATATACCCCCATTTTATTTTATAAGCATCACTTGGAAATTCGTAAACATATATTTCTTAACACAAAGGCTACACACGTTTTTTGTGTATATAAATAATTAGTATCCTCTAAGCGGAACTAAATCATAAAAATACAATAACAGTTTGGTTATTTTTTGGAGCAGCTGCAACAAATTGCCTTTTGCATCGGCAAAACCAGAAATTATATTCTTAGCTTACCTAAGTTTGTCTACAAACTATTTTTGGACTTCACAGATGGTGGTTATTAACGATGAACAAAAGTCGGACATAACTCTATGTATTTTTTTATTTCTCTTTTCATTATATAAAAGCTTACAGATTGTTGATGATGTATATAAAAATATACTGGGCTCTGTAAATGAGTAAAAGGACTCAGTGGATTTACTTAAGTAACAAAATGTTTAACAAACTGTTTAAAAAAAAAACTTTGTATAAACAGAATGAGCAGAAAGCGAGCCAACGGAAATCTTTCTTTCGTTAACAGTAACAGACCAAAATTGGATAGTACCATGTGTTTTGCACTTGAGCTTGAATATCAATCTACTGGCAAGTTTTGAGCCTAAGGTATAAAAAGATGAGAAAAAATCTTTTTTAATTTTGCGCATCCAATTTCTGAAATGATTTAGCTCTTCTTAAAACCAAATAAAAGTACTTGACTTGCATAGTCAACCAACATTGTCCTATCCATTTATAACCTATCTTTTTGTATTTAATTTAATAAATACATACTTAGGGATAACTAATACTTGTGTTATGGAAACTTGTATTTGGAAACAACAAAGGTCCAGACTATATATTATCTCGGATAATGCAAAAAAGTAGGTTTTCTAAATTCAATTTAGATGCTAGCGACGCCGTGTAACCGTGGAGGAAAATGCTTTAAGCACGAACGTTTCCTGACCGGGAGGCCACCGAAACGAACAGTGTCGGACTCGGATTTCAGGAGAAACATACCGACTAAAAACCATCCACGGGATGATGTTGGCCCGGAGGCCTTTACAGCGTCATCTGAGGAGACCTGCGAGAACGCAGGCCCGCAGGTAAAAAGAAGAAAAGAGACAACGTCGTGACGCACTCGAACCCTGTAACGAAGCGAAGACCTTCGACATACGGGAGAGGGGGAGGGTGAGAGGCCCCGGGGGCCACTCGTGTTGGGAGAGGGTCGTATTTCGGACGGTTACCCGAGACAATCTCGTGTGAACCGTGAAACATGGGACCGCGATTCTGACTACGAACTGTGTGTAGTGTACCTACTGCGTTCGTGTGTTATTGAGATTACGGGGACGCGGCCCCGAATCTTTTGTTTCATTTTGTGATGACGTCGTCGTCATCAATCAAGACGTGCTTTGGCCGTCTTTCAAAACGGGTGATAATTGGGGATGGGGTGTAGTTTCCTAGACCCGCCACTAACGGATTTGGGTGATCCTTAATTTTTTCGAAATATCTTGACGATATTTCTTTAAAAAAGGCCGCCACCGTGGGGATCTCGAGATCTCTATGGAGATCTGCGCTCCTCATGTATTGGGGTGCGTTTGTAGCACGCCTCATGAACTTATTTTGGATGGCTTGGAGTGTTCTCAGATATGACCTAGGTGCGTGCGCGAACGCGACACACGCATAGGACATTATCGGCCGAACACAGGTCTTATATAGTAGCAATTTATGTCTTAGCGACATTTTGCTACGATGGCTTGTGAGATTGTAACAATTGAATAACTTACATCGTTTTACATTTATATACATTAATACCAATACGGGTACACATCGAGTCACGTTTATCGATAAATGATCGATTATCATTTTAATAAGTATTAGTTCGCTCTGGCTCAATCTATTGTTGGTTACTGCATTGGTTTTGGCGTGGGCCGTATAAGACGTCTGATCAACCTTGAAAGAGCGCGAAGGTTCTTCTCAGTATATTTTTTACTAAACTAGGAATGACAGATGAATAGTTATTAACGTTCGACAAATGTATGTATACCCTATATGTAAACTTCACAAAAATAATTAGAAATAGATATACCTCCATAGTACTTGTCGCTAATACTAGCACAATTGATAGACACTATTTATTATTCTCTAAAAACACACACTCAAATATACAGCCAAACGCGCACGCACATAACATATACACCGTTCAGATTTAGTTTTCACTCCTTTTTAAGGTTCGTCAAGACTTCATACAAATTTGCGGTGAAATCTTATGACAATAAAGATTATTATTATTAATTACGTAATTGCAAATTCATTTTTTTCATTGCAAATACATTTTTTTCATTATCACAAAATGTGTATATGTGGTAAAATGTCGTCATTAGTTAATACTTACCAAGTAATTTCTCATCATCTGGTAAGGCGTGTGATAATCTAGGTATAATTTTTTTGGGAACAACTAGGAAATGTACCGGAGCTTGAGAGTTTACTTCTTCGAATACCACACACTGAAACATGACAATAAATCAAAAGTAAGATTTATAAGGTTGTGGTTAGATTCATAATTTTTTATCATAAATGTCTTAATAAATTTCATTTACAAATTCCATGTATATATTACATACCTGTTCGTCTTCATAAATTATTTCATTCGGTGGTCTCCCATTGAAAAAATAGGAATATTTTTCTACTCCATTTATGTTTGACATTTTGAAAAAGTATTTATGACGTGTTCTTTTAAGGTAACAATGTTATAATTCGTAACCAGATTTTGATAAGTGAGAATTAAGCGATAAGTGTGCGTTAACTTCGCTTTGCCCTTTAATTTTGTGTTTATGTTGACAATTTCTATTACATCAATAAAATTTCTTTTATGATTGGTAGGTAGCTAATAACTTTAAATTTTGTCAAGGGGATAGTATTCTTTACAGAGTTCCGACTTTAAGGTTGTCAGCAACCTGCTGCGCGACACAATCT
This sequence comes from Sericinus montela, assembly GCA_029286605.1. Taxonomy (NCBI): domain Eukaryota; kingdom Metazoa; phylum Arthropoda; class Insecta; order Lepidoptera; family Papilionidae; genus Sericinus; species Sericinus montela. The sequence continues at coordinate 6,984,533 of JAGSMR010000034.1, read as the reverse complement.
TATCTAATCCGAGGTCAATATTTTCTATTATGTAAGTAGATAAGAAACTCGACAACCAGCGGAAAGCCGTGTACATTTCATCGCTTTCTTTTTTTTTTAGCAAGGGCGGGCCATTTTAGCTAAAAACGGTGAGAATGATTGCTGCCTCGACAGGCATCAAATAGTCACCAATTCACGTAATTATGAAATAAAAAAAACAAAAATTTCATCTTTACAAAATGTAAATCGTTCGAAAATTTGACAATAGAACAATGTCGGAACGATTTCATTCCCTAGAACACTTGGTACCATTATTGTTCAGTGATGAAGCCGATTTACACAAGGAGGGCTTAGTTAATAAACAAAACATGCGTGTTTGGATTCACATTGTGGTTCAGACAATCCAGGGGAATTGCACCAGAAGAGTTTGCACAGCCCTAACACGATGGTGTGGTACCCAAGGCATAATCAGCGTCCCATATTTTTTTTACTTCTTAGTTATACCATATGATGTTTTGGTACCGCAATTGCACGGTGGGCGCAACAATACACTTTTAGCAGAATGACTATACAACAACAAGCAAACATTTAAAGATTGCTGCAGTCACTCTTTGTTTGTTTGTTATCCGGCGCTTTGTTCGCGCTATTTAACAATACGAGAGATCGCTTACATGAGTGCATTGAAAGGAATGTAAGACATAATTTAAAAAAAAGTGAGTGCACAGTCCCCCAATAATAAAAAAAATATCTTCAAGCTATTCCTAATACTGGGGTAGACAGAGGTCCAAAAAATTAAGTCCTTGCGATTCACCTTTCACCAAAGCCTTTTCTTTGGGACAGCGTGACCTGTAATCCTGTCACCGTCTTCTTGTCCGAGCCAACGATATAAAATATAAATCTTACATAAGTTTTGAAAACTCATTGGTACGAGTTCATCACCTCGGGATAGAACCTCTTATTCCGATTATCTAACCACTCTGCTATCGCGAATTCTTAAATTATATACATATGAATTTAAAAATAATAAATATTGTGTATGTTCAATTATATGTAAGCCTGTTAAGTGGATACATAAAGTAAAATAAATGCAGTGTTCATTTATACAATTAAATCGTATATACATAGCATCAAAAGAATTTATATTTAGGAAAGTATTTACAAATTTGGGGCAGAATAATAAACACAACCTATTTTTGTAAATATAACATATGACTCTATATAAGTATAAGTATTGCCATTTCTTTTAGTCTGATATACATACTTTTACCATCTTTTGATTATGAATTAAATTATTGATAATATAAATTAACACAATGCAGATCTTCAAAAATTCGCCACTGAATCAGTGTATTAAAACTAGAAATATCGATTTGCTTGAGAGGCCTCTAAACGATGGTGATAATCGAGTGAATGAACTCTATTTGATATTTGAATGTCGCTATCATTTGTATAAAGTAAAATAATAATATACAGACATTGAAACATTACATTAAAACACCCTTTTCACTTATTTAGATTTGGGGTTGAAAAATAACATTAGGAATGGGAGGCAGCAAACAAGCAATCGTTTCATATTAGTAAAATTGTAGGGGAAGACGTACGGGACAGGAAAGTAAAGGAGGGTTGGGCCTCCGAAAATATTCCTCGCCATGCGATCTCATAATTGTAAGATTGTTATTATCAAGAATGAATATTAAAACACAATAATTTATTGAGGAAAAACAATTCATTACGATTACGATAATTATGCCTATATTATTAGTAATTGTGTTATAGACTCACTCAAAACTGTTGTACAATGTCATACAGTGGAAGTTGTTTCCAGTTTCACAGAAAAAACAACGTACTATACTCAAGTAACTTAAATAATATATACAAAAATTTTACTACTAGTTTTACTTTCTTATTACTCCCTATTTACTGAAAGAAATACACATATTATATTTATTTACTAGCGTTCTGCAAGTTCTATGGAAACAAAATATAACTTAATATTTTTTTCTTTCATACTATGTTTGATTTCTTCCTAAAATATTAAAATAAAAAAAAACAATGACAATTCCTCAGAATACGGATTTACGGAACAAACAGTTAATTGTGTACACTGACAATAATGATGCATATTTTGAAGTAAGTTTTCAAAGTCGTGTCTCCAGCAATTGCTTTTGTATCGTGGAGCTTATTTTGAACAAAGTGGCAACTGGTGACTGCTGGGACCACGTAGCGCCAACCAACAACTATACTGGGACCATGTAGAGTTGTTGATACATTTCGTACATCGACACAAATAACGAAAACACTCATTGATACAAGTCTTTAACTCGAGTCTCCCAATTCGAATGTCGGAAGTCGAGTGTATAGCGCGTAGACTAGCCACAGAAAAAAACGCGATAGTATTTCTTACACCATCACTTTACAGGACACAGAAATATTAATATATCAACGAAATAATTGCCTCCATATTGAAATCAGTAAAGTTTTTATACAATACCTATTAAGCAAATGACAAAGATTTATAATTAGATACTGTATAAGCGAATATACGGATACTATTATAAGACATGGAAGATAAAATAATCGTATTACATAAACTCTTTACAACATTTACAAGCGATAAAATTACATACATGTATAAATTTTACGATGGAGTCATCTCCATATCTATAGACAAATATATCTATGGGTAATACTAGTTATTAATTTAGTCTGAATAACCTAATAAAACTTTGTTTTGCGAATATAAACACTGGCTATTGTCTCGACACTTAGCTATGTTCTAATAAATAATGTAATATTGAATCATTAAGTTTATAATGCATTTTGAATAGACTATTTTATTTATTTTGAATTGAATTACGGATGTCTAATGCTTAACGTACATGATTTGTAATTGAATTCATATATTATTGTTATACAAAGCTTCATAAAGTTGGGCCAAGTATCACAGTTGGGCCTAGGAGGTTCCTGTCATATTCATATAATGCTAGTTATTACAGTTTTATTAAGAAAAACCTATAAATAATCGTTGCTGAGCAACGTTTCACAGCCTATTACAATTAATTTTAAATACTTGTTTTCACGTTTCATTTAAATAATTATGTAAGTTAATGTCAGGCTGACACGATGCAAGACCACGCAAAGGAATATAGACATTTTCAGTATTCCAGTACGCTACAAGAACTTTCTGGAATCGCGAGTTGAGGCTGTGGACGTACGCTAAGTCATTTATATCCCGACAACTTTAAGACTATTTCACTATTTCAACATAACATTAATAATTTATTTTGTTATTTAACAACATAAATCTATGCATTGCATGCATTTTAAGGTTTAAATTTGTAAGTTTGTAATTTTAATTGTTAGTGTCATCAGGTCTTGAAAATGAATTTAGCGAAAACATTTAATTACTCTATATTACAACTTGCTATTTATTCTCGAAAATCATTAGACTTCAAAGACACAATAATAAACATTCAAATTTGTTGAGATGATGTTCTCTTCGTATATGATACGTCGCGTCGTGTCAACCAGGTTTTTTTGAGCGATATAAAACGAAAATTATCCATTGAGTATCCAATAAAAGTACCCATTGAGTGCAATATGAGTCGATATTTGTGTGGGAATGTAAAAAACGGAAAGGATTTGTTTTACCAGATGTAAGATAAAATGATGGGTGCGTGATTTAAGTATTGTTTATACTTCAGACCTTAGTGTAAATAATGTATACATAATTATATTAATATATTTACATTCAAATACGTACCACAGGTACAGTTCTTTTAAGAGTACAGAAAACAAGGACATAGATTCATAAATATACGCCGCAAATCACTTTGTTATAATTTATATTACTATAAATATAGATCAGTGTCTGAAGTTCTTTAATTAAAGGAAAACTGTCAAGAGAGGTTTAGTCAAATGTCTTAATAGCATTATTTAAATGTCCACATTAGTATATTTTGAGCAAGCGCTATCCCCACGTCGGGTCGTACTTAGTCCACGGGTAGTCCGGAGCAAGGTACACTCGCCGACCACGAATAAAACACGTCACTATACCACGGTACGCAGTTCGCGGTATTCCGCTCTGTGAAAAAAATATATAATTAACCAAATCAAATCATTTATTCATCGACATAAGAACATACATTCGTTTATCGATAGACATTTTTAATCTACCACCGTTTCGTAATGAGGTTCCTCTAACGGAGAAGATTAATTTAATTAAGAATGTACAATAAATGTTAAAGATAAGCTTGGGCATTGAATTTATTTATTTATTTATCATCACGCGCAGTCCCTGACTGGGTAGACAGAGGGAACAGATCGCCAAGTGTCACGATCCTTACACACCCCTTTCGCTTCTTTCAGATTCATCATTTTCTTCATACATGCACGTCTAGGTATCCAAGTACTCTTGACCCTTTCCTCTTCGAGCAATTTTTTTAACATGGTTTTCGAAAGTTAGTCTCGGCCTACCGCGACCCCTTTTAGTATTAACTTTCACGTTATATATAGGCATTAAATTGAAAAACAATTTTAAATTAACATAAAATAAAAACCTAATGATGGTGACTTAAATTGAGAAAAGGTAAAAAGAGATTAATATAACAGTATTAATAATAAGGATGGCACAGACAGAGGTCTCTCCAAGCGGATTGGCAATCCACTAGTGTAATCCTTAGTGACGATTATGCAAAACCCTCGCACGGGAGAGGCCTACGATCGGCAGTGGTCTATAACAGGCCGTTATGTTTGTATGTATGGCACAGACGTAACCGACGTAACCAACTTTCCGATTCAAATCTCTTCTCGTTTTTCTACTTTACGGACCAGGTAACATGTGCCATTTACTTCTGCACGCGGAATCGTGCAATACAATTTTATAATAACATGTTTCTACTAAACAATGAATTTCAACAGTGGTAGAGCCACGCGGGAAGTACCACGACCTCACAGAATACCGGCGTGAAGTAGAAGTCTAACAAACTTCTGCGTTTCGTCTGGTGAGTGCAAGTAACCGGAGGCCCACATACCCCTCTCTACGCCCGCGCTCTAAGGCCGTCAACGCATCTGCTATGCCTCTGGTATTGCGGGTGTTCACGGGCGGCGGTAATCACTTACCATCACGTGAGCCACCTGCTCGTTTGCCTCCTTTTTCTATAAAAAAAAAAAAAAAACAAATTTACCCGAAAATCATCCATCAGCCCAAGTTTCTTGGCCGCTCTCTGGTAAGTTTTAGCGTTGCTGTAGGGCACACGGACCGCCGAGTCACCGGCGCTGGAAATCGCCTCTTCAGCGGACATCTCCGGCAACGAATATACGGTCGATGTTAGCGTCTCGTCATACACGTCCTGTAAAATAATATTATCAATGAAACTACTTGTTGTAGAAAAGGCCATATATTATTATTGCGTTTACGATGCATTTTAGGCATACTACAAATCGTAAAAACCAAAGGCTAAGCACCTGTGACGTTGTCACAAATAATTTTCGGTGAAAAATGGGACAATACGACAGATGGCGAGCCCGTCGTCGTCTTAATGTCCAAGCCAACGATATAATTCGTACATAAGATGTTGTAAAAAATCATTAGTACGAGCCTGCCACCTGGGGATCGAACTCGGGTTTCTTGACTCGAATTTCGTCCACCCAAACACTCGGGATCGTGACTCGTGGATATAATTTGATGTGAGAATATGTTGTATATTTTTAAATTATTGGCCTTCTAAGTTGTCGTTTTCTACCTTCACACATAGTAACAATATTACTTACCTTGAGCAAATATGAAAGATTGAGCTTAGTGAACTCCACGAAATCTGTATTGAGGTGCATGTAGCGAAGGTGCATATCAAAGAAGAGACCTTTGCTCACACCGATCTAAAGACAAAATGAAATTCTACATTAAATATTTGCTTATATAGCTTCAGCCTCTGTCTAAATGGGCGTAAATTAGCACTGGTTTGGACTAACGCGGATGAGGTAGAGCCTGCTATTGAGATGATACGCCCGACATGAGATCCATAGCCGTGTAATATACTGTCTTCCGCGACTCTGCAAAATCGTTCCCACGCCGTATGCCGGGCGTTATTTTAATCGTATAATCCCACTTTCCTGATTTCTTTGGTTTCCGGTTGGGATGGTACTTACAGCGGTACATTATCCACTGGGAATAACTGACGCAAATTAAGACAAGTGACATGACTGTTTCCCTGAAGGGAAAGAGAATATAGTATTGTCGTGAAAAGGGGCCGAAGTTAGAACGTAGTCTGGTTGAAGTTTGTACAATCCTGCCATCGCCTGGTCTGGGTTCCGCGATGGCGTGTGTATGCCAAGAATTTCCCCAAGTTAGAGTTTATTTAGGTAACTTTAGCCGTAAGCCTTAAGGACGGAACTTCGAAGTAATATAAAGACAGGCAACACCAGAGAAGCTACTCGTAGCTATATAAGTAGCTTGTTTAATAATCGCATTACCTTTCCAAAGGAATACGTGCGAGATATCTCCGGTCTGATGCAAGCTCGACCGTGTGTATTTTCCTGATCACGCAACCAGTCGTCAAAAAATCTGCAACAGAAGTTTAACTTTCAAAGTGAAACTAAAAAAAAAAAAGCATTATAATTCAACTGCAGCATATAATTATTAAATTAAAACAAACGCTTCAGGCCAATTTGGTTCCAGCTGCAGCCATGTCTCCCTGCGAAGAAGCCAGCCAAGTCCGGGGAAGAAATCGGTCCGGTGCAATAATTCCGGCCTGGAGAGATCTATCACCTCCTTCTTGCCGTTGTCATTCCAAGCCGATATGCACCTAAAAAATATCGAATGTAAATTTTTTATATGGCTGATCCATACGTTGCTTTAAAAATCGTTTATATACCGGCTTATTAAAACTAATGTCTTTAAAGACAAAGAATTATAAAGGTTGCGGTCGCGGATTTGGATCTCGCCGTGTTAGTAGATTTTTAAATATCTCATTTACTTAACAAAAATAAACTCGCAAGGCCAAACATGCCATAAATTCACAAAACATTCAATTAGATGTGCGATATGCATATCATATTCATTTAGATACGTACAGTTCTGACAATATTCAAAACAGATTCGGAAAGAGTTCTGGCTTTTATTATATTAGTAAAAGTCACGAAAGCCGAGTGGTTTTGTGATCGGAATTCGAGTCCGGAATTCGAACCAATGGGTTTTTTCAAAAACTTATGTACAATTTATATCGTTGGCTTGGATATAAACACGGCAACGGGCTCACCACCAGTCATGTTGTCCCAAAGTTTCATCGGTGGAAGGTGAGTCGAAGAGACTTAATTTTCTAGACTAGACCTCTGTCTACCCCTGTCTTGGGAATGGCGGGAAGATGTGGTTTTTTATAATATTAGTATAAAATGCAAGGATAGCCGAAAATACAGATGTGCTCAGTTCTCATTAACTACCCGTTATATGAACTAGCTGAATAAAAGAATAGTCAGTGTTGTGAGAGGCAAAGTACAACCTTTTCAGGGATTTGAACCCGTGATTCAGTCTTGTGCACTTATCACTAAGTCATCTATAAAGTGAGGCATTCATAGTTAAAATCCATTAACATTAACTTACCATATGCTGGGATCCTTATGGAGCAATGGATATGTACCCAGGAAATATTCAAAAAAGTCGGGCGATATATCTAAATCATCTGCAATTTAAGATAATTTCGTGGATTATGTAAGGATTCATTGACATAAAATTTTCTTTCGTGTGAAAATGCATTTAACTTTTTATTACTAACGACAATTTATCACTAATCTAATCTAAAAAGGACAAATAACTAATTGTCGATAACTAATTTGGATCGCTAGGTAAAACTAATTTCCTAAAATTAGGACCTTTTTAACCCTTTTTTGTAATGATATTTTATAACATTGGTAACGTAACATTATAATACATATTCATATTGTGATATAAGTTTCTTTAAATTCCTATTAACATAGTAGACACAATTTTACCCTATTTTATTTATGTATTCTAGATTTAGATAATGTAATACAGAACATTATAAAGTAAAATTAATACATATAATAACTATATTTTGTATTTGTGACATTAAAGCAAATTGCTCTTGGCAATTCTGTCACCTTAAACTACATGCTACTTATTACGAGTGGCATTCTTCGAATATTATTGAATTATTATGACGAAGAAATGAAACTTTTTGAAAAACTTTATATACGAGGACAGTTAGTTTCGCCTTTACCGTATTTGAATAGACACAGATTTTGATTATACATGGATATCCCTAAATAATTCCAATTCATACTTAAAAAGGTTATTCAATACTGACCTTCGACAATTATCACAGCCTCATGTCCCAGAGTATTGAACACGTGATTTAATGCGAACCGGTAATGCCTCGCTATCTTGTAGTAACCCCTAAACTTGACTTTTGCTCGAGGCAGCTGGATTTGTGAGAGGTCAGGTTGCTGAACCACCGTGATCGTGGGATCGATTTCAGTGAATTGTTTAATAACTTGATATGTGGCATTATGCCCGCAATCCTATAATAATAAACGTGCAAAATTGATACCAATCAATAAAATAGTACTCCCATTCTTTCCGTAGATGTTTGCCATGATGTATTGGCGTAAAAATATATACCACCGTGGATGTCGTAATAAAGTGACTAAGGGCAACCAACCGCCTACAAGCGGTCTTTGGCTACAAACTGATGACGAGATAAGCGTTTTGAAAAATATCAGACAAAAATTTAAACAGTCTGATGACGGACAGAAGCGTCAGAAGTGAATGTTGTCTGGTTCCGCGATTGTCAATAAGCCTGTCAAGCGTGGCGGTTCTATTTTGGAATAAGAGGACCATTTTCTGCGATGGACTTCTACTGGCCGTAATGTAATGTAATAAATGTGTATGTAAAAAAGGAAGAGTCGCTTTCAACGTTCTGACGCCTTTACTCGCGAACGCAGCCAGCTCAATAATAACAATGTTGTCTAGCATGGGCAGTATCTGCGAAACTAGGAAAAGTAAAAAATCGAATTCAGAGTTGTAGCCAAGAAAAGGTGATCAACTGTTATATTTTCTAATATAAAGTTTCTTAACGAAAACCAAGATATTAGACATCTGATTCAAATAATTTTTTAACATGGAACATTCATCTGCTAGATACTGCTAGAGTTGAAACAACTAAATTTTCACGCAACATAATTCAGTAGAATAACATCAACACCGCAATTTGCAACCCGTAAGTCAAAAATGTTTTCAATAACCGGGACATAACAGTTCATAACACAGCCGTTGCCGTTCATGTTATTGGTTTTAACAAGCATCAAGTAACGGAAATAGTTAGGTATTTAAGCTTAAACACTGCGCTGAATGAATTATATATAAGTATTATATAATTTATTCAGAAAATAATATTCACTTTCATCGGCAGGACCTTGACGATCAGCAGTATTGAACAGATAATTTCGCTCGAGCATTTTAAGAATGCTTCTCGTAACTGAATCATACAGTGGCGTGGAATCACGATAAGCGAGTAGTTGGGTGGATTGGACATCAAGTCAAGAGTCGAGTCAAGGTTCGATTTCCAGGTGGTAGACTCCTACCAATGAGTTTTTTCAAAACTTATGACGATTTACATCGTTGGCCTTATCATAAAGACGACGATAAGCTCACCAACTGTCACGTTGTCCAAAAAAATGTCTCCGGTCAAAGGTGGGTCGAAAAGACTTGATTGTATAGACCTCTGTGGGGTAGACAGAGGTCTAGATAAGAAAAGTGGATAAGATATACGCCAATCGTTCGCTTTCATATTTGCACGCATGCTACATGCGCACTGTGCGTGCCTTGCGTGAGTTGCAGTAGTAGTAGTGCGTGAGTATTAAACGGCACATTCTCCAGATTTGGAAACACCCTAAGGATACTGATTACGAAAATTATATACATTTTTCAATCCAATATGATGGAAATTAACATTTTCAAAAATTTCTTTAATCTAAAATAATAATATTTTTTCACCAATCAATTAAATGTCAATTAATGTCAGGTGGTAAAATATTTTTCACTTGTTTTTCAATTGACCTGAGCTGTTTATGACCATGTTTTGGCTTTTTTATAACAAATATTAATTATTCACGTATATCGTGTGTCTTGTGTGTATGATGGTTATCGCCATGTCTCAGAGTGCATTTTCATAAAATAGCTTATCATCATACCGTTGTATGCTATTTTTGACGTGTTTGTACGCCCGACCTATTTAATCCCTAATCTATATTATTTAAGGTGTACTTACTTGACTTATTATTATCGGGAATGTTTCCTTGCTAGGTCTGAACTTAACCAAATTGTCTAGGCAGCGTTTCACTGTAATTCTGTCACAAGCAATTACAAGCACCGGTAATATAGGACCTGGAATATCTGAAAGCAAAGATTAAAAAAAAATATGTCTTTGCTCATTATAATGAACCTAAAAGTCACGATAGCCGAGTGGTTGGGTGGTCGTAATTTCGAGTTAAGAGACCGGGGTTCATTCCCTAGGTGGCAGGCACGTACCAATGGGTTTTTCAAAAACTTATGTACGAATTATATCGTTGGCTTGGACATAAAGACGACGACGGGCTCACCACCTGTCACGTTGTCCCGAAAATAACCTCGGTCGAAAGAGGTTCAAAAGCACTTAATTGTCTAGACTAGACCTCTGTCTAGCCCTGTATTGGGAATTGCGTGAAGATATTTATTTTATTTTATAATGAACCTAAAGACAAGTAATTCACGTAGGCTTAGCATGTGCGCGAGTGTGTTCAAAAGACCTAGCCGGTTGTATACGACATGGAAGAAATTTTCCTGATGAGATGACTGATACAGAGGGTTAAGGTAAGACTACACTGTACGCGGGGAAGAATTAACATCAAATAGATTTCTATGGTACATTTTCTGTTAACCCAACAAAATACATTTCAATAATCCTCAAATTTATTTCGCTAGTGGCCATGCCCACGTATAGATGTGTATCTATTAAAGTAGCAAAAAAGACTTGGAGCGGGGTTTTCACATATATAGGGGCAATATCACATACAACCTGATCTTTTATCCCAAAGTAAGCAGCTTAAGCACTTGTATTATGGAATCAGAAGAAAAAAAGGTATCATAAACACCCAGAACCAAGACATTGAACTAAAAATATTTTCTACATTGACCCGACCGGGAGTCGAACCAGGGACATCAGAGCTGCCAACACCATGAGAACCGGTGTTTACGCCACTCGTCCACGGAGGTTGTCAAACATAGTACCATTATTTTCACATTATTTATTGTAATGGCAAAATACGGGAACAAATCTATCGACAAGGATGCCTATCCGACGTGATATTCTCGCATTGATCTAAAAAGTGGGTTGCAGAAGCTTAATTGTGCTGAATCATTCCATATGGAAATCAGTAATCTCTGCATAGCCATATGGGTAAATGGCCTGCGTGAGTGTAATGTATTAGCATTACACCAATTGTTAATGTTACATGATAATCGCTTATATTTAATACAAACGACATGTGTTTGTACTAAATGCATATGGTTATACGGCTGATACTGACTAACATATAAAATGATGATAGAGAAATAACACTCTCTTAGTAAAATCAATATTAATGATTTCTTGTATTTACGCGAATAATACACATTTAAAATAAAACGATTTTCGGATTTTATCGCGTTTTTAATTAGTTTTTACAAACTATTTTTATTTCCCGACGTTTCGGATGGTTTACAGCATCCGTGGTCACGGAGGGACGACGGATGCCCGTGTCTCCCAGTGACCACGGATAAAATCCGAAAATCGTTTTATTTTAAAAATCAATGTTGTTATTTATGATAATGTTTATTTTTTATAACATGTACGCACTGTGGTGCCGGCGTATGAACCTACCACCCTCTTCTTCCGAGGGAATCGTAAGATGCAACTAAGATAAAACCGTTGAAAATGTCAATTCCTACCGCCAGAAGTGTAACGTTATAATGTCCTCCATGGTCGAAAGACGTTTACTACACCGGTTTTCAAAATTTCGCAAGCTCCGAAGTCCCGGGTTCGGTTCCCGAACGTGTCAACTCATACAAAACGCCGGCAACGCATCTGCTATCCCTCCAGTATTGCAGATATTCATGTGCGGCGGTAATCACTTACCATCTCGTGTGCCACTTGCTCATTTGCCTCCCTTTTCTATAAAAAAAAACCTCTTCTTCTCGTTGTTTGGTTTGTTGTACCTTCCTTGTTCCTTGTTTGATTCCATAACACAACCTATTTCGAACCTATTTATTACAAGGAATAAGAGCAATTTATGTGATACTGACCCTATCTATGTATTTATATTATATAACCATCAAGAAAAATACCAGTTTAAATAAATCAGGGCGGTAATAAGCAACAATACTTAATATGTGCATAATAATTTGGAGCGAGATATATGATATATATCTCGCTCCAAATTATTATGCACATAACATAACATAACATTTCAGAAATTCATACAACTTAAGAAAAAAAAATATTATATATCTATGTACTGCCAAAATCAAAGCCTTTTACAAAACATAAAAATATCTTCAGACTATTCTCACCACTGTTGGAGGTCCTGACAATTAATTACTTTCGACCCACCTTTCACGGAAGATTATTTTTGGTCTATAAAACAGGTGGCTAGCCTGTCGTCATTTTTGTATGTCCAAATTAAAAATGAAGACCTGTTTTGTCGACATTGTTAGATGTAGAGGAGAATTAGCAGTATTGTTAGGAGCCACTATAACTGAATGCAACAGTCAATCACATCTTTTTAACACCCTTTTGTTTACTTCACATGTATGTTTGTTTGTGACCTTCTCTGTCCTTTGAACACAACTTTGACCCTTTTTTAGACAAACAGATTTCATTTGCTAGATATAGGAGATCCAATGAGAATACAATTATTCAATAACATTGTCTTGTTATCCTAATTAGGATTCCCAGGATTCTTCCAGCTCTTTTGCATGTCTCTTTTGAGCAATCTGCACACGCCTACCGGGTTTAATTGAGATTGCAAAAGAGAATTAACACTTTTCACCAAAGATATTTTCGGGACAACATGACAGGTGGTGAGCCCGTTGCAAATATTAATAAAATAAATAAATATAAAATTATTCCCTAAAATATCTTTGGTGGAAGGTGGGTCAAAGGGACTTAATTTTCTAGACTAAACTTTCTGTCTACCCCTGTGTTGGGAATTGCGTGAAGATATTTGTTTATTTATTTTTAATAAATAAATAACATATATTACAATTTTTGCCCACAATTTCATACTATCTTCTTTCATGTCACCTCCCTGGGTTCACTATAATTTTGAGGGAATTCATTAACTAACTTTAATCCACAACTACATAGTATACAATACAACCAAATAGTAGCATAAATATAGAAATGTAGTAACTATTCAGAGAATATCTAGGAAAAAAGGAATCTACTACCTGTTAACATAGACAAACAATATTACACAAGAAAGCTAGTTTGGTGATTTATATAATATGATCACATTACATATTTTGTAATCCGCTTGTCCAGCTTGCCAATTATGGTAAATCCTCATAATGGTAGATGCCAATGCCCTCAGTGGACTTTTACCATCCATTAAGTAATAAAATTTTAAACTGAATTATTGGCTCTAAATCATACATAGATGGCAGAATTTATTTTTATAATTTTTTGCATGAAGAAAGGTTGCTGAAATATTTTTTAACCATTTTGCAGCATTGTATTATTCATCATTAAGTAACTTTATTTACTTACTGTCATCATCTACTTTATTTCTAATTGTTTCTTTAACCTCTTTAGATGAATACTCATGTTTCTTTAAATGTTTTTTCACTTTTGCCAGCAAACTATTGCTATCAGATAACTGTTGTTCCATTTGCAGTTGAAGATGATTTATTCTATTCTCAATATCTTCAGCACTATGTCGTGGCGAAGCTGAGCTCGGGACTTCTAATAATGATGAATACGATGCAACAAACCACAATGCCACTAACGCAACAGTTATAAAAGTCAGCTTTCGCAAATTTAGCCGCATTTTGAACATAATAGAAATAATATAATTTTTTTAACTGATTACGTCCATGGTATTTCCACGTATGTAGTGCCAATACTGTGAGATATACAAACTGAAACTGTAAACATTTTTAGATTACTTGAAAACCCGGTGTAATAAACAATAAAAATTTTTTGATGGAATGATGAGTGTTTTACGACAGTTATATGCTGTAAAGAGGAGTTTTTTAAATAGTCTCATAAAAGAAAAACCAATTGTTTTATGTACAATTCTGTGATTTAGTTTACAATATTACAAACTAAAAAGCACAACAAGTCCGTCCACAAGTCTACTTGACTTGAACTGACACTGTGTCTGTCACGTGTCAAACTGATATGTTTCGACTGTATCAGGTACACACAAAAGCTCTAAGTACGTAATTACGATGCGTTCAAACATAACATTATTAAGTTTTATAAACTTCGAAACCATTATATAATCAATATCGAAATTGCATCTATAGCTATTTAGACTACATATAATAGACTATATTATTACTATATATTAGATATATTTAGACTATATTATTATTATTTAAACTTGAATAATCGTTGTTATTGAAAAAATTACTTCGCAACCCTCCGCATGCAAATATAAAAAGGTATATGTTACCTGGTCCGAAGAGAAGAAGAGCACCACCCTCCCTCCCACAGATGCATGCACTAATTCCACTGTATGCACCACCACCACCACCACTACACTTAAACCAGGTAATATATACCACCACCGAAAACGCGACACGTGTTTCGCCTCAAAACAAGGCATTCTCAAGCGAGTAGACTCTACGATGAGCGACCGCAGAGTCTCTGACTCTCTGCGGTGATATTTGCATGCGGACGGTTACGAAGTAATTTTTTCAATAACAACTTTACAATGAATTTCCGCAAAGTAACGCCTGAGTCAATTAACTTACTTGAATAATCTACTAACATCTTTAATGCTACTTATTGAAAACTTTCACTTTCAACTTTGGTTGAGGTCTAGACAATTTAGTCCTTTCGACCCACTTTTCACTGGAGCTTATTTTGGAATAACGTGACATTTTATGTCAAAGCCATCAATATAAATCGCACATATGTTTTGAAAAAACTTATTGGTACGTGCCCACCTCCAGGTGATCTAACTGGAGTCTCTGGACTCGAATTTCTATCACCCAACCACTCTGCACTTGGCGTATTACGTACTTATAACAAATAAATAGTTCATTATGATTTAGAAATTGAATTGTTTTTAAATAGTAATCAACATTACTATATATTGTCACGATAGCCGAGCGGTTGCGTGATCGGAATTTCGAGTCGAGAGACTTGTATTATATCGTTCGCTTAGACATAAAGACGACGACAGGTTCACCAACTGTCATGTTGTCCCGAAAATATCTTCGGTAGAAGGTGGGTCGAAGGGACTTAATTGTCTAGACTCGTCCTCTGCCTAGCCCTGTATTAGAAATTGTGTGAAGACATTTATCTATTATGTTGATATATTATGAGTTACTAAACATTGGTTAAAAAATTATAACTTTGTGTTTAACTTCAGTAGGCACCACGTTGTTAGTTCTTTCAACAGAGAAAAAGCGTTACGCGGTGGCTCTTTAATACTATTGAGTAAATCCTTGTCATTACAGGAACGTAAAGACATTGTGAGCCTCTCTTCTGAGAGAACTATAGAAATGGCTTGCGTTGAGCTTGAGCATCTCATTGTTGTCGTAGTATACTCAGCGCCCTGCGCCTTATATGAGTGTTTTGAAAGAATTGGTTGTCATATGCGGAGACTTTAATATTAATCTCCTGGAAGCTTCTTCTATTACTATTAGATTTACCTCATTGTTAAAGTCGTTTAATCTTGTGAACTTGTTGTATGAACCAACAAGAATTACAGAGTCAAGTGCGACGTACATAGACAATATTTTTACAGATGAACACCTGCGCGACCTGGCGTCCTTATCGGACCTCCTGCCGCAGCACGCTCGACCACCTGAGCGGCGACCTCTACCTAGGGAATTGTTGCAGCCACCGCCCAACCTCGTAGAGGGGGAGGACGGGGAAGAGTGAAAGACCCGACGCATGGCGTAAAATACGCAACACCTCTACATATATACCGCAGAAAGCGGTGCCCAGGACCGAGGGAGCAGCAGCCCCCTGAGAAGATAAATATCTTCACGCAATTCCCAATACAGGGGTAGACAGAGGTCAAGTCTAGACAATTAAGTCCCTTTGACCCACCTTCCACCGAAGATATTTTCGGGACAACGTGACAGGTGGTGAGCCTGTCGCCGCCTTTATGTCCAAGCCAACGATGAAATTCGTACATAAGTTTTTGAAAAACTCATTGGTACTGCCACCTGGGGATCGAACTCGGGTCTCTCGACTCGAAATTCCGACCACCCAACAACTCGGCTATCGTGACTTAGATGAATGATGAGAAGATGAGAAGATGCCCGGGCAATGAGGCTTGCCTCGAGGCCCGATACCTGCGAAAGCAGAAGAAATCCGCTTACGCTCACCAGAGGCATAGCAGATGCGTTGCCCACCTTAGAGTGCCCCCCTCCCCCCCAGAATTGGGAAAGGGGGGTGTGTGGGCCTCCGGTTACTTGCACTCACCAGACGAAACGCAGAAGTTAGTTAGACTTCTACTTCACACCGGTATTCTGTGAGGTCGTGGTACTTCCCCGGTCGAGCCGGCCCATTCATGCAACAACAAAAGCTGATGCGTGGCTCTACCACTGTAAAATTGTGGATGTGAGATTGTGAGAATGTCCGTTGAAGTAATTGCTTCTATAATAGATTTGATTGCACCTAATATGTCCATAATATTTAATAGTAGTGTAGAGTCTTGTGTATTTCCTGATCTCATGAAGCAACGTAAAGTAATACCTTTATTTAAATCTGGTAGTACTACGTACTACACTAATAAATTAACGTACTATGTACTACACTATAAATATATATATATATATATATATATATATATATATATATATATATATATATATATATATATATATATATATATATATATATATATATATATATATATATATATATATATATATATATATATATATATATATATATATATATATATATATAAATATATATATATATATATATATATATATATATATATATATATATATATATATATATATATATATATATATATATATATACATATATATATATATATATATATATATATATATATATATATATATATATATATATATATATATAATAAAATGACATGTTGTTACACTTGATGAGGTAAATGATGCTATGTCGAAAATAGACCATTGGTGTAATGCTTATAATTTACATTTAAATAGCAATAAGACTAAATGTAGAAAATGTTCAACACCTAATATTAAACAATTGGGTGAGTTGAGCTGAGAGAAGAGATGAGCTTCGTGGATAGGGCTGTGTTTCTGGCAAAAAATCTTGGTGCAAAGCTTCAATTGGGATATATGGGCCCCCCCCCCCCACATACCCCAACTTGCGAGTAGGTTAAGGTCTACAACATAGACTGTGAGAAAAATAAGATTCTTAACTGATGTACAAACGGCTTGACTTGTTTATTTTAGTTACTTCCATGGTATAATGTCATATGGTATACCCTACATTCACTAGAATCGGTGGCAAATAGCGTGGTGTTGTCGGCGAATAATGTTGGAGTTGGCATTATAATCCCGGCCGTCTTGGGGATATCGCTGGTGTAAAGCCATAACCAGGAAAGGACCGAACTCTGAGGATCACCAGCCTTTATAGTCCTACTGTCTTGTATGATGTGTACAAGTCTTAATTTACAAGCTGTATGCTCAAAAGATGCCAGATAGGCATCTTTTGAGCATACAGCTTGTAAATTAAGCCTAAGCGTCAGAACATGTCTAATGCCTTCGCGACACTGAACATTATAACACAACCGGTAAAAGTTTCAGTGCTTTTTGTTGGGTGCACGAGTGTTTAGCTGGGCAGCCCAGTCTTGCGATGCGATGATGCGTTTATAGATTTACCCCAGGCAACTGAGGAGACTTAAGGATTTATATTTCGAGGCCTAAATTTTGGGCTTTTGAATAATTGTAAAACAGGTAACAGGTATTCATACTGCTTCGGCTTACCAAACTTTCATGTTGCTACGATATTAGAAGGTATTATAAAACATTATAATATAAAAGAATAAAAATTTAAGTTATAGGTATATGAAACTGAAATGCAATTAAGGGTATCTGTTTAGTATGTTTTCACAGAAATTGAAATCCGTTAATATTTGGGTCGAAAGGACAAAACTGAATACAATAACCCAGCATTGGGAAATACGTGACTAATAGTCAAAACTTTAAGTTTTGACCTCTTACGACGGCCATGGAAAGACAAAGCCTTGGCATGTTCTTAAAAAGGCCGAAATCGCCCGGCCAAAGATAATATAACTACAATGTTATACACAGTGGCATACGTATGGCAGTGAAGGACCACTTTATTTTTTTAATGACTGTTGATGTATCAATTTCCCACTAAATATTCACAATAAAAGTATATGCGGCCACTCTAAATCTTACATGGTCACTACTAAATGTAGTGATTGCATACTTTTTGGGCACAAGACCAAATAATTAAGGCCAATCAGCAATCGTGTAACTGACTTAGGTTTAAATTGATAAAAGTGGTAGCAGAACCAGTGTGCGTTGCTGAAAAATGCTGATAAAGCTGCAAATTATCTGATGTAGAGACGAAGTATGAATAAATAGAAGAATTGATTATAACGAGTTATTTAGTTATTACTTTTATAATGCCCAAGGAAAGGCCTGGTCGAATATTATTTAATGCATTATTACCCCATATCGTTATAAATATAAAATATTAAACTTTAGTGAGACATTAATAATTAAATAGTTAAAAACGTCTAAACTTACGTTGTAATAATTGGCCAGTAAATCACGATAGCCGAGTGGTTGGGTGGTCGGAATTTTGAGCCAAGAGATCCGAGTCCGATTCCCAGGTGGCAGGCTCGTACCAATGTGTTTTTCAAAAACTTACGTACGAATTATATCGATGGCTTGGACATATAGACGGCGACGGGCTCACCACCTTTTTTTTTATAGAAAAGGGAGGCAAACGAGCAGGTGGCTCACGTGATGGTAAGTAATTACCACCGCCCATAAACACCCGCAATACCAGAGGCATAGCAGAGTGCCCCCCCCCGCCCCAAGAGTGCCCCCCCCCCAAAATTGGGGGAGGGGGTGTGTGGGCCTTCGGTTACCTGCACTCACCAGGCGAAACGCAGAAGTTTGTTAGACTTCTACTTCACGCCGGTATTCTGTGAGGTCGTGGTACTTCCCCGGTCGAGCCGGCCCATTCATGCAAGAGCAAAAGCTGATGTGTGGCTCGACCACTGTTGAAACGTTAAACCTGTTAAACCTGTCACGTTGTCCCGAAAATGTCTTCGGTGGAAGGTGGGTCGAAGGGACTTAATTGTCTAGACTAGACCTCTGTCTACCCCTGTATTGGAAATTGCGTGAAGATATTTATTTATGTATAATAATTGGCGTAGGTACCGACTAGTATCGGACCTATCGGAGGTCCTTTATCAGGACTTCTACGATCACCTAAGGAACGGGACCCTTTAGATAGCCCTGGCGTTGTGAAGACTGTGTGTAAATAGCAAATAGCAATAGACGTGCATATCTGAAGAAAATGATTAATCTGAAAGGAGCGAAATAGGTAACGATCGTAACTTTTGGCGATCTTTTCTCTAACGGGGTAGCCGTAAGAGATTGCGATTCCGTTTGCGACTGATTTACATTGGTACAAACAACCAAAGATAATCTTCGGGGCATTCGCTTTACGCGCCCTAAAGATGGGGTGAAGATATGAGTGCATACGCAAATGCCATAAAATAGAGCTTTAACGATGGGTCCACTCCTTTTCTCAGTGATTCCATGAAATACGAAGATGTATACTTCGAAAAACAATACATGTATTGACAACTTTCTACATTCAGCCATTTTTTTTCTAAGGACTCGTGCGACCTAAGTAGGGGTGTGTGAGTGTGTAAGTGGTTGGTTACCACGGAAATTAAATCGAGTTAAATTAATTCGAGTCGAGTAAGGGTGTGTTCAATACATGCCGGAATTTTCCAGAACCGTGTCATCTATGGAAATCTTTAATTTGATGGCGATATGGGTGATTTGTGAATGCTTTATGTGCTTTATTATCAGGTAAAATAAAAGTTCTTTATTTGTCTATAATACACTATACTTTCAAATGTAATATGTTACATAAAATTAACAAAATCAGAGATTTTATTACTCTTGTTATTTCGTACACTTAGACACTAAAATTTTCTTCTAGTCTTCTTAGATGATCTACATTTGGTTCTTGAGACGAACTGCTGTGGTTCAAAATGTTGTTTTTGTACGCATCCAGGCTCCTTTGCGCGGTAGCCATGTTGCTGTAAACTTCTCTAGGAATCGGAACCAATCGGTTTTGTGCATGTACCTTGAGATTGTTCGACAAATTCAAATTGCGTTCCATGTTCAAAAACAGTCTCTCGTTAGGGTACGTTGCGGGCGCTGAAGGTATTAAATAAGGCGGAATTTCAGGTTTTGGTAAGTTCCTACACATATTTCTATCTAATTGACCATTACTATTTATATTACTTATGTTATTTAATGATTTAAGCCACGGTTGATGCATAGGGGGCACTCTATTTGGATAGTTGAAAATCCAAAGTCGATCGCCTACAAACATTGGCCTCGGTGTGACTATGCCCAGACTGCTGTAGTATTGTTGAGCTAAAAGTTCAACATCATTTGTATACTTCCTCTTCCACTTTGTTCGTCGATTTTGAAACCAAATTTTTATCTGAAACGAAGACGTGATCTGTTATTTATGTCATATATAACGATAAATAATAGAAGTAAAACTATAACTATCATTGTCTGAGCAATCATAACTTAAAATATAAGCACGTTATACGTTCTACTATACAACATGCTGTACATAGATTAAAAAAATATATTCACGCCATTGCCAATACAGGGATATACAGAGGTCTAGACAATTAAGTCCTTTCGGCCCATGTTCCACCGAAGACAAGACAACTCGGGTTTCTTGTTTCTCTATCTCAGCTATCGTGACGTACATTAAATTTATATATCTATCAAGAAGCTTCTAATTAAGAAATTTCAGACATATTGGATGCAGACGATAAAAGGGTACTTATGGTTGGTGTTTAGGCTTGCAACAGAACTTAATGACACGTAGTACGATCGAACGTGCATACGTTCGATCGAGTATAAGAGTTCTATCCTCAGGTGGCAGGCTCGTACCAATGGGTTTTTTAAAAATCTTATGTACGAAATATATCGTTGGCTTGGACATAAAAGACGGCGACGGGCTCACTACCTATCACGTTGTCCCAAAAATATCTTCAGTGGAAGGTGGGTCGAAGGGACTTAATTATCAAGACTAGACCTCTGTCTACCCCTGTATTGGGAATTGCGTGAAGATATTTATTTATTTTATTTATTAATATTTAGGGTACATTTTGTAGATACATCACATCACATTCTTAAATAGCGCTTTTCATCTCTTTAGCGGCAAGACAAGTATCACTCTCAAAAACAAACAAAAAGCGGTGTTTGAGCGCCACCGATTAGAAATAGTTATTAGTGTAACAAAAGAGCAAAGTTGTTTTTTGTATCGAGTGCTGATTTTGAGTCCCGAGCAAGCGAAGGATTATATGATTGATTCACGAGCTTAGCGAGTGATTCAAAGTTAGAATCCTGAGCGTAGTGTGGGACTCAACAGCACGAGATGCAAAAAAAACTTTGCTCTCGTGTAGCACACATAACTTTTCACCTCAGCAGTGAGAACACATATTATTCAGGAGACAAAGAAATGAACAGGAATAGATTGAAATAAAGTTTTGATACCGCGTCCCTGATGTTTATTTTTCAAATGTGTCATTGTTGAAATTCCAAATAAAAAATGTATTGGTTAAATACCAACTTAATACTATTAATTAGATTCATTTTTATTAAAATCCAATAATAAATTTAATACATAAATAATAAAATTTTAAAAATAACGTAATTTCTTTATTACAAAAATATCTTTAAATTTTAGGGTGTAATACCCAACGTTGCCGAACGTGTTTTCTTAGAAGTCGAATTCCAAAATCGAAATTTCGAAGGGGTTTGTTTTTTTCACTCGCTTTTCTATATGCATGTAAAAGAGACAAAGAACAGTAAAATTCGAATGTTTCAAAATTAAGGCTGAACAATGTCGATTCAGTGGCACTGAAGATTAAAAAATTAATAAAAAATAGTTTAAAAAAGTAAAAAACACGCTTTTTATTAAAAACCAAACTAAAAAATAGAAAATACATTTTTCTATTTTTTAGTTCGGTTTTCAATAAAAAACATATTATTTAGTTTTTTTAAACTATTATTTATTTTTTACTTTTTAGTTTTTTTATCAAATTAGTGTATTGCCATCGGTCCTTGATAAGTCTACAAAGTTAGAACGAAATCTGGCCGTTTAAAGTGGGTCGCGAAAATTGCGCCCAAAGAAGTCGGTTACAAACATACAGGTGAAGCTAATAAAAGCGTGTTAAAAAGCTAATTTGACGCCACCATGCTCGAATTAAAATCGCGTTCTGCTCACTGTTGTCTCACAGCAAAAGCATGCCGCTTTTGAGCTACTGAGGTGAAAAAATATTGATAATTTCTTTTTCTTGTTTAAAAACGACCATATTTATTTTTTTAATGGACATATTTTAATTCTGAGACTCTCCAGATGTGAAAAGAGCACACTCGGAAGAACTAGGAAACGTAACTTTTATTTCGGAATTATTTTTCTTTAATGATAAATAATTCTTAAATAAAAGTTAAAATTTAAATCTATCTCGAAAATGAACAAAAAACTAATGATTGGTCGACATTAATTGCCGCTCTAGGCTCAAGCCTACTCAGTCAATTGGTAAATTCGCCACTGAGGTATCCTATATACCCAATTAAACTTTGTAACTATAAATGGTACATTATGAAAGGCATATGTTAAGCATCATAAACTTCATAAAAAAATCATCACGTCAAATTCACTTTATGAGAACAATGCAATTTTATAACTGCAAAGGATTTGCTAACTGTACATACCTGTGTTTCCGTAAGTCTTAGTTGTTTAGCGAGCCTGCCTCTTGCTGCGACTGAGAGATATCTATTTTTCTCAAACTCCGCCTCCAAACTCTTAATTTGTTGAGCACTGAATGCCGTTCGTGCCCTTTTACCCCGAGATGTTGATGGTCCTACAAAACAGATAATGTATAAATAACAAGAATAAAACAATATACGGTAACAAACAAAAGATGTTATCTTTATACATACAAATATAACAACCTGGGGGACAATAGTTCGAGTGGAATAATAATCGAGTGGAAACTTCTTACAGGCAAACATAGTAACGACCTGCATAATGTTGCAGGAGATCGATGGATGCCAGCGACTCTGGAACATGTTCAGTGGAAATCTTTGATGACGGTTTGAATTCAGAAGTGGACTCTAATAGGCTGAAATGATGATGACACTAATCTTCATCATGTGATTTTTATCTATAGAAAAAACACCTGCTTATGCCTCGAATTCAAATATTCAGAATCATCACACGCGTTTTACCTAGTAGGATTCGAACCCCCAACACTGTTATCACTGTTAGCAAACACATTTTTTATTTGAGAATATGGTCAATCAAATCCAAATCGTTTACACGGTTGCAAGGGTTTTGATATGGTGGATTATTTGATTTTAGTGCAAAAAGTTGCCTTCTACAGAATACATGCAAACATTTTGCGTTGTTTCTCATTTTATGTTACTAATAGAACCCAAAGATTGATTCTTTTCTTGCTGTAATAAAATCTTATGCGGTAAAAAAACATTAATATCACTCAAAACACTTATTTTCTTTGCAATTCAGCTCTTAAAAAAGTAACATTTACTTATTAAAGATTAAAGCATTTCAAATTTTCGGTTTTGTCACCCGATCTTGTAATTTTTAAGCAACCTT
The DNA here is from genome assembly GCA_029286605.1 of Sericinus montela. Classification (NCBI taxonomy): domain Eukaryota; kingdom Metazoa; phylum Arthropoda; class Insecta; order Lepidoptera; family Papilionidae; genus Sericinus; species Sericinus montela. The sequence continues at coordinate 6,960,399 of JAGSMR010000034.1, read as the reverse complement.
AGTGGTATTTATTAATATTCAAATCCCTAATTAGATCTCAAGCCGAATACGTAACACTGATATGACTCTAGTAGATCCCTATTCGTGAAATATAGTGAACTGCTAGAGCCCGGTAAAATTTACGCTTATTTTCTTTGCAATTCAGCTCGGGTAAAATTTACGCTTTATTAATTACAAATAGAATAATAAATATCTTCACGCAATTCCCAATACAGGGGTAGACAGAGGTCTAGTCTAGACAATTAAGTCCCTTCGACCCACCTTCCACCGAAGATATTTTCGAAACAACGTGACAGGTGGTGAGCCCGTCGCCGTTCTTTATGTCCAAGCCAACGATATAATTCGTACATAAGTTTTTGAAAAACCCATTGGTACGAGCCTGGGAACTACTTGGGAATAGAACTTGGGTCTCTCGACTCGAAGTTCCGACCACCCTACCACTCGGCTATCGTGACTTTTATTAATTATAAATGTTTTCATAAAAGGTCCTCATCTAGTGTTCCACTGAATAAATTCTTATTGTATGCTACATCAGGATTTAATGTTTTTTATAAGGCATGGTCACAGCAAATTATTACATATAGCCAATTATTATACTTCTATTTAACATATTTTTGATATCATAATATTAGGTTGGGGAAAAAGTTCTTTGGCATTGTCGTATGTATGAACTTGTAATAATACCTCTTTGTCTATAATAACTATTTGTATCTTGCTGGTTTTGGTGTCATTAAAAGTTTAAATTTTAAAGAAATTAATAGCAAATTCGAATTAGGAAAAAGTGTGATTGTTATTTATTTTGTATATCGTACTGTCAAGATGAGTGAATCTAATGAAGAAATTCGATGCATTTTAAATTTTTACTACAAAAAAGTTAAAAATACAACGCAGCCGCGAAAAAAATTGCGTTGTTTATGGTACTAGTGCATTGTCTGTGAGAGTAGCACAAATTTGGTTTAAGCGTTTTCAATTCGGAAATTTTGATGTCAAAAATGCACGTCGCTCTGGTCGCCCTATTACGGATAAAATGGATGCCATTTTGAAAAGTGGAGTAAGATCGGCATATCAGTAGTTACGACGTTGCTGAAGAACTGGGAATTGACCACAAAACAGTTTAGGCGCATTTGAAAAAACTGGGTACACAAAAAACCTCGATATTTGGGTACCTCACGAGCTCACTGAAAGAAACCTAATGAACCGTGTACTCATTTGTGATTCTTTATTACAACGTAATGAAACCGAACCATTTTTGAAGAAGGTGATTACTGGTGATGAAAAGTGGCTCACGTACGACGAGAATATGTGAAAAAGGTCGTGGCCAAAGGCCGGTCAGGCTTCATAGACTGTGGCGAAACCCGGGTTAACTCGCAAGAAGGTGATGCTGTGTGTGCAGTGGGATTGGAAGAGCATTATTCATTAGGAACTGTTATCACAAGGCAGGACCATCGATTCTGAACTCTGCTGCGAACAACTGATGAGATTAAAGCAAGAAGTTGAGAGAAAGCGGCCGGAATTAATGAACAGAAGGGGTGTGGTTTCATCTCACACTTCATCATCTCACACATCTTTAGCCACTCAACAAAAACTATGAGAGCTAGGCTGGGAGATGTTAATGCATCCGCCGTATAGTCCTGACCTTGCATCTTCAGATTTCCACCTGTTTCGGTTTCTTCAGAATTCTTTAGGTAGTGCCAGGTTAACATCACAAGGGGACTGCCTAAACCAATTGTTGCGGTATTTTGATCAGAAGCCCCAAAAGTTCTATAGCAATAGGATCATCACAAGATGGCAAAATTTATTTTTAATGGACATATTTTAATTCTGAGACTCTCCAGATGTGAAAAGAGCACACTCGGAAGAACTAGAAACGTAACTTTTATTTCGGAATTATTTTTCTTTAATGATAATAATTCTTAAATAAAAGTTAAAATTTAAATCTATCTCGAAAATGAACAAAAACTAATGATTGGTCGACATTAATTGCCGCTCTAGGCTCAAGCCTACTCAGTCAATTGGTAAATTCGCCACTGAGGTATCCTATATACCCAATTAAACTTTGTAACTATAAATGGTACATTATGAAAGGCATATGTTAAGCATCATAAACTTCATAAAAAATCATCACGTCAAATTCACTTTTATGAGAACAATGCAATTTTATAACTGCAAAGGATTTGCTAACTGTACATACCTGTGTTTCCGTAAGTCTTAGTTGTTTAGCGAGCCTGCCTCTTGCTGCGACTGAGAGATATCTATTTTTCTCAAACTCCGCCTCAAACTCTTAATTTGTTGAGCACTGAATGCCGTTCGTGCCCTTTACCCCGAGATGTTGATGGTCCTACAAAACAGATAATGTATAAATAACAAGAATAAACAATATACGGTAACAAACAAAAGATGTTATCTTTATACATACAAATATAACAACCTGGGGGACAATAGTTCGAGTGGAATAATAATCGAGTGGAAACTTCTTACAGGCAAACATAGTAACGACCTGCATAATGTTGCAGGAGATCGATGGATGCCAGCGACTCTGGAACATGTTCAGTGGAAATCTTTGATGACGGTTTGAATTGAGAAGTGGACTCTAATAGGCTGAAATGATGATGACACTAATCTTCATCATGTGATTTTATCTATAGAAAAAACACCTACTTATGCCTCGAATTCAAATATTCAGAATCATCACACGCGTTTTACCTAGTAGGATTCGAACCCCAACACTGTTATCACTGTTAGCAAACACATTTTTATTTGAGAATATGGTCAATCAAATCCAAATCGTTTACACGGTTGCAAGGGTTTTGATATGGTGGATTATTTGATTTTAGTGCAAAAAGTTGCCTTCTACAGAATACATGCAAACATTTTGCGTTGTTTCTCATTTTATGTTACTAATAGAACCCAAAGATTGATTCTTTTCTTGCTGTAATAAAATCTTATGCGGTAAAAAAACATTAATATCACTCAAAACACTTATTTTCTTTGCAATTCAGCTCTTAAAAAAGTAACATTTACTTATTAAAGATTAAAGCATTTCAAATTTTCGGTTTTGTCACCCGATCTTGTAATTCTTTTAAGCAACCTTAGTGGTATTTATTAATATTCAAATCCCTAATTAGATCTCAAGCCGAATACGTAACACTGATATGACTCTAGTAGATCCCTATTCGTGAAATATAGTGAACTGCTAGAGCCCGGGTAAAATTTACGCTTATTTTCTTTGCAATTCAGCTCGGGTAAAATTTACGCTTTATTAATTACAAATAGAATAATAAATATCTTCACGCAATTCCCAATACAGGGGTAGACAGAGGTCTAGTCTAGACAATTAAGTCCCTTCGACCCACCTTCCACCGAAGATATTTTCGAAACAACGTGACAGGTGGTGAGCCCGTCGCCGTTCTTTATGTCCAAGCCAACGATATAATTCGTACATAAGTTTTTGAAAAACCCATTGGTACGAGCCTGGGAACTACTTGGGAATAGAACTTGGGTCTCTCGACTCGAAGTTCCGACCACCCTACCACTCGGCTATCGTGACTTTTATTAATTATAAATGTTTTCATAAAAGGTCCTCATCTAGTGTTCCACTGAATAAATTCTTATTGTATGCTACATCAGGATTTAATGTTTTTTATAAGGCATGGTCACAGCAAATTATTACATATAGCCAATTATTATACTTCTATTTAACATATTTTTGATATCATAATATTAGGTTGGGGAAAAAGTTCTTTGGCATTGTCGTATGTATGAACTTGTAATAATACCTCTTTGTCTATAATAACTATTTGTATCTTGCTGGTTTTGGTGTCATTAAAAGTTTAAATTTTAAAGAAATTAATAGCAAATTCGAATTAGGAAAAAGTGTGATTGTTATTTATTTTGTATATCGTACTGTCAAGATGAGTGAATCTAATGAAGAAATTCGATGCATTTTAAATTTTTACTACAAAAAAGTTAAAAATACAACGCAGCCGCGAAAAAAATTGCGTTGTTTATGGTACTAGTGCATTGTCTGTGAGAGTAGCACAAATTTGGTTTAAGCGTTTTCAATTCGGAAATTTTGATGTCAAAAATGCGCATGGCTCTGGTCGCCCTATTACGGATAAAATGGATGCCAATTTTGAAAAAGTGGAGTAAGATCGGCATATCAGTAGTTACGACGTTGCTGAAGAACTGGGAATTGACCACAAAACAGTTTAGGCGCATTTGAAAAAACTGGGTACACAAAAAACCTCGATATTTGGGTACCTCACGAGCTCACTGAAAGAAACCTAATGAACCGTGTACTCATTTGTGATTCTTTATTACAACGTAATGAAACCGAACCATTTTTGAAGAAGGTGATTACTGGTGATGAAAAGTGGCTCACGTACGACGAGAATATGTGAAAAAGGTCGTGGCCAAAGGCCGGTCAGGCTTCATAGACTGTGGCGAAACCCGGGTTAACTCGCAAGAAGGTGATGCTGTGTGCAGTGGGATTGAAGAGCATTATTCATTAGGAACTGTTATCACAAGGCAGGACCATCGATTCTGAACTCTGCTGCGAACAACTGATGAGATTAAAGCAAGAAGTTGAGAGAAAGCGGCCGGAATTAATGAACAGAAGGGGTGTGGTTTCATCTCACACTTCATCATCTCACACATCTTTAGCCACTCAACAAAAACTATGAGAGCTAGGCTGGGAGATGTTAATGCATCCGCCGTATAGTCCTGACCTTGCATCTTCAGATTTCCACCTGTTTCGGTTTCTTCAGAATTCTTTAGGTAGTGCCAGGTTAACATCACAAGGGGACTGCCTAAACCAATTGTTGCGGTATTTTGATCAGAAGCCCCAAAAGTTCTATAGCAATAGGATCATCACAAGATGGCAAAAATTTATCGAACAAAATGGTACCAACATACTTTAGTTAAATGTTGTGTTGTGAATTTTCTTGAAAAATGCGAAGAACTTCCCCAACTCGTATTGTATTGGTACCTTGGGAACTATTCTAAGGATGTGTTTCCAAAATTTATCAAAATAAGTGTCGACTTTATATAAATTGTTTTAAAAATATGTGTCATCTCTATTCTTGCAGGTCATTGTATCCTCTGCAACGTGGTTGCCTGGCAGAAATCGCTTTAAAGCGATAAGGCCGCCAATTGTACCTTAATTAATTTTTGTATGTCGTCTGTTCATTTAATGTTTTTGGTGTACAATAAAGCATATTTCATTCATTCATTCATTCATTCATCTAAACGGCGAAATTGGCAAAAAGAGAAGTCGTCGTCAGTCTCGGCCTACCTCCATCCCTTTTTTTATCCACCATTTGTCCTTCTCTCATTGTTTCAACATGCAGACGAGCCACAAAGCATTCTCATTTCAATTTCGGTTATAAAATCTATTAAACCTGGTACAGTGCGTATCGAAAAACCGTTTTTTTGACCAGTCAATGAAACGCCGCAAATTTTAAGAAGAGATATTTAATTATGTCACGATAGTCGAGTGGCTGGGTGATCGGAATTCGAATCAAGAGACCCCTATTCGATCCCTAAGGTTTGTGTTACAAGTAGTACAAGTTTTTTTTTTTCAAAAACTTATGTACGATTTATATCGTTGGCTTGGACAAAAAGATGGCGTCGGGCTCACCACTGATCACGTTGTTCGGTGGAAGGTAGGTCGAAAGGACTTAATTGAAGATATTTATTATTTTATTAGATATTTAATTTGCTGTTCAGGCATTTTCTGACATACCCTAGTTTCGCTGTCATGTACCACGATCACTAGTCGGACCAATACTGTTTAATTGTGCCTTGGTTCTATTGTCACCATGATCTGATGATGAGGTCCCGAGGAAATAAAAATAGCCCTTAAAGTTTTATAAGAATTTTGGTTTTCTGATGTAGTCTAGTCGTTTGCGTCTAATGAATATCATCAAAGCTATTGACCTGATGATGGAAACTTCAGCGCTCTTCGGAGAATAAGACAAGTTATAATATACGATTTTTCGACAGAAACTATGTATTGGACGATAAGAGACGCATTGGACGTTTGATTTGTGAGTCAGTCCTCTTGCAGTTAGACATTAGGCTATCGGGACTTTGTTACTACAATATAGTCTCGACACACCAAGCAGAAACAAGTATTAATGAAAATTTTCATTTTCATTAATACTTGTTTCTGCTTGTTCTTGACACTTCGTTCGCATTTCTAAAGTGCTATTACCGAGGATTGCAATGAAATCCGTTCAGTTAGGCGTGACGTCAGCTTAGGCATGAGAGTTAAAGAAATGTTTAAACACAACAACAATGAAGAGACGTTTTAATTCTATAATTGAATAATGAATAATATTGCTAGAAATATAATCTCTATGTGTACCTTGGACACTACCCAAACGAGTTGAAACATATTTTGAAGTAAGATTAGAGAACCGTCTCCGACAGAAATGCTGTGCATTTCCGTCGCTTTTTCGACATGATGCGGATGCTAGCCAGTCACTACCCGTACTTCTAGTAGTAAAATGTAAATAATTTAATCTTGAAAAAAAAGTCTGGGAAAGTAATAAGTATGTAGAAGTAGTGCATATAATTAACCGTTTAAAATGTTAAAAGTCTCTTAATTTAATAAAATCTACGGAAGTTTTCTCCCAATAGTCCCCACCCCTAATTTAGCGGACACGGCCTGTCGTCACCTCGCATCTATTTTCTATAAACACCTCTCGGTGAGTAATTAGTGGTAATATATCAACATGTCATTCTTCCAAACGGATATTGTTCTTGCGCGTTCCTACTATCTTTAAAATCGTGTGACGCTCAATACCACAGAATCACGTACTAATGAGCTGGCGTAAGTTAATGTGTAAATACCTATTAGGTAAAAGATCCTACAATTTTGTGGTAAATCCACTAGCTGCGAAAATATACCGTTCTTTCTGTTGCCATGATCAAAACTAAATAATATACTAATGGTAAAAAGTAATTACTAAATTAAAGCTGCGCTAGTACGCACATCTCACATAATCGCACATCTACTAGATCTGTGACTAAATCTGTCACATTTTCTAATTCGATTAAATTCATCATCGCCTTCAGGTGAACGTGATATTACACATGAAAATAAATAATTACAAATAGTCAGAATGAAATAAATTAAATAAGTTTTACATTAAAACTAGAAACCAATTTTAATAAATATCTGGTATTGTCGCTCGCAAGTCAGAGATCACCACAATTTATCACATCATCTTCAATTATGTATCGAGTAATTTAATTAGTGGCTAAAATTATCCCATTCGCTTTGTTAGACAAAAGCAAGTAACAAAACATGACTGAAAACGCGCACGCACTTTACACTGACACTAGTACAGCAATTAATGTCAATATATCGTCACTTGTCAACAGTCAATGTCTTTGTTTCGAGCCAACGTTCCATTAACAATGTTACACATGCCACCATTTGGACAATATTCTAAAATTTATCACTTCTATCATCCTTAGCTATAAAGTAAAATATCGAATGGCTTAAGTCTTTCGTCAAAACAACGAAGACGATTTGAATGTTTGACACAAACACTGTCGGAAAATCTCCCATCCGCTCTCTGGTAATAGAATTTTACAGCTTTTTAATGAGCTCCGACCACTTACTAAATAACAGGCACGGGACAGTTCTTTTCATCTTTATTCCCTTTTTTTCAAACTGATGAATAATTACAGCGGGAAAGATTTAGCTAACGAGACTCGGGAGGAGTAGAGATTTATCTTTTCGTAGCAAATTTAGAAAATGAGACATCAGTGCGCGGTTAGCTGCCTCGCCAGTGTGCGTCCGATAAATTGTTTTATTTGTTTGGGCGAACGAAACGTCAAGGAACCAATTCAAACGGCTAATTTGAGTCTTGCGCCAGGAACATAAAAACCTAGGAGACGCTTAATCGGTGACAGCTAGTAAATAAATTAGCATGTGATTCTTTTCACAATTGCTCGTTTGAAGAAGTTATTGCTGATAGTCTGTGGATACAGCTCCATGTATTTTTTACAAATATAACTTTTTCACATAATCAAAATAACGCGTGTAGCATTTAGAATTTAAATTTAAATATTTTATTTAGCTTTTCATGAAAAATAGATGAAAGTTTAACGATCTCTGTGGACGAGTGGAGTACACACCAGTTTTAAAAGCATCGCCAGCTCTAAAGTTTCGGGTTCGGTTCACAGACGGATCAATGTAGAAAACTAATTTTTCTATATTTTTTCGGATCTGGTTGTTTAAGATACCTTCGTAGCTTCTGTTTCCGTAACACAATTTTCTGCAACTTACTTTCTTCAGTAATATTTCTGTCTGCCAAAATGGGTAAATATAACGAAGATATTATATACATTTTATAGTTTTATATCGGGATTCGGAGTTAAGAAACCCGAGTTCAATCCCCAGGTGGCAGGCTCGTATCAATGGGTTTTTCAAAAACTTATGTGCGAATATCGTTGGCTTGGACAAAAAGACGGCGACGGGCTCACCACCTGTCACGTTGTCCCGAAAATATCTTCGGTGGAATATGGGGTAGACAGACGTCTAGACCAGACGTCTGTCTACCCCTTGGTTCTGTATTGTGAATTGCGTGAAGATATTTTATTTTTATTTTTTCGTCCCAAGTCTTAAAAGTTTCTATTGAGATTATGTTGGGCTTAATTAATACCTCCAACTTATCAAAGAAACTGGCAGATATGTACCATATAGAATGTAAATAAACTGCAGATAACAAATGCCTTAAATTCGTATGAGTATATTAAATAAGATAAAAATATTCCGCGCTCCAGTATAAAAATATAGAGCTAAAACTCAAATGATTAACTACGCATAATAATATATCAATAACTCTACAGAAAAATAAATTAAAAAAATAAATAACTGTTTTAGGCACATATAAAGAAAAATATTTTTTGTTAAAAATTTCTCTATACAACGTTTCACCGTTATGTTTACTGAGAAAACAGTTAATTGGCGCTAAAAATATACAAGATGCGCAGAAGCAAGGCGTATAATGTTAAATGGCTCGTCAAGGCGAGAAGTATAGGGAACTTTTTATAATGAAATATAGTTGCTCATGTTACTAAAGCTCGTTTTACAATGATTAATTCGTTGAACTGTCGCATAAACACAGCTCGTGAGGTTAAATATGTCTCATTTCAATTCAATTGAGAAAAAAGTTGTTTTAAAAAAATGTTTTACTGAAGTATCATAATTTTGTGTAATTATCCTTCTAATACTTTTTATATCCAAGTAAATTTCAAAACTTTTTTTATTTAATTTAGGTATCTTTAAAGAATGTCAGAAACTAAATCGTTTGCAAAAAGAAAAAAAAACTGTTTTTATTTTTAATAACACTATTTTACAATATTATTTAAATTTATTTATTTGTTTGGGCGAACGAAACGTCAAGGAACCAATTCAAACGGCTAATTTGAGTCTTGCGCCAGGAACATAAAAACCTAGGAGACGCTTAATCGGTGACAGCTAGTAAATAAATTAGCATGTGATTCTTTTCACAATTGCTCGTTTGAAGAAGTTATTGCTGATATTCTGTGGATACAGCTCCATGTATTTTTTACAAATATAACTTTTTCACATAATCAAAATAACGCGTGTAGCATTTAGAATTTAAATTTAAATATTTTATTTAGCTTTTCATGAAAAATAGATGAAAGTTTAACGATCTCTGTGGACGAGTGGAGTACACACCAGTTTTAAAAGCATCGCCAGCTCTAAAGTTTCGGGTTCGGTTCACAGACGGATCAATGTAGAAAACTAATTTTTCTATATTTTTTCGGATCTGGTTGTTTAAGATACCTTCGTAGCTTCTGTTTCCGTAACACAATTTTCTGCAACTTACTTTCTTCAGTAATATTTCTGTCTGCCAAAATGGGTAAATATAACGAAGATATTATATACATTTTATAGTTTTATATCGGGATTCGGAGTTAAGAAACCCGAGTTCAATCCCCAGGTGGCAGGCTCGTATCAATGGGTTTTTCAAAAACTTATGTGCGAATATCGTTGGCTTGGACAAAAAGACGGCGACGGGCTCACCACCTGTCACGTTGTCCCGAAAATATCTTCGAGGGGTAGACAGACGTCTAGACCAGACGTCTGTCTACCCCTTGGTTCTGTATTGTGAATTGCGTGAAGATATTTTATTTTTATTTTTTCGTCCCAAGTCTTAAAAGTTTCTATTGAGATTATGTTGGGCTTAATTAATACCTCCAACTTATCAAAGAAACTGGCAGATATGTACCATATAGAATGTAAATAAACTGCAGATAACAAATGCCTTAAATTCGTATGAGTATATTAAATAAGATAAAAATATTCCGCGCTCCAGTATAAAAATATAGAGCTAAAACTCAAATGATTAACTACGCATAATAATATATCAATAACTCTACAGAAAAATAAATTAAAAAAATAAATAACTGTTTTAGGCACATATAAAGAAAAATATTTTTTGTTAAAAATTTCTCTATACAACGTTTCACCGTTATGTTTACTGAGAAAACAGTTAATTGGCGCTAAAAATATACAAGATGCGCAGAAGCAAGGCGTATAATGTTAAATGGCTCGTCAAGGCGAGAAGTATAGGGAACTTTTTATAATGAAATATAGTTGCTCATGTTACTAAAGCTCGTTTTACAATGATTAATTCGTTGAACTGTCGCATAAACACAGCTCGTGAGGTTAAATATGTCTCATTTCAATTCAATTGAGAAAAAAGTTGTTTTAAAAAAATGTTTTACTGAAGTATCATAATTTTGTGTAATTATCCTTCTAATACTTTTTATATCCAAGTAAATTTCAAAACTTTTTTTATTTAATTTAGGTATCTTTAAAGAATGTCAGAAACTAAATCGTTTGCAAAAAGAAAAAAAAACTGTTTTTATTTTTAATAACACTATTTTACAATATTATTTAAATTTATTTATATGTAAGAAAAAAGGACCGATAACAACAATGTAAAAAGTTAAAATATTTTTTTATAAGTAGGCAGAAACAAGTACAGACAGGCAAACGATTCCAAGTGCAGAACAAGAGCTATTTTAACAATCAGTGTCCTGCACATATTGATCTATTTTTAACCGACGATAAATACAACAGTATATGTGGTGGTTCTGAAGTCGATCCTCATATTCCTAGTTTTTCTATATGACCAAAATGTCATATAGAAAAAATGACATCCTTACTGACTTGTCCGATTTCGATATGTCTTTATTTTTTAATACAATTAACAAAAAACGGCCTCTAAGGGTAGAAAATGAAAACGCCATTCCCAATACAGGGATAGACAGAGATCTAGTTTAGACAACTAAGTACCTTTGACCCTCCCACCTGTAAATTGAACTCGGGTGTCTTGACTCAAAATTCTGACCATCTAACCACTCTATCGTGACCAAAAATTAAGCCGAAGTAAAAAGAGAGGAACTGAAAAACCAAAAATAAAGTAGAACCCTGTAGTCTCAGTCTTACTACAAATGTGTCCCGATTCCGTGGGAAATGCGAAATACAAATCAAATGGGTAAAAATCCTATAACCTATCAAAAATCAAGCCTTCGATTACTTTTCTAGCTTTTCGTATACCAATGCTGAATACGAATAATACGATATACGAATGCTGTTTTTTCATACATATAGACATTTTAATACTTACTAAACTGGGTAGTAAAAAATTCATTCCAACACAACAACATTATTCATGATCATTATTATTATGACAGCAAACCAAAAGTCCATTGCTGAATATAGGCCTCCCCCAAGGACTGCCACATAAAACGGTCCTGTGCCATCTGCTTACATCAAATCACCGCAACACTGTGCAGGGCATTCCTCTTGCGATCTTTTCGAGTTCAAGTCAATAGACCCGAGTACGATCCTTAGGTGGCAGGATCGCAGCAATGGGTTTAATCAAAACTTAAGTACGTTTTATGTCGTTGGCTGTGAAATAAGACGACACAGGCTCACCACCTGTAATGTTGTCCCAAAGAATTATTTCAGCTAAATGTGGATCGAAACGACTTTATTTTCTAGACCTTAATCGCTACCAATATAGCCAATGGCGTGAAGATATTTATTTTGATTGAGGAATATTTTCTGAGTATATGTTAGTGTATTACTTTCAAATCATTAATGCATATAATTGTACTTCCATAACAACATAAAAAAGTTTATTGCCTATAGCACAGGCCTTAAACCTCTTCCGTAAGGGAGAATTTGCCATAATTGCCAGATTTGGAAAGCGTTTTGGGGCTTGCAGTACCAGACTTTGACCTTAGACGCTGCTGACCATGACCAGTGTGCTGAATTTTAATCTGGTGTTGTTCGTGGTGGTTATGGCGGTATCTTTCGGTAGCCAGTTGCATTTTCAAGGCTTTTCCCTTAGTCACTTCTTACGACGCCCACGGGAAGAAAAGTGGTTGTATATTCTTGTACGCCGTAACCATTCCCGGTCGTGTCAATGTAGAAAAACCACTTTTTCTACATTTTCTCGGGTCTGGGTGTTTATGGTGCTTTCGTTGTTTCCGATTCCCATACCTCAAGTGTTTTAGCATCTTACATTGGAATCGGAGCAATGTATGTGACGTTGTCCCTATCTATTCATGTATTTATTTCTTTAATTAGATTTCCGCGTTAAGTGTTAAACCGCGGGCAAAGCCGCGGGGGAGCAGCTAGTTTTGTTATAAAATTTAGTATATTTACTTATATCTACTTATACTATTCTAATAAGTCGGCGTCAAGTATAATACAGTACCAAGTTATAAACAAGGGGTTTCACGCGTAGGATGCAAGAGACCGGAAAGATTTTTATGGAAAGTACAATGTTTAGTACTACTACTAGAATGTTTAGTACTACTACTAGAATGTTTAGTACTACTACTAGAATGTTTAGTACTACTACTAGAATGTTTAGTACTACTACTAGAATGTTTAGTACTACTACTAGAATGTTTAGTACTACTACTAGAATGTTTAGTACTACTACTAGAATGTTTAGTACTACTACTAGAATGTTTAGTACTACTACTAGAATGTTTAGTACTACTACTAGAATGTTTAGTACTACTACTAGAATGTTTAGTACTACTACTAGAATGTTTAGTACTACTACTAGAATGTTTAGTACTACTACTAGAATGTTTAGTACTACTACTAGAATGTTTAGTACTACTACTAGAATGTTTAGTACTACTACTAGAATGTTTAGTACTACTACTACTATACTAGAATGTTTAGTACTACTACTAGAATGTTTAGTACTACTACTAGAATGTTTAGTACTACTACTAGAATGTTTAGTACTACTACTAGAATGTTTAGTACTACTACTAGAATGTTTAGTACTACTACTACTATACTAGAATGTTTAGTACTACTACTAGAATGTTTAGTACTACTACTAGAATGTTTAGTACTACTACTAGAATGTTTAGTACTACTACTAGAATGTTTAGTACTACTACTACTATACTAGAATGTTTAGTACTACTACTAGAATGTTTAGTACTACTACTACTATACTAGAATGTTTAGTACTACTACTAGAATGTTTAGTACTACTACTAGAATGTTTAGTACTACTACTAGAATGTTTAGTACTACTACTAGAATGTTTAGTACTACTACTACTATACTAGAATGTTTAGTACTACTACTAGAATGTTTAGTACTACTACTAGAATGTTTAGTACTACTACTACTATACTAGAATGTTTAGTACTACTACTAGAATGTTTAGTACTACTACTAGAATGTTTAGTACTACTACTACTATACTAGAATGTTTAGTACTACTACTAGAATGTTTAGTACTACTACTAGAATGTTTAGTACTACTACTAGAATGTTTAGTACTACTACTAGAATGTTTAGTACTACTACTAGAATGTTTAGTACTACTACTAGAATGTTTAGTACTACTACTAGAATGTTTAGTACTACTACTAGAATGTTTAGTACTACTACTAGAATGTTTAGTACTACTACTAGAATGTTTAGTACTACTACTAGAATGTTTAGTACTACTACTAGAATGTTTAGTACTACTACTAGAATGTTTAGTACTACTACTAGAATGTTTAGTACTACTACTAGAATGTTTAGTACTACTACTAGAATGTTTAGTACTACTACTAGAATGTTTAGTACTACTACTAGAATGTTTAGTACTACTACTAGAATGTTTAGTACTACTACTAGAATGTTTAGTACTACTACTAGAATGTTTAGTACTACTACTAGAATGTTTAGTACTACTACTAGAATGTTTAGTACTACTACTAGAATGTTTAGTACTACTACTAGAATGTTTAGTACTACTACTAGAATGTTTAGTACTACTACTAGAATGTTTAGTACTACTACTAGAATGTTTAGTACTACTACTAGAATGTTTAGTACTACTACTAGAATGTTTAGTACTACTACTAGAATGTTTAGTACTACTACTACTATACTAGAATGTTATGGATGTAATAGCATTATTTCCTTTCCTTCATCGAATTAGGCACGAAATTAGGCACCGTTTTGTAAAAGTATTTTCAAGCATTAGATAGTTCATACATTCGAAAAATGTTGTTTGGATCGTGTTATGAGCATTAACGTAATAACTACATTAGATTGCCCTCGCGACTCCACCCTGAATGCATCAGTGATAGTTATGATACGACAGCTGCGATAGTTGCAAATGCAATATCAAAACTACTCTTATATTGTGTACTAAGTATACGATATAATACTAAAAAAAAAAAATTCACGCAATTCCCAATACAGGGGTAGACAGAGGTCAAGTCTAGACAATTAAGTCCCTTTGACCCACCTTCCACCGAAGATATTTTCGGGACAACGTGACAGGTGGTGAGCTAGTCGCCGTCTTTATGTCCAAGCCAACGATATAATTCGTACATAAGCTTTTGAAAAACCCATTGGTGCGAGCCTGCTACCTGGTGATTGAAGTTGGGTCTCTTGACTCGAAATTCCGACCACCCTACCACTTAGCTATCGTGACTTTGTATAAGGATATTTGTACAGTAGATCATACGAGAGATCATACCCTTGGGATGTACAAAACTATTTACTCGAATTATTGATAATCAACATGGATAGATGAGGTTAAAATAAGTAGGGTAGATGATGTTGTCAGAGCATTGCAATATCATTCTGTGCACTTACATACTTAAAGGGTTAAACACTGAATTATAATAAAGTAAAAGGTGCCGATGTTTTAACGACTCCGCAACGTGCAAACCGAATACAATTAATTTACAGATATAGCACTAGTTTAGTACTACTACTAGAATGTTTAGTACTACTACTACTATACTAGAATGTTATGGATGTAATAGCATTATTTCCTTTCCTTCATCGAATTAGGCACGAAATTAGGCACCGTTTTGCAAAAGTATTTTCAAGCATTAGATAGTTCATACATTCGAAAAATGTTGTTTGGATCGTGTTATGAGCATTAACGTAATAACTACATTAGATTGCCCTCGCGACTCCACCCTGAATGCATCAGTGATAGTTATGATACGACAGCTGCGATAGTTGCAAATGCAATATCAAAACTACTCTTATATTGTGTACTAAGTATACGATATAATACTAAAAAAAAAAAAATTCACGCAATTCCCAATACAGGGGTAGACAGAGGTCAAGTCTAGACAATTAAGTCCCTTTGACCCACCTTCCACCGAAGATATTTTCGGGACAACGTGACAGGTGGTGAGCCTGTCGCCGTCTTTATGTCCAAGCCAACGATGAAATTCGTACATAAGTTTTTTTTTTAAAAAAACTCATTGGTACTGCCACCTGGGGATCGAACTCGGGTCTCTCGACTCGAAATTCCGACCACCCATCAACTCGGCTATCGTGACTACTTATATATTATATAATACTCATTTCAATTGATCACGATAGCCGAGTGGTAGGGTGGCGATGAGACGCAAGTTCGATCCCCAGGTGGTAGGCTTGAAGCAATGAGTTTTTTAGAGGCATAGCAGATGCGTTGGCACCCTTAGAGTGTCCCCCCCCCCCGGAATTGCAGGAGAGGGGTGTGTGGGCCTCCGGCTACCTGCACTCACCAGACGAAACGCAGAAGTTTGTTAGACTTCTACTTCACGCCGGTATTCTGTAAGGTGGTGGTCCTTCCCCGGTCGAGCCGGCCCATTCATGCAACAACAAAAGCTGATGCGTGGCTCTACCACTGTTTCATTTATATCGTTGGTTTGGACATAAAAACGGTGACACGTTCAGAATCAGTCACGTTTTCCCAAAAAGTGTTTTTTCTCAAAAAGCAAGATGGGTCGAAAGACTTGATTGTCTGGATAGCCAGACTCTTCTCTTTTTTTTATTTGTTAATTTTAAACATACAAACTACGCGCAGCTTTTATATTAC
Organism: Sericinus montela; assembly: GCA_029286605.1. NCBI lineage: Eukaryota > Metazoa > Arthropoda > Insecta > Lepidoptera > Papilionidae > Sericinus > Sericinus montela. The sequence continues at coordinate 6,943,978 of JAGSMR010000034.1, read as the reverse complement.
GGAAAAGAAGAGGAAAAGTTACTAATCAATATGACTTCGAACTCAATGTATAAAGTAGTGGTTTGGTATAAAACCAAATCAATGTTGGAAATTGTATATATTTTGATATATGTCGCCAACGCCCTTAACACTCCATACCACCAACAACACTCCATACAGGTAGGACACGGTGGTCGGAGGTAAGAGCATCGTCATGGTATGGTGGAGGTCGCAGGATAGAATCCTGCCCATTCGAATTGATTTTTTAATTGAACATTTTCCTTAACTTCTTTCGTAGTTCACACGTTTTCCGTGGATGACTGAGCTGCGACAACTTAACTCTTGCATAAAATTGAAACCCGTTCGGATATCAAATTTGTTGCCTAATCTTTATAGAAAATTGTAGATAGTCTCCAGTCTCGTATTAATATATCGTCATCAGCTCCATCATATACCGAAGAAAATGAGGAAAGTAGAGAAAACACTGTTCCAATATACTCAGTTTTTGGTTTAACATTGGAAGTTAATGGTTACAAAAGTAAAGCCATGTTGTAAAGTAAAGGAAAAGTCTATGCTCAGTGTTTTTTTTCAGCACGCTGAAGTGGCAATGGTTCGGCCACATAGCTCGACGAATTGATAACTGTTGGGGAAAAAAGTTGCTACCACGTTTTGGCAAACGCAGTAAAGTACGACCCCGCACAAGATGGACTTGCAGAATGTTGCGGGAAGTCGATTTACGCAAGTGGCTGAGGACCATTTTTTGTGGAAAATTTTGGGAGAGGCCTATGTTCTACAGTCAACTCATGGCTATAGGCTGCAAAGAAGAAGAAAGCAAAATAGAAGCCTGTAAAGCCAACGAAAAAGTCAATGGATGCTGGTGGCTAAAGACCGTTCTTTGTATAAAATTTTGGGGGAGACTTATGTTCTACAGTGAACTCTTGATAGGCCGCAAAGAAGAAGAAGAAAGCAAAGTAGCAGCCTGTAAAGCCTACTCCAGTACAAAAAGCCTTCTATCAAATATTTGAGAGAATTTAGATTAGAAGAATGTCTGCCACGCTGCTACATTGCGGATTAGGGAACCTCACATATACTTATAGTTAATTAATTCTAATTAGTGGAGTTATTATGTACAGTTTAGAGTTATTTTTATTAATTTATTTAGAGCTTAATTTATAATTTAATTATAAGTATTAATTTCTATATATTATTAACCGACGATGTTTTATAACCAGCCGTTTTCATCCAAACTAAGAGATTTTGGAGCAGAAGTTTACTTGACAATTATTGGTAATACCCGTAAGACAGTATGCATGAAATAGGTCTCTCCTGTAAGGAGTAAATATTTTCCTAATCACCGAATAAATTGAAAATATATAAAAGTAAGCAATTTTTGTGGGCACAATACCGTAGTACGTTCTACTTATACTTGAATTTTTGTTTTTCTACATATACTTGAAGTTTTTTATATTAGCACTAACCTGGTTGTTGATAATCAGGAGACTTTTTATCCATATAGTCATGCGAGTCTTCAGCGGTTGAACTTTCCACGTCTACTTGTTCAGAACAATTACTAGCTCTTTCATCGTCATCTTCTGATCCATAAGGCTGTTCAATATTACACATGTCCCTAATAATATCCACAGAAACATTTGTACACTCATTGCCTTTGCTGTTATCGTCCGTTTTATTTTTTATTCCATCTTCGCGCTTATCAAACTTGTCAGCCAGTAAGTTATCAATAGAGAAAGTTAATTTAGCTTCTACTCTATCCATCTTCAACTCGGGTGTCTTGATCACTTCCTCGAATTCCATTGAATCGTTTGTGTTAGAAGTAGTCATTGTTCAACAGTTCTTCAGCTGTTGGATGCAACGTCCGTGCTACGTAAAGTCAACAAACATTTTAAAGCTTTAAAACTAAAAACACTTTTCGCCTCTACGACTGATTTAGTGTCGGGTAACTCACACGCGATAATAATTTAAACCAATTCGAAACTCTAACGACGCGTTTTTGTCAAATTGGATCGCTGAAACGACTGCGAGTCGAGAATGTTAACTGCCTCTTCTGAAAAGCATCGCTGACGATTCCATGCAAATGTATCCACCGTATGTGTGGTGGAATAGAGTTCAAAATCATTTGGGAATTTTAAATTAATCTTCTCCCTGAGACACCTTCGATTGAAATTAAGATGGAAAACCTCGACTAATGGGCGTCTTTGGAGATGACAATTTTGTATGCCACATTAAGTAGCTACTGTATGTATTTTAGCCTTTATGATGTTAGTATAAAGTTCAATATGCAATATTATTTCTTAAACGATGCAAATAGCTCTTGAAGACGCAGTGAGGTATAATTAGCAATAAACCAATCAGGGGACAGTGGGCGTGTCTGAATTGGAACGGATGCGCCCGCGCCTGTCTCCTTGTACATCAAATTGGGATTTATTTAAGGAGCCGCATGAGATATGCGCATCTTCATTAATTGTGATAATTATTTAGTTAGTTCGTGTAATTGGACGCGTCACGTATGTGAAGCTGGCTGGTAGCATCCGAGCGGGGTGTTATTTATAGCTCGTAAATCGTTATTTATTGGTGATTATTGTCGTAGTGATCACGCATGTAGTAATTGGGCTTAAAACTGCACCATCATATCTAAATTATGAGCACTTTACTTCGCTTTAATAAAGTAAAAAGGTTAGAGGAAAAAACGTACTAGTATGTTTGATGTCCGATTTCGTCAATAGCAAAAACTTACAGATAGTAGGTAACATCGAAATATTATAGAGTCCCAAATGCAGAAGCACAATCGTCTTTCCCAAAGTACGTATCTAGATCATTACGTATTCAGTACCGGTAAGTATATTATATACCTAAGCATTTATATTGATATTCTACACAACACTATACTGATTATTTTAAACCAGCGCATGTGGATTAATAGTAGCATATTTAGTGTTTCCTCAAACTCAAATAGATATTAAGTAAATTACGAACTCGAAAACTTATCGATTAGCGATCTGCCCGGTTTCCCACGTGTAGTAGATAGACATCCTGAAACTACCCGGGTTTCGATTGACTAATCTGTAACAAAAAGCGAAAAGAGTAAGACATCCTGGCGGACGTTTTTGCGTATAATTACGAATACTATTAGTAAAATAATTTGTATTGTGTACATTGTTTTATGTATCATAATATAAATAATGAGTTTTATCGTTAAATTTTAAATTTCTGAGGTAACATTATTGCAATTTTCGTAGGGATTCCTCATTTACTTGATTCATATATTATAGATAATAAATTTGCTTCATATTAATTGCTCATAATACAGTTTTCTATAGCTGAAATTTTATATAAAATTGGTGTCATGGTTTTTGAGTTTACCCATTTCAAATAAAGAGGCATACAATAATAAAATCTTTTCATAATAAAAATAATCATTATCATCGTAACGCCCTGCAGAACATAGGCATCTCTCGTACTAAACCCCCGGATAACTGCCACGCTAAGCAAGCGGCTTGGCGATCGCAATACCAAACATGTTGTACCTAAGACGCTGCTGCCCGTCACCGGTATGCTGTATTTTTTTCTGGTATTTTTCGAAACCGTTTCTTGCGATGTGTCGGTAGGCAATTGCAATTTCACTGTTTTTCTCTTCAGGTGTCAAATGTGGAGTGGTATATTCTACGCCGATAAAATATATTGTACTTAATTTATGGTTTACTAGACCATACCAATTTTGCAAGAGTCCCTTTTTTACACATTTAACTGCAATTCATTTACCAGCTTTAGTTAGGTATAGGCTGTGAGAGTGGATAGTGTTTATAGTAAATACCACACTTTAAACTGCTTTTACCTATTTCTAGCGGTACCGATCAGGTTATAAAACAATCGGCGCTTGTGTACTTTATATTAATTAAAATAGAGACAAGCGACAACATTAGCACCTGCACTAATGATCATGTTTGACCGGTGTCGGTGCTTGCCGTGCCGTTACGACGTAAGAATATTCTCCCTTTCTTCCCGAGGGTGTCGTAAGAGGCGACTAACAGCAAAACCTTAAAAACTCATTGGGCAACCAAAAGATCGCGGGATAATCATCCCAAAACATTCCAGACCTAATAAAAAGTAACAAATAATACGAGTACTAGATCATAAATCTAGTACTCGTATTATTTGTTACATAATGGTCTGGGCAGAGACATGTCTTTTGTCACACGCGAGGTGTTTCAACAGATGATTGTGATGACCTTTTTCCTCTCTTCTCCCGTGGAGATCCTCTACTATTTATGAAAGGAACAGTCTCTCTAGTGAAACAGTTTTGTTCGTCTACTTGAGGGGTTCTAGCTTGCACGTAATCGGGCCACGGGGATTGCCTCTTTACCCGGACGTCTTCTCAGAAGGCTGGCGCGGGTACTGTCTTAAGCGGCTTTTACTTCGACGTGTTACGTATTTTACATTTTTCTTATTAAGCTTTTCTCCAGAGACAAACCAACTGCTCGATAAGTTTAGAAGTTCACGCAATTTGCTAAGTTGTCGAGCATATTGTGGCAAGAGGTGCTACAGCGACACCAGTTGTGTACACCAAGGTACTTCTTAAACGAACTACGACATCGTAGATATATTGCTGAGTTTGCAAGATATTTTTTTCTCAAGAAAAATACAAGTACTACGGATTTTTTAGAGTCTTGGTAATACGGTATACAGAAATTAGTTGTTAACCGCTAGTAAAACTTTTTATAGCACGAAGTAGATGTTTTAAAAGGATATACGCTAATCCATACCAAATTTCATTAAAATCGGTTTAGCGGTTAAGACAGAAGATATATAAATTATGTTTATCTTCCTATTATCCATCTATCCTTACATCGCACACCTTTGTATGCATATTTTATAAGTAATTTTACGTATAATTTAATAAGTTCCACTATGAATATTGAGAGGTATCGATTTATTTCTTTAATTATTTTTTTTATAAATGCATTCCCTTGCATATATTTTTTACTACCTATTTTAATCTGATACGTCCAGTAGAACTAAAGGACAAATATCTCTTATCTCCCAACGGCAGACACTACACGACTTAATAGACAACAAAACTAATGTTCCACATATTAAAAGCAATAAATTAAAATTAAAAACAAAAAACTCAGTCTTGTTGCCTCTTCAAATAACCGACATATTTTGTCATAATTAGGCCGTTCTATCTGGCGCTTGTTTCTTTTTCAAATTTTTTGTTGACGTTTAATTTATACATATGGCTCTGTTAAAACTAACTTTCGTTTAAGTGTGAATTTTGAAGTGAATATTCATATAAAATGTAATATTTTTTAATACCTAGATAATAATAAAGTAGATAGAATAATGATTTAAACTGGTACTCAGGTATACTTAGTATTTTTGGAGCCGGACTTAATAATCATTATTTATGCAGTTTGGTTGTTATAATTAAATCATACTTATGAAAAAGTTTGCTTCTATTAATTATTCGCACTAAAAATGGTTGCACCTAATTTTGCACCTATTATTTTACATTAATTATCAATCACATAAAAATTGTTAAGTTAATGAAAAGTATGATTTTCCCCATGTGAAAGAGATGCTACAAAATAACCCAAAAATAATTGGAAACTTATTGTAATCGCTTTCTCGGCGGTTAAGGAAAGTTATGGAGGGAAATCAATACTTTAGGTTGCCTGACTGACATCATCATCATAATGGCCTGTAAAAGTCCACTGCAGGATCTGGACCGCTCCCGAAAGAGAGCGTATGCCAAAAATTGCAACGCTTGGCAAGTTGATTGCCGATCGCAATAGAAGACCCTCATCGATCGCCATATGCATTTTAAGGCTTGCTCCTTAATCACTTCTTAAGACACCCACGGGAAGAAAGGGATAGTTTTCTTAAGATGTAACACGGCTATGGAACTGTACGGTAATTATTAATTAATTAACACAGTTATTACGAGTCATTGTACCTAATGCTAAAGAAATATACTCTACATACACAAATTGAATGCCATCTGTCTTGAAAAAATTAGTAACGCAAAATGCATTAAAATTAATTTTATCAAGTAATATCTACCTAAATCTCTACTCTTCTCATTAATGTTAGATTATGAGAATTTATATCAGATTCACAAGTCTTATTGTTGTGTTCTATAGAAAGACATCGGTAAAATCATTTGATGATCGGTAACCTTTGTCATGTGTAATTCACAATAATAAATAAATAAAATTATATTAAAATAATATTCCTTACGTTTTAATTATATTAAAATATGTATAATAAATAATACGATCCTAAAGGCTCATAAAGAACCTATTTGACAAGTCCGCACGGGGACTCATTTCCGCATATTTGACTACGGAATGCGAACTTTCAACCCTGGCGCTTCTAAATTGCTTCGGTATGCGGTGGCGCAAGCGCGGGCGCTACCAATGATTTACACGTGTAGGGGACGGCCCAATTAGATTGGCTCCGACGAAATGATTCCGTTCTTACTTACCAACCTATATTTTAACACCATCACATTACACCTCCTTATTAATATATTGCCTTCTAGGAGTAAAAATAAAAAAAAAATAAAAAACAAAAGCCACAAATTACAAATCATTGCCTACTTTAAAAATATCAGCTTGGTGCTCAGTGACGACCAGTAAATGTAAATTAGCTATTGCCCGTTGCTTCAACCGGGTGAAAGCCCCTTATAGCCCATTTTATCTGTTATAATAAGTAAGATATGTCCTAATTTTTAAATTTAATTTTATCAAAACTTTAATCTTATTTCAAAAACTTCATTTTGTCTCTCCCCTCTTCGAGCAATTTGCTCACAAAGTCTTCGTAAGTTAGTTAGGCTGGCCTACCTTGAAACCGTTAATGTTAAACTTCGCGTTACATATTTTCTTCACCTTTCGGTCTTCACTCATTTGCTCAACGTGTCTGAATCATTGGAGCATGCCCTTATCAATTATAGTAATAACCATCATCTTCATCATCTTTTAAACCTGCCACATTGAGAATCTCTTCGTTGCGTTTTCGGTCGGCAAGGTAACACCGCACATTTTACGAAGAAATTGTATCTCCACTGCATTCGACTTGCTTTTATGCTTCTTCTGGCACAACTACAACCAGTGAGTGTTGCCAGTAATGACAAATGGATCTGAGACGTCGTCTTTCACTGCAGGCTGTAGCTCAAAGTCGCTCAGCGTGCCATGAAAAGGGCTATGCTATGCTCTGCGTAACCGCCACATAGCTCGTAGAACTGACAACCGTTGAGGAAAAAAGGTCCTCGTACAGGCAAACATTAAGTTGGATGACCGCCAACATAATGGAGTGACGTCTTGCAAAATGTTGCGGGAGGTCGATGGATGCAGTTGGCAGAGGACTATTCACAGTGGAAAGTTTTAGGAGAGGACTATGTTCAGCAGTAGTTGTTTCTTCATAGGCTCCAAAGAAGAAGAAGAAGAAGTCTTCTTCTGTGTCCCAAGGCGTGCAATTTTCACTACACTTTGCCTAAAGCGACCGTTACAATTATATATATATATATATATATATATATATATATATATATATATATATATATATATATATATATATATATATATATATATATATATATATATATATATATATATATATATATATATATATATATATATATATATATATATATATATATACAAATCTTCACGCAATTCCCAATACAGGGGACAATAGAAAAGTCTAGACAAAAAAAATTTATGAATGCACTACAATGTTAATTCAATGTAAAGAAACAGATGACATAAAAGAAATAGCAAATAAGGAAATGCACAATATCATGAATTGGCTAAAATTTAATAATCTAAAAGTGAATGTAAGCAACACTAATTTTATTTATTTTAAATCGAATACATATCTGATATTAAAATCAATATCGACATAAAATTAGGGATTAATATTGACCAACATTTAAGCTGGAAGCAACACATAGACAAAGTTTGCACTAAACTTGATACTTTTGTATATGCACTTCGTCGCTTACAATTAATCTCTTCCAAACAAACCGCATTAATAGCTTATCACGGATACGTAGCGTCAACACTTAAATACGGTTTGCCTATATGGGGTAATTCGGTAGATGCAATAAGAGCGTTTCGTGCTCAGAAAAAATGCGTTAGGGCTTTGGCTAGGGCGTCATATCGAGCTCATTGCACACCTATATTTAAAGAACTAAAAGTCCTTCCCTTGCCGTGTCAATACATACTCAAACTTTGTTTTTTCGTTAAAAAATACCCTACCCTTTTTCCTCTACATGATTCAATATTAGGAAAAACCAGTAGCAGGGATCCGACCAAACTTTGCTTATCCCGCCAAAGGCTACAAATTTATAGCAACAATGCTTACTGCATGGCGATAAAAATATATAATAAAGTTCCTAAAGATATTAGAGAACTACCGTATACTCATTTTAAATCAAAAGTATTTGCTTGGTTGTTAGAGAAATGTTTTTATTCTGTCAAAGATTATCTAGATTATAGGATTAATATGTTTGTATAATAGCTTGACATTTTATATTAATACAAAATACAACAAGGACTAAATGACATAATTTACTAATTTTATATATTTGACATTGTTGAACTTAATTTCTACTTTTATTATATAAATTAAAAAATTTCTACGCCATTAATGGCGAAATGTGTGACACTATTATTGGATAATTGACAAGATTGTAACCACCACATTTTTGGAAATAAATAATTCTAATTCTAATTCTAATTAAGTCCCGTTGACCCACCTTTCACCGAAGGCATTTTCGGGTCAACGTAACAGGTGGTGAGCCCGTCGTCGTCTTTATGTCCAAGTCAACGATATAATTCGTACATAAGTTTTTTGAAAAACCCATTGGTACGAGTCTGCCAACTGGGGATCGAACAACACGATACCACTCGGCTATTGTGATTTATATGTATATACCTAGTCAGGTCATAAATTCTGTCACATGTTTAACCTAAAATAATTAAAACAAGTTTATTCATTATGTAACTATTTATATACCAAAATGAACTTAACAAAACATAGATTCTTGACACTAAAGTTTATTCAAAATGACCTCCGTGATTTTGAATACAGGCCTTCAATCTGTGCGGCCAGTCGTCTATCGCAGCACGAACGAGGTCCATGTCAATATCGGCGGCTGCCTTAATCAAGGATGTCTTGAGTGACTCCAAATTGGGATGAGGCTTTGAGCACGCCTTTTCCTCCAAGTGTTGCCATATCTTGTAATCTAACGGATTTAAATCTGGACTGGAGGAGGGACAGTCTTCGTGCCCGATGAAGTAGATTTCACGCAACGCCAGCGAGTCTTGTGTGCTGTTCGCTCTATGAGCTGGCGCCGAATCTTGTTGGAATACCCAGTGCCTGTTATTGAACATGGTATGAGAAACAGGTTCCACAAGGTTCGTCAGGACTGTATTTTGATACACAACTGCATTCGTTTTTACACCTTTCTCGCAAAAATGTCCCTCTATTAAGCCCCAATAAGAAACTCCCAACCATGCCATGAGCGAGGATGGAAAATGACCTCGTTGGACACGCGGAATACGGTTGCTCGCTTCTTTCACTACTGTGCGTACACCTTATCATTTTGTTTGTTGTAGCTCTCTTCTACGATAAAAAATTTTTCATCCGAAAAAAGAATTTCCCGATATTTTTTCCCGCGTACCGCTTAAACAAAGCGCGGCATCTCTACAGTCTCAGGTGCATCAGACGAGCATTCAAACAGTGTCCTTTTTTTCTTCGATATGCCCGAAGCCCTAAGTCTTCATTTAACACCCTTTTCACCGTGGTTCTGCTTAACCCCATCTGAAGGGCCCACAGTTTCTGCTTACATTTGGGATTTCTTTGAATTCGAGCCTTCACAGCTTTTATCACTGCTGGAGTCCTAACAGACCGAGGGCGACCACTTCTTGACCTGTCATCTACACTAGAGTCTTCATTGTATCGTTTGATGGTACGATAAACGAATCTTTTGGTTATATTCAAATTTTTCAGTATGTCAAAAACTTGAATTGGCGCGTAACCGCAACGATGCAACGCAATAACTGCAACACGGACTTCTTTAAGCGTCCACTCCATATTTAAAAATGAGTAAAATTCTAAAAAGTATGTAGTGTTATTTTCATGAACAATTCGAAATTCGAATTCAATAAACTTTCTCGTGGCCAGCATTCTAAAAGAAATGTTTTTACTGTGTGACAATACTTATGACCTGAGAATTTGGAGCACGTATATTATTTTAAAAACTTCTTTCGATTTTGCGCCATTTCAAATATTTTTTCGTGTGCATTATCATATTACAACATAGAAAGGGGTGTTAAAGAAAATAGGATTGTAGTAATCGCCTTGCATAAAGTGGGTATGGAGCCGTCGGTCATATTCCAGACACTTCAAAAGCTTATCAGCCGTATGTTCGTATACCGTACTATTAACACATACAACAACTTCACAGAGACACGTGGTCGTATTTACGTAATCTGAAAATTAATCTGATATAGTTATTATAAAGGCACTCCAGCTTGTTAAGAACATCATGGGATACATCTGGGTAACACACATCTGCATAATCTGCATCATACTATGTCCTGGACGGATACCAGATTGTAATGGATTAAAGAAATTGTAGTTGAATAGCAACAATTATATAACGATTAAAATCGTCGCTACCGACAGCTTTCAAAGAAGTAGTGTTCTTCTTAACTTCATGTTCAGTGAATTGTCTATCGGAGTAGTCGAACGGAAGGTAATTTGGAGTTGGAGTTTTAGATGGGTTAGAGAAACTTAAATGTTCAACGTCAAAAAAGGAGATAATGAGTACTGGGTAGTTTTACCAACTCTGAGTCGCCGTTCTCGACTGATTTGGAATACCCCTCTGATATTTGGAACCCAATTTCTACTACCAATACAACTCGCATAGAGCAGATCCAAAAACATATATTTCTGCCCCACATTATATTTTTTTCACAAAGCGTTGTAAATTGTTTCACATACTGCCACTTCAGGAGAGAAGGCATATAGCAGATTTTGTATGCCTACTCAACATACTATGGCTATGGCGTTTTTTTGTTCAAAACCAATTACAGGCAGAACTTTTTTCATCATTAGAGCAAGAAGATGTTTCAACACAGTGGCTAAACAGCATGATGATTTATTTAATACCTCTGACAAATAATTAGAACATATTATTATACAATGTTTAAGTCTGTTTCTGAATGCTATTAACTATTACGTAATTTTCTATAAGTTAGGTAGCTAATAGTAAGGAAGCTTTGAATTGGCCCTCGGTGCATATTAAAATTTATTATAGCAACTTAAGCCAGCTGTAAGTTTTTTAAAACTTGTAAGGTAAAATAAAATAAATATCAGAGAATTTTAATAGAACTAAATTAACATCTAACATAACTTATGACTTTACTAGACAAAACAATATGAAACAGCACCTATCCTGTTTTTTAATTATTTATGTTTTTTCGGGTTAGTTTTTTATACATTTTTCGTTTTAACCTGTGATGTAACAACATGCGATTTTGTAGTCTCGCCATCTCTGAGATTCCGGGTTCGACTCTAGGCCGAGTCCATGTTAAAAACACTTTTTCAATATTCTCGGATCTGGGTATTTGTGGTACTTTCGTTGTTTCTGATTCCTTAACACAAGTGCTTAAGCTACATACTTTGAGATCAGTGCAATGTATGTGTTGTTGTTCCTGTGTATATATTTATTTATATGAGATAGGATAAGGAATACCAGCTTTTTTATCCGCGCGTACCGGCAACGCTCTCAGAAATAGTAAAGAGGCATTCAAGTTGACTACGATGGGCAAACGTGGTGATTACGATGATGTCCTTTAGTGGTTCTTTGCAGGCCGTTATGTAAAGATTTATGTGTTCCTTTATTCATAGTTCACAAATATTGCAATGCATCTTACGTGTTGTTTCGCAGCATTGAAAGTCTAGTTGAAAATTCTCTTCAACCCATACAATGTAATTGGGAAAAAGCAGCAAGCACACAGTTTGTCATTAAAGTTCTACTGAAACAACAAATGGCGGTGGTATGAAGGGTCGATAGCAGATGTACAGCGGAAACTTGAGTGTCACGAGATGCGATGAAACAAATTCGACAATTTGATACTGATCAACAAGTGGGAGAGGTCCCGGGGAGTGGTCACTGGTCAGTGGAGAACCAACTCAGCCGAACTACCCCATCGTTCAAATTGTGATATGAATTCGAATATGTACATTTACAATTTTAACTACATAAGTTCATGTGGTAGAGATTTGAAGGTTGATATGATAGAGACTTTAAACAACAACAAACGTGTTGTGATATATTGCTTACTTAGTTTTACATGACGTAGGTAAATAAATATTATGACAACATTTATAAATTTTATTAAATTTACACTATATGGACACGAATTATGGAAAGATTATGGAAAGAAAGGTGTGAATACATAATACTTAAAACATATATAAACAGAATTTAAAAAATATAAATGGTAACATGGAACGAAGTTGCAGTCTTTAACTTCAAAACGTAGTGATCATGTACTCTTCAAGTAGCTTGCATAGAAACTATGGAGGGAAGAGGAATAAAAAACCATTCGAAAGAAAGGACAGTAAATAGAAATGTGAACGTTACTAGAAACTCATCATTGATCGAGTCAGTATTTTTTGTTTGGTTCCGTTAAAAATAAACTTTTATGAATACAAATTTACGAATTTAGTTACGATAGCCGAGTGGTAGGGTGGTCGGAATTTCGAGTCAAGAGACCAGAGTTCGATCCCCAGGTGGCAGGCTCGTACCAATGGGTTTATCAAAAACTTATGTACGAATTATATCGTTGGCTTGAAAGTAAAGTAAAGATGGCGACGGGCTCACCACCTGTCACATTGTCCCGAAAATATCTTCGGTGGAAGGTGGATCGAAACGACTTAATTGTCTAGACTAGACATCTGTATTGGGAATTGCGTTAGGATATTTATTTATCAGATGCTACAATATTTAATTAAACCTGTGTTAAAGATTCTAACAAAACTTGGAAAGGGCACAAGTGGGGGAAATTTTCTGCGGATTGTTTTCATCATTAAACTTGAATAGTCTTCGATGGTACTTATTGGTACGCAAGTCGAAGACCAATCTGTGGATTGTATCCCATCTAAAATATTATTTTTAATCTTCGACTGAAGATTCAATATTGGGTGGAACGCTCGTAGCGTTAGCCAACTTTCCGTATATACTTAACATGTAGTATTCGCATTTTGTGTATTTTTTTTATAGAAAAGGGAGGCAAACGAGCAAGAGGCACACGTGATGTGAGTGATTACCGCCGCCCATGAACATCTGCAATACCGGTGGAATAGCAGATGTGTTGCCGGCCTTTGAGAAAGGTATAGGCTCTTTTCTTGAAGGTCCCTAAGTCGTATCGGTCCGGAAAACCCGCTGACGGCAGAACATTTCATAAAGTGCAAGTGTGTGGCAGAAAATTCCGCGAAAAGCGCACTGTGGTGGAATGCCAAGCATCAAGGTGTTATGGATGAAATTTTTGCCTATGCACGATGGATGTAAGGTACGATGGAGAAATTCAGCGGCTGGGATTATTCCGAACAATTTCTCGGAGCACTCCCCGTAGTAGATCTTGTAGAAAATGCAAAGAGATGCAACATCTCTTTGCAAAGCCAGGGGATCTAGCTGATCGGATAGAGTATGGTCGTCGACAATTCGAGCCGCTCTTCTTTGGATACGGTCAAATGGAAGAAGCTGACACTGGGGTGCCCCCGTTCAGAGATGAGAACAGTACTGCATGTGCGGCTGAACCAGCACCTTATAAAGTTGCAAGCGGTGGGCCGGCATGAAGTACTGTCGTGCTCTACTGAGCACGCCAAGCTTTTTAGAGGCCAATTTGGCCTTCCCTTCCAAATGACCGCGAAACTGAACGTTGCTCGATATGTTGACGCCAAGGATTCCGATGCTGGCTGAGGCAACTAGAGGAGTGCTCTCAAAACGAGGTGATACGACGAAGGGTTTCATTTAAGCGGTAAAAGCGCAAACTTGTCTTTTTAGGGTTGAACTAGACTAAATTTAGCCGGCCCCAGTCGGAGATTTTGTCCAACAAAATCTCGACTTCAGACACAATTTTGTTCCGGTACTCGTCGACGTGTTCCCGAGAAATATTGGCACGGCCGGTGTATAGGGCATCATCAGTTCTGTCATCTGCATAGCAATGGATGTTACTAATTTGTAACATCCATTGCTGATGGTTGTTATCCAGCGTTCACAGAATTGGAGTCCGCGCGTGAACCGTCAACTACGACCTTGATGCTCCGGTCTGTGAGAAAACTAGTGACCCAATTGCAAAATTTCTCGGGAAGCTCATATGACGGACGCTTGTCCGTCATATGATCTTCTGTGATATATATGCTTGTGCATATATATATTCATATGTGCTTGTGAGAGAAGCGCTATGTGCCATACCCGATCAAACTTTGTGCCATGTCCAAACTAACTGCCAGGGCCTCACCCTTGCTCTCTACTACCTCCACCCATCGATGAGTGAGGTACACAAGAAGACCACCAGCCGAGCGACCCCGACGGAAGCCGTACTGCCGGTCACTAATCAACTGGTGCTCCTCTAAGTACCTCAAGAGCTGGCAGTTTATAAAGGACTCAATTATTTTGGAAAACACGGAAGTGATGGCGATCGGTCTGTAGTTACCCGGATCTAAGCGGTCGCCTTTCTTAGGGATCGGGTGCACCAAAGCGGTCTTCCATGTCATCGGGACGACGCCTTCAGAGTAGGAGTACCGAAAAAGACGCGTCAGAACCGGTGCCAACTCTGGAGCACACATCCTCAGCACAATAGGGACACCATCGGGCCCACTCGACTTCTGGATGTCCAGGTAAAGGAGGGCTTTTCGCACTGAGCTCTGAAAGAACCAGATGTCCGGCATAGAGCACTCACTGCACGGGATGATCGGCGGTGAGTGCCCCCTATCATCATGAGTCGAGTTGGACGCAAAAAGAGAACCCAGAAGATCGGCTTTCTCTTTTGCGTCATGGGCCAGCGAGTTGTCCTCCCTGTGCAGAAATGGTAGTGATGGCTGTCTGAAATTCCCTTGGACAGCCATGGCGAGGGACCTGAACGCACGAGCTCCCGAAGGAAGACGAACTAGTTTCTCGCCAATTCTGCCAATGTGCTCGAACTTTGCCGCAATAATTACTCTTATGAAGGACCTGGCGGCAGAGTTATACTCCTTCTTAATAACGCTAGTTTTTGAATCCCGAGACGCCAATGCTTTTACCCAGGCCCGGTAGCACTGCTGTTTTTGGCGAGATGCCATTCTGCAGGTGCCACCAAACCAAGGCTTTGATCTACCACCGATGGGCACCACAGAGGAAGGAACGAAAAGTTCCATTCCTTGGAGCACCACATCGGCGACGGAATTTCCAACGGCGTCGGGACTATCTAGACCTGCCCCGATGGGTAGGATGCAAAGAGAGACCGCATCCCTTCCCAATCCGCCGACCTGTAGTGCCACACACGGCGGTGGCCTGCATATCGCGACCGCAATGGGCACATAATGGGCACATTACTCCGAATCAGGCAGTGGTCCGATGAACCATATACCGTGTACTGTCGCATATTGTTTTCAGGTATAAGAGGAATAAATAATGCAACATATGTTTAAATACATAATTTATTACTATGGTACAACATGTTTTTGAATGATTTGCCGATATCATGTTAAAATATACATGTTACAATGTCGGAATAATTTAACAAAATATACAGTTGAGATAAGTTTCCTTGAAAGTTTCCAAATGTTACTCTTTTTATAAGATTTTTAACGTTAAATATAGAAACTTTATTTTGATCGATCCACGCTTGTCTTTAATGTTTACACTTTTATGGGATACTTGATTTTAATCACGAAAATTTTACTAGGTTACTTTTTACAAAAGATGACAATGTCACTGCTAATCGTTCTTTGAATATAAACATAAAAAATAACAAACATAGATTTACATACATTTATACTGTGTTTACACTGTTATAAGCAGTTGTGATATTTTTTCAAACTGTTATTTTACATTTTGATATCAATATAAACTTTTTTGAACACCGACAGTTATGTTATTTATTAATAAGTCAGGATTTAAAATCCATATAAACCTCTTACATTCAACAGAATTGTTAAAGCAACTGTCTAAGGAAAGTATTGGAAATTACTTATTACATCTGGAAACGGCATAGTAGATATACTGAAAATGTGTTTTTTCTGTTTCTTGAATAATCTTATGTGTAGATGTATCTAGCCGGGCTTTGCTTAAAGTCCATATTGACACTTCACTTTATTGATTTGCTTCTCGGAGCCGAGTGATGTTACCTGAAAACACAAAAAAACATCATTTTTTATATGTAACACCCCATTGACATATACCCGAGGATGAAGTACATATGAGGGATAAAACAGAAGTAGTACAAGTAAAAAAATAATTTAGCCAATGGATTATTTGATATTATCATTAATATAGAATACAATTAAGAAAAGACAATAATTAACGATTTCGGTAAATTTGAATGATACCATTAACATTATCCATGACTTTGGTTTTAATTGTCACATTATATACACTGTTATAGTGATGTATGCTGAGACCTGCCTACCACAGCCGGTCCTGTAGTGTAGCGCTGCAGTGAGTAGAGGCGTGCGACGCGCGCTCTCTTTCGGTTATAAGGGACAAAACTCGGCTAAACGCGCAAGTAGTAGTACTTTCCCAGCGCATTTGCTTGACTCTCTATATTTTTTTAAGACTACGTCGTATAGTTGTATGATCTCCGGATTCTGGGGTTCAATGGCACAAATAATGACTGTCCACAATCATATATACTGCTATCTCTCAATTTCATATCACACAACCTCTTACGGAAGCACCCATGTCTAAATAGAATCTGAGAAGATTCGGAATCCGGTGCACCCACATAGCTCTTAACTGAAGTCTACAAACATTTGTACTGCCTCTGCTATGCTGGCGTGTGCTGCTGCTGTGTGACGTGTGCAGTGACCTGGCTAGCTGTCGTCCGGCAGTGAGTTGAAGCGGTTGCCGAGCGCGAGCGGCTGGCGTGTGCTGCTGCTGTGTGACGTGTGCAGTGACCTGGCTAGCTGTCGTCCGGCAGTGAGTTGAAGCGGTTGCCGAGCGCGAGCGGCTGGCGTGTGCTGCTGCTGTGTGACGTGTGCAGTGACCTGGCTAGCTGTCGTCCGGCAGTGAGTTGAAGCGGTTGCCGAGCGCGAGCGGCTGGCGTGTGCTGCTGCTGTGTGACGTGTGCAGTGACCTGGCTAGCTGTCGTCCGGCAGTGAGTTGAAGCGGTTGCCGAGCGCGAGCGGCTGGCGCGCGCTGCCCGCCCGCTGCGGCGCGCCGCCGCCGGCGGTGCTCCAGCCGCCGCCGCGCTTGGCGCTCGCACCAAGCACGGGGAAGTAGTCATCGTTGTGAATGTCCGGCGCGTGCTTCTGTAACAGAAAATGAAAATTTTAAAAATATTTACACATATATATCATCATAAGGATCATTTTGTCATGATTAGAGAATTCAAACTTTTATTAAATTTCATATTAGATTTCATAGATACATATATTCACGCCTCTTTCCTGTAGGGATAGGCAGAGACCACTTCTTTCCACTTGCTACAATCTTTACATACTTGTTTCGCTTTGTCTTTTTAGATCTCGACTAAAGAAAAACTAAAACTGATCTGGTCTATGGTGAACCATGTCTCATGAGATCACCATATTACTCTCCCAGGCACACCTATCGGCCCACCTCATGTTTTAATTATTGATGGTCCCTAGCTAAAAATAAATTATAGATGGAGCAATAACTTTTTATGCAATTTTGAAGCTGATTTAGTGGCTATCTTTTTGTATGCTTTTTTAAATTTCGAATTCAGAATTGTAAAAAGAAATAAAATTGAAGTCTGTTCATTATTTTCAATTCAAGGGAGGAGAAAACTTTATTTAATTAGCGAAAGTGGGATTTTTTTATTAAAGTTTCTGATTATTGTCTGTTCCATAAAAAGAATTCTCTCAACTTTGAGCCAGTTTTGACCAAAGTATATGGATACTCGGCCAGAATTTGCCGCCCAAGCTGTCACGTCACTTGACTTCAGATACAAAATTAACTACGCGACTTACGGAGTATCTGTGTGCCCTCAAACTGTCGAGTTAAAAAATGTAATATGGTACCATACAAGCTAGCTAATGGCCCCAAATTAACGCAAGCACGAGCGCTTCAGTTTGCGCGCACTCGTTTGCCGGCAAATGCGAAAACGTTCGGTTATTGCATTTGAGGTCGTTAGTGGACCACAACATCTATAATAAGATGGACACAGGTACATACGCCAGTGTTTTGAACTTAATGTGATGCCATTCGCTGTATGTGTGTCGGTCCAAATATCACTTTCGCGAGACCGCATATTGCTGGCAGTCATGGACTGACCAGCAAGTCAAAGCTTAAAACACAGGATGGGCCGATAGATGTCTCCGGGAGTGTAGAAAAATCTAGGATTTTCGTTTAAGTTTTCGTTTAAGTCCATTAACTTGGTTCAGTAGCAGTCAAATATTCAGTCTGCAAGCACAATTTTGGACATCCTTCCACAACTTGAAGTCACCAGACATTGGCATTAGATTATTGAAGAAAATGAAAAGTTTTAAAAACAAATCAACAGACAATGGCAGGAATCAAATCCTTTATCCCTGTCACAGGTTTGAAAGAAATTTTTTTATATTAAAATCTATAAACAAATATGGATTGAAGGCTAAGGTTTAGTGAAGTTTATGGATGTTTATGGATGGGAGGTAATTCAGGAACATATTCTGTGGCTTTGTAGGAGGCCTATATCCAGCAGTGGCCTTGTGACACTGAAATGATAATGAATTTTAAGTAATAGCTTTACGAACTGACAACTGTTGGGGAAGAAAGGTTGTCGAGTAGCAACCTCATATAAGCAAATGCAGTGTAGGACGACCCCCCACAAGATGGAGTGACAACTTGCAAAATTTTGCAGGAACTCGATGGATGCAAGTGGCTGGAGACTGTTCATTGTGGAAAACTTTGGGAGAGGCCTGTGTTCAGCAGTGGACTCTCGATAGGCTGTAAAGAAGAATCAAATAGAAAAAATTTGTCAGGAAGCCAACATGACGGACCAGAATGCTAAAGCAGCATGTATTTCCCTCATTCTAATCTCACTTAAAAAATATTGTGCCGCGCCTTTCAATACTGCTCTGGTTTTATTTTGTTTCATATTCAAATGTTATGTATTGTTTATCACATATGTAATATACACATATGAAAAAGTTTTTCATTAAATACTAGGTAGAATAGTTTTCATATGCATCTTACAGTTTGGTTACGACGAATTGTAGGTTCTACTTCACGATTTCTTGGCGCCGGCGGCACGTACAAATTTGTCTTCACCTCACGAGGCTTCTCTTCCACTGGAGGCGGAGGGGGTGGTTGCTCTACTTCTACCTACATAATTAGATTTATAATTATTACTACAAATACAGTGTGCTGGCGATAATAGAAAATTGGAATTAACAATGTTTATATTTTGTACTGTCAATATTTTAAAAAAGAAATCCCAAAGTCTCATGGGTTCTTATAGATCTTATAGAATTATTATGCTATGTAAACTATTTACTTACAATTCTTCTAGGTATCTGATATTATATTAGTAGTCAAAATATTAATTCTATCATAATTAGAAAAATATGTTATATTTAGTACCATGTATATTGCAATTTTTTTGCCTGGTGTTCAATGCAATCATAGAAATTCTTTCTAATGGAAAAACAAAATATCTTCACGCCATTCCAATACAGGGGTAGACAGGGGTCTAGATAATTAAGTTGTTTTGATATATTAGCACATAACTTTTTGAAAAAACCCATTGTCTACCTCTGTATTGGGAATGGTGTGAATATATTGATTACTAAATTGAATTTTTGAAAATTGATTACTAAATTGATTACTAGATTGAAGATAATCAAACAGATCAAGTAATTCTCAGATGCTATGCTTTCCTATTGTTTTCTTATTGGCTAGGATTTCAAATTCTATTGACTATTGTCAACTGTATGGGGGCCATTGTACTGCCAGAACTGTATGTAAAATATATAAACACAAGCATGAGTGTTTCCCTGCATTCCTGCCTTTCTAAATATGTGTAAAGCTTATGCAATACAATCATTAAAATGATAAGACACAGGAAAAAGCTAAAAGTCATAATTGATCTTCCCACATTTTCCTTTTACTGGACAAGACAATCAAGTCTCTTTGACCCACTTTTCACCAAAGCTTTTTTCAGAATGGTTTATAATCAGTTGTGATTTTATAGACATTCTCTCAAAACATTCTCAAATGAGATGGAATATGTCTTCAGTCAAAGTTACTAAACTTCAGTAAAAATTTTGTAATTTGTGTCATTTCATCAAACTCACAACCATATTTCTAGTATGAGAGGGTAAGAGGTATCAGAGATCTAAACATTTATTTCAACCTAAATTTCTCAATAGATTATAATAGGTCCTTCAATAAGAGGATATGTGGGACAATGAGACTGATGGTGAGCCTTATGATCTTAGCCCTAATGTCTAAGCCAAAGTGACAAATCATACAACAATAATTACACTAAAACATATATGTAGTAAAAAAATATGTAGTTCAATCTCAAATCTACTGATTCACATACAGATCATTTAGCAACTCAGTCATAGTTACTCAGTTTAATTTTTAAGTAAGCAAAGACATTCATATATATAATATTTGATAGGTTTGACATGTTTTCCATATGCATTTTTTTGTAGAAAGATTTTTTTCTGCGATATATATGTGTAAATATGTATAATGTATATGTAAATAATAAGAGAGCTGGAAAAAGTCTATAGACCTAAAATTCAGCACAGAGGATACTTAGCAACAAAGAAGAATCATCACCTTTTAATTTGTCATGGTTGAAAGAAAAAGAACCTACTTGTGGTTTATTCCATGGGCCCTTTGTCTTGCTATTATCTGGCACAGAATCTTCAGCAGTTGAATCTCGTGACTCCTGGACAGTACTACCTTGCAGCACCTGTATCTTGAGACCCGTGTAGTCTTTTACTGGCTCCTCATATTCCTTCCATTCTTCTTCTTCCTAAATAACAACATTAAAAATATAATATATACACTAGTAATGGAAAGCAAATGGATGCAATGCAACAAACAAAAGATGTGGAAGCAACTATAATTACTCAAGCTTTT
Organism: Sericinus montela; assembly: GCA_029286605.1. Lineage (NCBI taxonomy): Eukaryota > Metazoa > Arthropoda > Insecta > Lepidoptera > Papilionidae > Sericinus > Sericinus montela. The sequence continues at coordinate 6,922,665 of JAGSMR010000034.1, read as the reverse complement.
GTTTGAAAACAAAACCAAAAGATAAAGGAAATCATTAACAATTCTTACAATGTATGTAGAATATAAAAAATAAGTAATCTTAAGCTATGTTAAGCTGTGTCATAATGGTGTAAGAATATGCCATCCCCCCTTCTCATGGGTGTTGTAAAAGGTGACTAAAGGAAATGTTTAGCCTTTAGTGTGAAGTTTTGAGTACTGTAATTGCCAAGCCTCACCTTAAGCAAAACACCTTTGTCCTGCAGTGAACTGTTATGTATATGTAACATTATCTTACTAAAGCATACATTATGGCTAAGCTATTGAGTCTGATTTAATTTCTTCAGACCATAGTGAGGATCCGATATTAGCCAAAGAACTAACCCAACCTTAGTTACAATATGAAACCCATGATAGTTTTATGAGTATGTGTTGTCTTATCTGGCATTCACTTTTAACAGGAACTTTGGTGTTAAGATCTACAGAAACATATTTAAGTAGAAGATAGGAAGGAGATCTATTACCTAAGTATTAAGTTTTACTTTGTAGTAAATTATCATTGACTTTACCTTTATGCCTTAAACCTTTTCATTGTTTTTCAAACTGCATAATTTTCTACAATAGTATGTACATGGTCAAAACTTTGTGTAGGATAATCGTCCTTTCCTTTTGAGGTTATTATTTGAAAAATATATTGTACATACGAAATTGTAATAATATAATTATAATGCTGACTAAGAGTTAAAATATCACAGTTATAATGCAACGTTTACAGTTCTAACTGTCAAATAGTATCACAACCACGGAGCATTCAACTGAGTAAATATATATACCGTACAAAACTTTTCAAAGGAAAAATCGAACATACCCAACCAAGATTGTTAGATCTACAATACCCGCTGTCAATTGGAAACGATGATGATAAATTTTTCATGATATCATTCCGTTTTACTAAGACTTACCCCAGCTCTACCAGGTTCGTCGCCCTCTTGTTGTGGTCGCTCTTTTTTCGGTCTCACATCTGACTTTTTAGTGTCTTCTAATTTTTTGGCTAATTCATCGGCAGTTGCAAACTTTTTGACCGATTTCGACTTTTTGCGATCCTTTTTTGCGAAAAAGTCATCTAAATCAGCCATAGCAATTTATGAATAGTATTCTTAAATGTTTACGATAAATACAACAATATTAGAATGAAAAAAGAGAATATGTATTTGATTATAATACCCAAGATAATTTTTGTGGCAAGCGTGGCCGACTGTTTCTTTTTTTTTTTAATATAATGCAAGTGTTGACATTTGCAAAAAAGTAGAATATACTAATCTGTCCATATTAGTAGTAAACAAAATGTTTTATAAAATAAGTTTTAATGCGTACATAATATTTTTAGTACAAATATTTTAATTTAATAATTTTTAGAGGCTGCAGTTTGTAAAAAATTTGTTTAGTAGGAAAATCGTGCAAAGTAAAAAATATATAGTTTCTAATGCGTTAAGATCACTACGAAATTTGAAGGCGTGGGGATTATATACTCTTTGATCTGTGGTTACTGATGGAACGTACAGGTAAAGAAGCATATAGTTTATATTACCTAAAAGCATCTCAGTTATATACATATTATCTATAAGTAACAGAATATTTATCACAAACCGGGCGTATGTCTTTCACACTTTTATAAATTACCTTGTTAATAAAAAACAATACACAGAAATCTCAAAAGGATCAAATTGCAAAAAATACATTAATTTGTATCAATAGTAAAACCAATAAATCTGGGGTACCCCAAGGCTGCATATTAGGATCTTTTTTGTTTATTTTATATATTACTGATCTTCCCAATATAACAAAGCATAAAACAGTACTATCTGCTTATGACACAACAATTCTTGTGAAGAGCGATAACTTAGAAAACTTAAAAAAGTACTGCAAGGAAAAATAAACAACGTTATGGGTTGAAAGAAGTCACGATAGCCGAAGGGTTGGATGGACGCAATTTCGAGTAAAGAGACCCGAGTTCGATCCCCAGGTGGCAGGCTCGTACCAATGGGTTTTTCATAAAGACGGCGACGGGTCACTACCTGTCACGTTGTCCCGAAAATATCTTCGGTGGAACGTGAGTTGAAGGGACTCAATTGTCTAAACTAGACCTCTGTCTACCCCTGTATTGGGAATTCCGTGAAGATATTTATATTTATTTAAAAAATAAATTATGGGTTGGCTGGAAGTAAATATGTTAGAAATAATAATAAAACAAAATTTATTCGGTTTTACTCAAGACATTCTCGTAAAACAACCTCGGAACTTAACCAAATAGTAATTACATCGTTTCGAATATTTAGAACTTATCGTTGATGAAAATCCTAACTAGAAGCACCTTGATGAAGTAATTTTTGATAAGCTAGTAAGATTTATTGTGAGAGTGGATTAGAATATTCATTCTTTGGCATCCAAAAAAATATATAAATAAATATCTTCACGCAATTCCCAATACAGGGGTAGACAGAGGTCAAGTCTAGACAATTAAGTCCCTTTGACCCACCTTCCACCGAAGATATTTTCGGGACAACGTGACAGGTGGTGAGCCCGTCGCCGCCTTTTATGTCCAAGCCAACGAAGAAATTCGTACATAAGTTTTTGAAAAACTCATTGGTACTGCCACCTGGGGATCGAACTCGGGTCTCTCGACTCGAAATTCCGACCACCCAACAACTCGGCTATCGTGACTTTATCCAAGATTATTATAATGATAAATAACATGAAAATACATAGTTATTAACTAAAAACTATTATAATCGTAGAGCCCTACTCCTCGTGGCATGGTACCAAGAACGATGGCTGCATTTCCACGTTGAATGGCTAGACTTAACCGTTGAGCGAGAAAAGAACCAGCCCTCTTGTCACCAGCGGCAACGATAAGTCGCGGATACAATTCCTTTAGAAACTGCATCGCGCGGGGACACCACGGACCGATTGTCTCTACGGCAAATGGAACAAATATATAGTCTCCTTTCAAAGACTCATATTTACGCCATTTACCCGATTCAGCTGCCTCTGATGCCGCCCCGGCCCTTATCGAAGTACCCTTGATATGAGAGGCCGCTAATGTATCGACGCAAGTTGCGTCCCACACAAGAGCTTTGCCTCTCTCCCAAGGGACTAAAGTCAAGCCGTCGGGTCTCTTACCATCCTCCCTAAATATTCCACAAGACTCTAAAACCGATGGTATATTTATGGAAACAAGGGCCCTTCGGATGACCTCATTCAAGGAACAGTGACGAAATAGTCTGCCGGCACTTTTTTGGCATGAAAGTCCGTGGAGGCCTAACTCCTCGACGTCGCTGCCACAAGGACATCGATGTGGTTGACAAATCGATGCTCCCAATCGTATTCCTACAGCTATACGTAAACTTTTGTCACAGTGAAAATTGTTCAGTAAGCATTTCTGCACATTCTGAACCAACGGGATATCCCACCGTTTTTGTGAGTTAGGTTCCAGTGGAATATCCTCGCCGGGACAGAGACGTAACCATGCTTCTCTTGCCTCGTTAGCAAAGGTCAAGTCCAAATCATTCTCAAGAATTTTACGTGACAAATCATGAACACTGTGTACGGAGGCAAGGAAAGCCGGCAGCGCAATATTTGAAACCTCTCTTATACCGATACCTCCAAATCTTACAGGCAAAGTAGCTTGAGTCCAGCTAGATGAGACTAAAGATAAATTTAGAATTTTTTCTAAAGCTATTTTGAGATAAAGGTCAATTTGTTTTAAAAAATCAGAACATTTCCATGCTGGACTCGAGCGGAGTAAATAAGTAAGTTTAGGAACAAGAACGCAATATTTTAAAATAGTAAGCGCTATATGACAATTTAGAATATACAGTTTATTAACATGTTCTAAAAATTGACTTTCAAAACTTTCAAAAGAGGTTTCATACTCTCTATAAATAAAGCGCGCTCCAAGGAGGTAAAGAGAATCCGCCTCAGTTACTTTAATGCCAGGAGATATATTGTTAAAATTTTGAAACAAACTGTGTCTATGAGAAGACAAACGGTCAGGAATGAAAAGTTCACATTTAGTATTATTTAATTCAAGGCCAATGTTTTTAAAATTTTGAATAATTTTTTTGAAGGTCATTTTGCACGTCATCTGGCTTTCCTCCTAGGGTTCCTTCATCTAGGTACCAAACATTGAGTTTGGATTTCAAATTTGAAATAATCGGTTGAATTCCCAAACTAAACAATGCAGGGCCCAGTGGATCACCCTGCTGAACTCCAACGGCTGAGTCAATTAAGTGATTTTCGTAAAATAAATTAGAGTTTTGACTGTAACATTGCCAAACGTAATGGTAAATTTCCGGGGTAATAATAATTTCAATACATAGTAGTGAAAGAAATATCTTCACGCAATTCCCAATACCCTGTCTAGACTAGACTAGACCTCTGTCTACCCCTGGTAGACAGAGGTCTAGTCTAGACAATTAAGTCCCTTCGACCCGGGACAACGTGACGTACATAGTAATGGATATGCTGATATGACGTCAGTCGTATAATTTTTGATGTATAATTTAATTTTATAATTAATAACATACAACTATTTTATTTAGATTTTCATTATAATTTACAATAAAATTAATCTTTTAATAATTATCTTTTCAAGTTATCTTTTTATAATAGATTAATAATGGCTTGTAAGAACAGTAATTATTGTTGATGATAATAAATATAAATATCTTCACGCAATTCCCAATACAGGGGTAGACAGAGGTCAAGTCTAGACAATTAAGTCCCTTTGACCCACCTTCCACCGAAGATATTTTCGGGACAACGTGACAGGTGGTGAGCCCGTCGCCGCCTGTCACGTTGTTGATGATTTATATATTTATCTTCACGCACAATCTCTGACGGGGTAGCCAGAAAGAACAGATCGCCAAGTGTCACGATCTCTACATACTTCTTTCAGATTCATCATCTTCTACATACATGCACGTGTAGATATCCGAGTACTCTTGACCCTCCCCTCTTCGAGCAATTTGCTCACATGGTCTTCGAAAGTAAGTCTCGGTCTACCTCGACACCTTTTAATATTAACTTTCGCTCTATATATTTTCTTCGCCATTCGGTCTTCACTAATTCGCTCAACGTGCTCAAACCATCGAAGCACGACCTTATCCATTTTTGTGACAAGGTCATCTTTCAAACCTGCCATATTGCGAATCTCTACGTTTCGCTTTCGGTCGGCTATGGTAAGGCCGCACATTTTACGAAGAGATCGCATCTCCACTGCATTCAACCTGCTTTTATGCTTCTTCTGACATACCCAGGTTTTGCTGCCATATAACAAAGTCGGTACCAACACTGCGTTATGTATTACAAGGCGTGCACTTTTCACAACGCCTTGCCTTTTGATTAACGCAGTCAGGGCACCATTGACTTTGTTCCCAGCAGCGACACGCGATTTCTTCCTGATTTACCCAATTTTCGCACTTTGTTCGTTCTTCGTCCCTTTCAAATACCAGAACCTTAGTTTTATTAGCATTCAAACGGAGACCATTAATTTCACATTCTTCTTTCATACACGTGACTAATGCCTACAGTTCTGCCTCTGATGGTGCAATAAGCACTGCATCATCAGCATATAGCAGACAATTTACTTTCATGTCACCCAATTGCACACCATATAAAATATTAAAATTTGCATCCCCTTGATGTAGAACATACAGATATGTACCTAGACCGGCTATAAGTTCTGTTACAAATTGAAATAATTTTTTTCAAGGAAATTTAGACATACATATTTATTAATAATAGCTAAAATTAAAACAAATGTTCTTTTCGAAATGGCCGATAGATTATCTTCCTCTATAAATTTCGCACTGCACACGCATTGTTTCCAAGTGAAATTTCGCCACTGCTTATTCCAAAGATTTTTTGGGTTGAAAGCCTTGGGTTAGATGAGGGCCAGTCTTCAGCTCTTATGATGTCCGGAACGTTGGTTTCAAGCCAGACTTAGGTAGTTCGTGCCTTGTGACCAGGTGCAAAGTTCTGCTGGAAAGTCACGGTATACTTTTAAAAAGTGTATTGCTGAGAGGTTTCACAACATGATCTAAGACCGTGTATTGATACACTTTTTCTGACTTTTCACTCTTTTTTCACAAAAATGTAGTTTTGTTACTCCTTGATAAGACGTCACACCAAACCATCACTGACGCAGTATGATGACCACGTTGTACGTTTCCGACCACTTGAGCAGCTTCTTTAGAACTGTGATCGTACACTTTATCATTTTGCTTATTGCAGACTTCTCGTTCTATTCATCGTGATTTTTTTTCATCGGTAAAGAGGATATTTCTGTGCCTTTCACCTGCGTATCGCGACAGAAGGAGTTTTGATCGATCCACTCTCTTTAATTGTAAATATTGATTTAGGGCATATCCTGTATATCAAAGATAAGCACCGAGCTTCAGATCTTGTTTTATTCTACGCGAGAGAGTCCTAGCGGGAATCTGCATTTCTCGCGACAAGATTTTTTGCTTTCTAGTGTGATTTCGATGAATTGGCTTTAACAATAAATGGCATTAACAGACTTTGTAATTCGCCATGTGAAATGGTGCAAAAAGAAGTTTTTAAAATAATATACGTCTTGCAAATTCAAAATAATTAAAAAGATGAAAAAAATAAACTTTGTATTTATATGCAGGTGGTGAACCTACATGTAGCGGTATACCCAAATACAAATATCACACAATGGATAGGGAGGGTCCAGAGTACTCGGATACCTAGACGTGCATTTATGAAGAATTATTTATTTATTTATTTATCTTCACGCACAATCCCTGACGGGGTAGCCAGAGAGAACAGATCGCCAAGTGTCACGATCCCTACATACTTCTTTCGCTTCTTTCAGATTCATCATCTTCTTCATACATGCACGTCTAGGTATCCGAGTACTCTTGACCCTCCCCTCTTCGAGCAATTTGCTCACATGGTCTTCGAAAGTTAGTCTCGGTCTACCTCGACACCTTTTAATATTCACTTTCGCGCTATATATTTTCTTCACCATTCGGTCTTCACTCATTCGCTCAACGTGCCCAAACCATCGAAGCACGCCCTTATCCATTTTTGAGACAAGGTCATCTTTCAAACCTGCCATATTGCGAATATCTTCGTTTCGCTTTCGGTCGGCCATGGTAAGGCCGCACATTTTACGAAGAGATCGCATCTCCACTGCATTCAACTTGCTTTTATGCTTCTTCTGGCATACCCAGGTTTCGCTGCCATATAACAAAGTCGGTACCAACACTGCGTTATGTATTGCTAGGCGTGCACTTTTCACAACGCCTTGCCGTTTGATTAACGCAGTCAGGGCACCATTGACTTTGTTCCCGGCAGCGACACGCCTGTCCACATCTTAATCACATCTTCCATCCCGGCTAAACGCACTCCCCAAGTATACAATTTCATTCACCTGTTCTAGACATTCCTGATTTACCCAAATTTCGCACTTCGTTCTTTCTTCGTCCCTTTCAAATACCAGAACCTTAGTTTTATTAGCATTCAAACGGAGACCATTAATTTCACATTCTTCTTTCATACGCGTGACTAATGCCTGCAGTTCTGCCTCTGATGGTGCTATAAGCACTGCATCATCAGCATAAAGCAGACAATTTACTTTTATGTCACCCAATTTCACACCCAAACAGCTATCTTTCAGCTTCTGTAAACAGCTGTCGAGATACAGTATGAATAGCCAGGAAGACATGACACAACCCTGTTTTACGCCCGTTTGGACGCTAAACATGGGTGACAGGTCATGCCCTACCCGCACACAGGCTTTACAGTCACAGTAAAGTGACTGCACAGCCCTTAGCAATCGACCATCCATACCATACCCCGGCAACAGTTCCCACATTTTCTTCCTTACAACCTTATCAAATGCTTTCTCAAGATCCACAAAAGCACAGAAAATCTTCTGGTTAGCAGCCAGAAGCTTCTCCGTGATCATGCGGAGAAAACATTTGATCCATGCATCCTCTTCCAGGTCTAAATCCGCATTGTGCCTCCCATAGAAATCTTTCCGATTTATCTTGCATCCTACGTGTCAAAACCTTCGAGTAAACTTTACTTGCTAAACTGGTCAAGCTGATCGCCCGATAGCACCCGCAGTCATAATGTGAACCTTTACCTTTATATAAAGGCACAATGACCGCGGATCGCCAATCATCCGGAACAGCCCCCGTTCGCCAGCACAAATTGCACAGCAGATGAAAGCTGTCCCAGACGCGTGGCCCACCATACTTGACCATTTCAGCAGTAACTCTGTCTAGACCCGCAGCCTTACCACATTTCAAACTTCTAATCGCACATTCAATCTCTTTCATACTGATGACCTCAGTGTCATCGAGGTCCGAGTCTGGCGTACCAGTCACGGCGTCACCCCCGGATCCCTCACTAAGATCATCACACGCATACATCTCTCTATAAACACACATCTCTCTGCATGACGTCCGATTTTTCTGAGAGGACGTCATTGGTTCCCGAAAGCACTTTATTCAATCTTAAGGCTGTCGCACCACTCCGGGTCCTTCCAACCTCTTTCCAGAAGAGTTTGGAGTTCTCCTTGAAGTTGTGCGACAACCTTTCGTCCGCTTCCATTCTACTCCTTTCACGCACTTCCTCAATCAATGCTTTCGTGTGAACTTTCTGGAGCTTATATCTTTCTTTCCTCTTCTCTCTCATATCCTTATCATTACTAGAGGCCAAGTAGTCTAACCATGCTTTCTTCTTCTTATTTACAGCTTCTTTCACTTCGTCATTCCACCATGCATCACCCTTTTTACTACTACCTCTTTTCACAGTTCCACCGCGTATCCATCACCTGTTTTCGCAGTCGGTCATCCACCAGGAATAAATCGATCATACTTTTCTCATTCTCTCTTGTTCTAGTATACATATGGATTTTCTTGTGACTAAACATAGTGTTTGTTACAAGAAGACCCTTTTCCTTGCATACAGCCAGTATAAGCTTGCCAGCATCGTTAACCCTTTTATCGCCAAACATTCCAAGCACCGACTCGTACCCTGGCCGAGCGGTACCAACCCATCCATTCAAATCACCACATACAACAATTCTTTCGTTTCCTCTAACCAAGTCTAGAACTTCTCTTACATTCTCCCAAAACTCCTCCAGCTCAGCTCTGGACGACGAAGCCACCGGCGCATAAACAGCCAAAAGGAATAACTTCGTCAGTCCCAATTTAAGGCGAACCCAGAGAAGTCTCGAGTTGACAACCTTATATTCAGTCATAACATCGACTAGCCGAGACGACAGCAGCACCCCCACTCCCTGGCATGCGCTCTCGCTCTCCGGGACTCCGGACCATAGAGCTAACGCCCCGCCAGGGAGCTCTTCAGTACCACTGCCCTTCCGCTTGGTCTCCGACAAACACACGACACCTAATTCTCTTTCTTTCATTATTTCAATCAACTCATTCGTCTTATCTCTCATGCCTCCTCTAACATTCCACGTGCCAACTCTGCACTCCGTCCTCCACCTTCCGCCGTGTCGGGCTGTGCGTGACGGGTGGCGGTCCCCATCGCCGCTTTGCGCGCTGCATTTCACACCAACGGGGACGAACTGGTGTGCGTCGCCTTGGGGGGACGCCCTAAACCTCGTTGGCATGGGTGCGCAGCTGTGTAGAATTGCAGCCCTGAAAAGGGCTGGCAGGGGTCGCGACGAGCACGCTTCTACAATGACCCCCATCCATTTATGAAGAAAATGATGAAATTAATTCGAAAGAAGCGACTTGGCAATCATCCCTCTCTGGCTACCCCATCAGGGACTGTACGTGAAGATAAATACTACAAATGCTTACGGATTCAAACTGGCAAGCCTAAACTTCAAAGGCAGAGCCACTTCCAAATAAGCATCGGTACAATATATACTATTGTATACACGACCCGAATTATTAACCGACCCGAAATATTATATACACGATCCTTTTTACAGAGAATCCTAGTTTGGGACGCAATGATAAAATATATAATATATTTTCATTTTCGTATTTTTTACGAGATGAATTATGTTGAATTTTCAAAGTTATAATACCAGTGTGTAAAAATATTAAAAAAAAAATTAAATATCTTCACGCAATTCCCAATACAGGGGTAGACAGAGGTCTAGTCTAGACCATTAAGTCCCTACGACCCACCTTCCACCGAAAATATTTTCGGGACAACGTGACAGGTGGTGAATCCGTCGCCGTCTGTATGTCTAAGCCAACGATGTAATTCGTACATAGGTTTTCTTAGAAAAACGAGCCCGCCACCTGGGGATCGAACTCGGGTCTCTTGACTCGAAATTCCGACCACCAAACCACTCGGCTTTCGTGAAATTCGGAATTAACATATAAATACTGAATTAACACGGGTTCACCACCTGTCACGTTGTCCCGAAAATATCTTCGGTGGAAGGTGGGTCGAAGGGACTTAATTGTCTAGACTAGACCTCTGTCTACCACTGTATTGGGAATTGCGTGAATTAACACATGTACTACTATTTAATCAGCAACAAAGGCTCCTTTGACTAGTACGTGTCCTTTAGCAACGGATTATTTCTTAGTCAGCTTCACTTTTAAAATCACTCACGTCGAAACGTTTTACCCAACAAAAATTAAATAAATATTTTATAAAAGCTTTTAAATTTGTTTCTTTCTGTATATGAAAATGCATCATTTTGACTGTCACATGATGTAGATGTGACCATGTATTGTGTGCATTTAGGTGTTACTTCTTCTCGTAAAGCTGTTTCGAGAAGAAGTTACACCAATTTTCGCGACATCAACTTCTATCGAAGCCGAGTAACTCCAAGGGATGTGGGATAATATGATCGCCTTGCAAGAATGTAATAAAATATCATCAAAATATCATATTTTTGAATAGACAACCACATCAATATCATTCGTCTATGTCTTGAGCTGACCATTCGAATTTTTTATCTCTATTTTAAACGGACGTATAGATAAATTGAAAGCGGTGGTTATCCTTATCTTATCTCTCAATACTAACCTGGTCGATCGGTGTCTACGACATTAATTTATAAAAATCAAAATGTTAGGACCTCTTTCGAAAATTCCCACTTCTCTAGGAAGAAATGTAATGAAAAATTTCATCAGAAACGGTTCTCATGGCGGAGTTCCTGGGGAGGTAAGAAAATATTGTTTGTGCAGAATTAAATTACGTAATGAAATCAAACTTCTCATATAAAAAGAAATGCCATTATCTTTTTGTAGATATTGCAAAAGCCAACACAGTACAAGCCCTTAATATTTCCTGTCAAGTGCCACTATGTTCATTTATCAGAAAAGTGAAAAGTTGGTTGCAGAAATCACCTTGGTTACGCTGAAGAAGACTGCGGAATAAAACTGTATATATAGTTTATTCGTTATAAAATTACAATTAATAGGAGGTAGAGAATAACTTACGGGCTATAAGGCGTGTGTGATTGTTCAAAACTACGTGATAATTATTAATTTTATTATTATTGTTGTATTATATTATATTATGTTATTAAAATTAACATATTATTATTTCAAAGAATTACAATAAAATTTATAACTTGCATAGAAAAAACCTTCACTCATACAATGTATGTTTAGTGATTTGTCTTATATAACTAATCTTTACTTAATTATTACGAATATCCTTCGCACATAACTAAAATTAACAGTCTGTTCAAGGTTCACTGAGAGACGTTAGATTTTTCACATAAGGAGGATTTTCCATAACAGCCATGTCCCGACAGCGGATTGACGATCGCAGTAACAAGCACTATTCCACATCAAGAACTCTACCCGTTACCTTGCCGACCTCCTTAGTTTCATTAATCTGATGTCTATTCCCTTAGTGGCTTCTTACGATAACTTTGTTTGTATATAAAGAGTTTTGATAATATAATATTATTGAACAAATATATACTCGTGCTATACAATGGCATTTAGGTGCATTCATATAAAGACCATCTTTCCTAGATAATTTTCTTCTTCTTCTTATTTACAGTCTATCAAAAGTTCACTGAACTTAGGCCTCGCCTAAAATTTGACATAAACACTGTACACCATAAATCGTCGCTCCATTCGTGGCGTAAAAACGTAAATCGTCACTCCATTTCGTGATGGGTTATCCTTCACAGCTGATAATTTTCTAGAAAAAAAAATTACTATGATGAGAACATTGCCCCATTCTAATATTCACCGCTACTATAGAAATTCCAGAACATATTTAATATTTCTCTTCCATCAGAGATTCCCTAGGGTGCGCATACAAGTGGCTTACAAATGGAACTAAAAAAATTACATTGGAATTGTTACATAAGTAGAATTTGGACCTATACAACTTATCTAACCAAACCAAAAACACTAAATGTAATATTAAAAATATGTAAATTAGTTATTTGTTATTTTTGGAATTTAAGAGTATAAATATTCTTTTCAGAACCTGCCTTTCGATATTCAGAACCGAACTCGCTTTACTTTGAATTTCTTTTTCTTCGTGGCTACAGGCATTGGTGCACCATTCCTAATTGTTGTACATCAGCTTAAAAAGAAATAAACCGAAGAGGTGACTGAACTGGACACATATTAATCAGTAAGCATATTTATAAGCATTAAAATTAAGCTCGAAATCGTAGCTGAATTTCCGTACAAATATCTAGAAAGACGCATCTGCTAGCCACGGGCCGCAAGCATGGAATAGCGAGTATTTATAAGTTTATTAATTTATGTTCTAGGCTTAACGAGAAAAAAGTAGATGTCGCAACTTTACTTAATACAGGTGGTATTAAGTAAAGTTGCATACGTTAAAAATTTACAGATCTCAATAACAATTTTTCAGCTGTACTACTCCCATAGTGAAGGACATATTATGTTGACTTTATTTTGTTAATGTTCTATTACATGGTATACTGAAAAAACATGATTGAGACTTCCCAAAATATTTTCAACATTCACTTGCATATGCTTGCTTTTTCCAGTTTATGCCAACTTAAAGAACTCTCTAGTATTGATATTTCCTTAAGTTATTTCATTAATCAAAATTTTATTAGGTATAAGCATAAGGTATTTCATAAATCAAAATTTTATTAGGTACATACTTACAGACAAAAACGAAGGAGATGGTGAAATGCAATCATGTACTGTAATAGAGTACCTAACCCTAAAGTGAGCGGGGGGTTAATAGAAACCACAGTGGTAGCGCGTAACCTTATATTTTTTTTATAAGTAGACGACTTTTTTACAAGTTGGAAAATAATAATAATATAACTCACGACTCGATAGCCTAGTTGGTACTGACCCTGACTTCGAACCTTAGGGTTGCTGGTTCAAATCCAGCCAGTATGAAACAGTTTTGTGATGTATATTAGTGTTTGTACTCCAGGGATGTTTATCTATGTATATGAATATTTATTTATCTAAATATGTATCTTTATGTAAGAATATTATTAATAGACTAAGACGGCGATAGACTCAGCACCTGTCACGTTGTCCCAAATAGGCTCCGGTGAAAGCTGGGTTGAAAAGACATAATTATTTAAACCTCTGTCTACCTCATTATGTATGAATATATAGATAAAGTAATAAATCAAACGAGAGTTAAATCAAAATTATTCAGTAAACATTTTTCTTTCTATTAAAAATCAATTTGGCAAAAACAACACTCTCAATAATACCACAAATATTTTGAAGTAGCTTAATCAATTACCCTCATAAGATTTTATTCTTTTTTTCATTGGACATATAATACAGATTCATCTAAATCTGCTGAATCTTTTCTTAGTTCATCAAGGTTTTTATCACTCACGTTCGGGAGTCATCTAATTATATATTATGATGTATAATAATTCTAAAAAGTCACGATAGCCGAGTTGTTGGGTGGTCGGAATTTCGAGTCGAGAGACCCGAGTTCGATCCCCAGGTGGCAGTACCAATGAGTTTTTCAAAAACTTATGTACGAACTTCATCGTTGGCTTGGACATAAAGGCGGCGACGGGCTCACCACCTGTCACGTTGTCCCGAAAATATCTTCGGTGGAAGGTGGGTCAAAGGGACTTAATTGTCTAGACTTGACCTCTGTCTACCCCTGTATTGGGAATTGCGTGAAGATATTTTATTTTTATTTTTATAATTCTATAATTCTTTTGAGTTTTTTTGGAATGTTTAAAGTTAAGTTTATCGTAATATTTTATGTGCGGAATTGCTTAACTAATTGCGGCCATATGGTTGCTTAGAAACGAATAATAAATGAATGAGAAAATCAACTGATACGGACGGGATCTACCCGTTTACTGTAACCAAGTCGGTACGGTAGCCAAGTAGAAATTTTCAATCTCTCTTTCGTACTCCTGTTAGTACTGTATACATCTACTATAAATAACTTTATTTATTTTTATGTTGTGTAACGTTTGCACTCGAGACATGGAGTTTGTTATAGTTCATTTCAGTTACGTTGTAAGAATACAACATCCCGTTTCTTCCTGTGAAAAGGTAATTAAGCGAAAAGCCGTGAAAATGCTATTCGCTACCAATATATGGATGGATAACCATCTCAATAATACTAGACCAAAATTCTATAGATCCTGTGACTGGCAGCAACATCTAATGTGCAATATGTCTATATCTGTGTTTGCCCCTTACGTTGGTTCGCCGATTCGATCGGGACGTCATCTAAATTCTTTTGTAGATGAATAAGGGTAGCTTTATACTGGTCTACATTAAAGCTATACATAACCGCGATTGTTTTAAGCTGTAAAAATAACTAGCATTTTTACTGTTTTTCATATTAACATGCTATTAAAAGTAATATCATTCGGTATTATAAGATTAGTATCGGGCAGCACGATGAGGCAAGTTTCAAGGTAAACATAAAATTAAGTAGAAGCAGCTGCTATTTCTCTTGTTAATCTACGATATCCAAAACTCGGCTTCTAGTCTCCATCGCCACAATATGGGAGAAATATATAAATGACCAACTGACAGTGGTCAATATGCTAATTTCTCACGAACAATATTCATAGAACTATTGACCCAGGTTTGATTTTTAAGACAATTTAAAAGCAATTTATATGAAGAATTTCGCTAAGAGCTAGGTGAGGAAATAATAAATCGTCATCATCTGAACATAGGCCTCTCGCAAAGATTTCCACTTAGAGCGGTCCTGTGCCATCTACCTCCATCGACTCCCCGCAATATTATGCAGGTCGTCGTTCCATCTTGTGGGGGTCGTCCTACACTGCATTGGCCTGTGTTAATAGATAATAGTTAAAAAATATTTTGTATTAGAGTGCAATGACTGCCGACCCATACAGCAACAGCTTCATTATTCTAGGTTCCAGTCCGGTCTAAGAACATTTAATAGTAGAAGCGGATATTTTGCTTTTGTTTGCTTTTTGTTTTTTTGGTAAAAGTTCAAAAAGCTTAAAGAAGACTTAGGTTTAACAATAATTTCATTATTGTTAAACCTAAGTCTCATAGAGGAATACTAAAACTAAAATTTTATAAAAGTTTATATCTTTTGATATTGTTCCAGGTAAATGGTAGCACAGTTAATATAGCAGAATATGTAAAATACTTAATAGACAAGATTAATAAAAATAACACATAATTATAACTATTCTTTTATTTTTGTATCTAAACCCAAGATAATGGTAGCGTTTTTTTGATAAATCTAAAAGTTATGATCACTCATGTTGGTAGTATTTGTTAAAAGATATTTGGTAGATTTTACTATCTGTTCTATTTGCCTTTGGTAAAAAAAATAATATCGAGGTGAGCTACATTGTGAAGTTAAAAATCGAAGATTACTATTCTGAAATTTCCCAGAGAACATAAAATCACATTTATTTAAAATGATGACTCCACTAGCTCGCATTTCCAATAGGTTGGGCAGGAATGTAATGACAAACTTCGTTAGAAATCATTCCCACGGTGGAGTACCTGGAGAGGTGAGTTCTAAATTCAAATGATATTACATAATACTTATATATTTAAATCGTTAGCGATATCATTAAAAATCATGTCATGGCCTGTCATATCATGGAAATATTTTAAATCTTCTTTATTAAAAAGCATTTATAAAACACATGTCTTAAAATTTATTATTTTTATTATTTCCAGAATTTGCCTTTTGATATTTCTAATCGCTACAAGCTGACTGCTATGTTCATTGTATTTGTGGGTTCGGGGCTGTCAGCACCTTTCCTCATTACCCGTCATCAACTACTCAAGAAGTAAAGTATGTATTGACTAGAGATATTTTCTTTTCATTTTCTTTAACATAACTACTTTATAGATCTATTATATCTGTATCCTATTAGATAGTGGTAAACCACTAGCAGAGGAAAGTTTTTATTACAGGTGTGCTCCCTAGAGATAAATAAAACAAAAATAAGCTTACAGAATAAAGACCACTGCATTCCTCCTTTACATATATTATAAATGCATATTGTTCGATACCCACTAAAACAAGATCTATATTTTTTTAACTGGGTGGTGATAAATGCGACGGGCTCACCACCTGTCACGTTGTCGCGAAAATATCTTCGGTGGAAGGTGGGTCAAAGGGACTTAATTGTCTAGACTTGACCTCTGTCTACCCCTGTATTGGGAATTGCGTGAAGATATTTGTTTTATTTTGGGTGGTGATAAATGAAAAGGGAATTATAATACCTAGACTGGCCACAAAAACAGTATCATAATTTATAAAATCGAATATAGGGTCTATATATATCTTATGTTTATAAATCTAGGTTATAATTTAAATTTAGAATTTATATTTTTTAAATATATCTTAAATTGTTTTTTGTAGATGGACCTTTGTTAATGTCAGTTTTGCCACATTTTTTCAATAACAATGCTAAAATAAATACAATTTTTATTATCTGTTTCTTTTTTTTTTACAGGTAAAACATCAACAATACTATTTCAGAGATGTTAGATTAAGATAGAAACTATATTTAATCATAATACATATGTAAGATCATTTAAATGTTTTTAATTTACATTCACATAACATTTTTTCATAGGTTGTAGACTCCTTATGCCTATGATTATAGTAATGTAATGTAATAGTATGTCATCCAGAGTGTTTTAAAGCAAAATTATATTTAATCTAACTATACTGTAAATTCTGCTACAGAATATACATACATACATACATATCATCATGCCTCTTTCCCGTAGGGGTAGGCAGAGACCACTTCTTTCCACTTGCTACGATCCTTACATACTTGTTTCGCTTCATCCACTTTCATTATTCCCTTCATACATTCTCTTCGATTCAGGGTACTCTTGACCTGGCCTTTTTTCAGGACGTCCCTGATTTGGTCTATACAGAATATAGGCCCCTCTGAAATGGCCACCTCAACTGGTTACCATGGCAATATAACTAAAAAAGGGAACTGAAGAAAGCAATGGATAGAAAATAATTTGTCAGGCACCAACAACAATTATCATTTAATCTTATCAATTTACAATTACCTTAACAATTACCATTTATTGTCAAGAAATACTGAAAAGTAATCAGAAATGCTGGTGAACAAGATTGTGGGTAACTGCTAGTTATCTGCATATCCATTTCTATCAGCGTATAGGAAAGGTTTTATTTCCACTAACTTCCCACTGATATAGCAAAGGGTTAGGCAATTTAGGACACCGTGACAGGAGATGAGCCTGTCGCCATCTTGATGTCCAAGCCATGTGATACTTACATTATACAATAAGTATGTAGCTAAATCACGCGTGTTATAGAATCAGAAACAAAGAAGGTGCCACAAACACCCCAAATCTTACACTTATAGTAAAAGCGGTTTACTACATTAAACTGTCCCGGAATCGAACTACATCTCTAAAACTTCAAATATAAACATCAAGTACAAATTTTCATATTCATCACAATGTTTGCGCATAACGAGATTCGAACTCGCAACCTTTAGCTTTGTGGGTAATGTCACTACCTAATCTATCGGCCCATCGCATTGCAGAAAATTGTTATAAAAAAATGGTAATCAGTACAATTAGTTGCCCCGCAAAGTTGAATGAAAACAAAATATATATCAAATTTGTTATAATATCACACCTTTAAGACAATTCATAATCTTTCATTCTAGGCTTAGCCATAGTAGTCTTCCTGTTTATCTTTCAGTTTCAATATCGCCAACATGTGTTTACCGAGCTAGGGATCTACTCCGAAGATTTCCTAGCTCGTTTACGCCGCTATATATCGAATCTTTCAAATGCTAACGCTTTTCCTTCTTCTTCATACTCCTCTTTTGTCATGCAAAACGAATAAAATTCAGGGTCTCTAAAAATATGTTTTCCTCCCTCCCATGCATATGTTAATGGGTTTTCGGCAAGTGTTACATTAACATCATAATGATCTAGTGCAAATGCTCGCACGTCATTGTATACTCTGTCTCTGAATCCCGGGAAGAGTGTGCTTCCACCATACAAAATGATATTTTCTAACAAACTCTCTTTATTTTCTTCTGGGCAAGCATCTATTGAGTGTATTATTGCTTCAGGTATTCCCATTTGAGGTATACCTATGTCAGATGGATGAAAGAGTAATTCGGGAATAGAAAACCTTTCATTGTTAAGACGTAAAGTTTGTTGTTCTAAGTCCTCGTCAGGTTTCACAACTTCACGTAAGTATCCACGGCGAATAGTCGTATAATCTGGCAGTACATAGTCTTTTACAATCGTGTTTTCTGGAGCTGCAAAAAAGAGAGACCATATAGAACCCACTAGTTCACCAGTTCTCAAATATCTTCTGTAGTGTGAGATGTATTTGCATGTGGGAAATAAATGCAAGTGCATCCCACAATTTGCAAGACAGTTAATAATAAAGAGAAAAAGTTCTATGTGAGTGATGGTGCATTTGTAAAGGCAAATTCCTTCAGGGTCACTACCTACGCCTCAGTGCCGTCATCAATATTCCCGCTTGAATATTTTGACTTCATTTCACTCTACGGGCACTCGCATCTGTGGTACCGACCTTATCTAAACCAAGTCCGTACTTGAGCTAGTCGCTGGTGCCACGATAAAGTACGAAAAAGTACTTAACCAATTATAATGAAGTTTCACAAATACAGTTTAATGCTATTTACATTAGGAAAATATAAAAGTGACTCCCCTTAAAAACATTTTGCTATACATGTAAATGTGCATACATTCAAAAAGGCCTCTAATATTCCTCTGCGGGACATAGGCTTCACCCATAATACTGAGTTTGTCATAATCGCCATGCTTGGCAAGCAGTTTGGCAATCTTAGTTGTTGATGTTTGTCACAGTTGTTATGGTATATATAGTTACCTCACCTGCCAATGGAATTTTCAAAGTTTTCCCATAGTCACCTCTTATGACACCCAAGGAAAGAAAGGGAGTTAAAAGTTACATTCTCAAGCCATTTCTATGCTAGGGTGAAAACACACTTCTGGGTGCCATCTTTCAAGTATTTAATGTGGGTTGAAACTGGGTAGAGTTTGTCACCTTCTCTAGTGCATGACTGAACTGTCATGCACTGTATTGGTTCAAAACCAGGCTCAATTTCTACTGTTGAGCATGGTTTTGAACAAACATCTATTACAATTGACACCTTTTAAAGATGCTTGGATGTGTACCAACCCATATTTATAAATCATTTCCTAGCAAGTTGTTTCTGTGCCACTGAAAGAGAATCATCTTTCTCAGCTTACATTATGATCTGGATGATAAAATCTCACAATTTCCTTTGAAAACACAAAGTACACATGTGACTATAAATTTAAAGAGATGCAGATGAGGTATAATTGAAGAGAGACCAGGATAGTAAAAGAAGTAACAAAACTCTGGAACATTTTTGTTACCAAAGAAATAGAAGCCACCAAATTGGCATACACTAATAAAAAGTAGAAAAAATGTCACAATTCAACAAAATTATAACATATAAATCAGCCTCTGAAGTGAATGCAACCCACAACATTGTAATGCATCTATTACAATTATGTGGGATGCTGGATGTAGCTGCTATTAATGCAAATAATAATCATTAGGAAAGACAGTTTTTCAATTGGCAACCTTTTCTAGGTAAACACAATATAAGATAACATCATGAGAGACAACCTGTACAATATTGCAGTCAATGGATATATAGTCAGGGGACACGGGACCTTTTTTGTTTTTTGGAGAGGCTAATATTCAACTGGATGTTTGGTAGGCTGTATAGAATAGACATGCCCATATATTTTTTTATATCTCAAATCTGTAAACCTTTAGTGCCTACATTAAAAAACTAGTTCTAGTTGTTATGTAAAATGTAGTGATTGCACAAAAGAAAAGAATGACAAAACAAAAAAAAAGAAAAGAATGAAAAAATCACATATTCGGTCTTTGGATAACCAACATGAATGAAGAATCAAGATTCCAAGAGGCCCACACACCCCCCTCCCTCAATTCTGGGGGAGGAGGGCACTCTAAGGGAGGCAATGCATCTGCTAAGCCTCTGGTATTGCGAGTATTCATGGGCGGCGGTAATCACTAACCATCATGTGAGCTACCTGCTCGTTTACCACCTTTTTTCTATAAAAAAAAAATTATCCAATAATTTGACAGAAGTGAAGTAGGTTAGTTTGAAATTTGGTAATTTGTTCTCTCTGGCTACCCTGACAAGGATTATGCATGTAGATATAATAGTAACAATATTTATAAATAAGTTAGTAAACATTAAATTACAAAATTAAGTCATAGTTATGATAGAAATTAAGTCATAGTCATGAGTGGTTGGCTGAATCGGCATTTCGAATCCGAGACCTGAGTCCAATCCCCAGGTTCATACCATTGGTTTTTTTCAAAAACTTATGTATGATTATATCATTGGCTTGGACATAAAGACGGCGATGGGCTCACCCCCAGTCACATTGTCCCGAAAATATCTTTGTCGGAAGATGGGTTGAAGGGACTTAATTGTCTAGACTAGACCTCTGTTTACCCCTGTCTTGGGAATGGCGTGAAGATATTTTTTTTTGTATAAATAACAGTTTTACTTTACTTATTATGTAGGTCACAATATTGTAGTTACACATTTTGTGGGTAGTTAATATATACAAGATCTTTAAAAATAATGTTGACATAACATGTTTTGTACAAGCTCTGGGTTGAAAGGACTAATTTGTTGATACCTTCTACTAGCCCTGAAATGGGAAATGTGTATTTAAGCAAGCTTACATTTTAAGGTACCATACCTTTCTTTTTTGCAATTTCCATATCACCCATGAAATTTTGGGAGACGAAACAAGAATCTTCCTTTACCTGGTTAATAACATAAGTCTCATCCATTACATTTAATTGTCTGTAGGATAATATTTCTTTTAAATGATTTGTCAACACCTTACCACCTACATCAATTCTTCTAATGCCTTCTTTGTATTTCTTTCCTTTGATATAAGGAACTATGTAAGTGTAGCTATACCCAGAATCAACAACCAATGTACTTTCATTGCTATTTATTTTTCTATAATGATATTCTGCTAAATCAGTAGCATTTATTCTTAAAAGCGATTGGCATTCATATTCTTCAAAGAAAATTTCTGTCATAGCTTCTTGTATAGAGGAAAAATTAAATAAAGGTTCTGTTATTATAAGAGGAACGTCGCTAAAATTTACTGGACAACATTCTTTGCTAAATATATAATCCCACACTGTCTTTTGCGTATCCCAATTAACAAGAAAGCCCTTTTGGAAAGGTAATATGTAAAAAAGGCCTGATGCATCCCTACATTCGTCAATTTGAGATCCAATAAAAGGGCGACGACGTTCAGACTTTGCTTTCATTATACAATTAGGGACTATTTTAGGCTCCATTGTGGAATAACCAACTTTAGCTGTATAGCCTCCATTATCTAAAATGTAACAAGAAGTTTCAGGCATTATTTAAATCGCAATAATGTTGATAATTATTTTCTTCCTGTTTACATTACAAATACAATAACCTAAGAGTACATTATGATTACAGATAATACAAACATTAAGATAGATTACGAAGATGTCCTTATCGATACATCCCCCATAGAGTATACTGATATAAATATAGGGAATATTACCTACGCAAAAAAAGTATGCACATGCAACCAACAAATTAATAGTTACCAGATGTAAGGAAAAATTTACGTCAAAAAGGCAGTAAAAATATATTTAATTTTACAAAACTTGTTAACTACATTACTTAACAAAATCATTAAATTACGATAATCATACAGCCCTTTTCTACATGATACCAAGGAAGCTATCTGAATTTCCATGTTGAATGGTTAGACGAGAATCGAGAAAACAAGCAGCCCTTTTTTCATGAGCGGCTTAGACCAGTTTTGGGTACAATTATCTACAAATGGAAAAAATACACTACTTTTTACACTTTTTCTTTGGGTACTAGCACCTACTGAGTGTAAGGTAAAGGCATATTGGTCCAAGAGATACCTCATCTGTCAACATCATTGCCATATACGATCATGATGATGATAGAGCATCAATAATTTGTCACTGTTTCGTATTTAATAAGAAACACTATATATTACTTATTGTACTTTATACAAGAAATATTTAAAATTAAGAAACGCTATAATAAGTAGTTAATTTCCTCTATAAAACAATTTCAAACCTCTTCAATTTGGCGGCCTATGGTTTTATTCACCTCTTTGCATAAATTATTTATTACCGTTAAATACACACCTACTTCTAAAATAGTTTCCAGAAACTCAAAAACCTATGTATAGGAGCGCTGAGTCGCTGGGTGATCGGAATTCAAGTTTAGAGACCCGAATTCGAATATTTTAATTTTACAAAACTTGTTAACTACATTACTTAACAAAATCATTAAATTACGATAATCATACAGCCCTTTTCTACATGATACCAAGGAAGCTATCTGAATTTCCATGTTGAATGGTTAGACGAGAATCGAGAAAACAAGCAGCCCTTTTTTCATGAGCGGCTTAGACCAGTTTTGGGTACAATTATCTACAAATGGAAAAAATACACTACTTTTTACACTTTTTCTTTGGGTACTAGCACCTACTGAGTGTAAGGTAAAGGCATATTGGTCCAAGAGATACCTCATCTGTCAACATCATTGCCATATACGATCATGATGATGATAGAGCATCAATAATTTGTCACTGTTTCGTATTTAATAAGAAACACTATATATTACTTATTGTACTTTATACAAGAAATATTTAAAATTAAGAAACGCTATAATAAGTAGTTAATTTCCTCTATAAAACAATTTCAAACCTCTTCAATTTGGCGGCCTATGGTTTTATTCACCTCTTTGCATAAATTATTTATTACCGTTAAATACACACCTACTTCTAAAATAGTTTCCAGAAACTCAAAAACCTATGTATAGGAGCGCTGAGTCGCTGGGTGATCGGAATTCAAGTTTAGAGACCCGAATTCGAATATTTTAATTTTTTATGTAATATTTATTATACATATCTTTAGGAAAACCCCCCTGGTACGAGCCTTGGGGTTCGTACCGTGTGGTAACGGTGTAAGAATATTTTCACTCCCTTTCTTCCCGTGGGTGTCGTCAGAGGCAACAAAGGAAAACAGCACAGAATATCGTTATGGCAATCTATAGATGGCGCGATAACCATCCCTAAAAATATCAGACCAAAATAGTCAGACCGAAGATGGGCAGCAGCGTCTGAGATGCGAGTGGTCTGCTACTGCGATCGCCAATTCGATTGCAAAGCGTAGCGATTGTGAAAAATCCTCCCTATGGGAGAGGCCTATGCCCTGCAGTGGATTTTAACAGACCGTTATGTATGTATGTATTTATGTTGGGGATCGAACTCAGGTCTCTTAATTCGGATTCCGATCACCCAATCACTCAGCAGTCGTGACTTATATATTATATAGATTTTATATCACCTGTCTCATTGTCCCAAAAACGTCTTCAGTGGATGGTGGATCGAAAGGACTTAGTTATCTAGACTTCTTTCGACCCCAGTATTGGGAATGGCGGAGATATTTATATTTTTATAAAATGTAATTGAAATACGTAACGAGGATACCCTTGGCTGTTGTACATAATTTATTTTCATCTATTCTACTGTTAATTGCACTGAAGGAAACAGCTACAGGTATACAAAATTTTATTATTTTACTTATAGCTTTTTTTAATATTCATATCAATATTTAAAATATATCTATGTTCATGGTGAGCATAGACTTTTTTGATTCGAAAATTAAATATTTTAAAAATTTGTTTTCGTGGAGTATATTATCTATGACTCCATATTTAAACTTTAAACATAACTTTAAATTTTAAAATTATATTATAAGAACATAATAAAAGAATCATAACTGTCAACCAATTGTAAAAATTAATTTATACTGTAATAATTATTTATTCATACAATAATCATACAACAATTATTGTAAATTCTTCTTACTAACACAATAAGTGCAGAAACTTCATGATGTGATCAAGGCCAGGAAATATTAAATTCAAATATTGGCGTCAAACTTTTGTAAATTCTTCTTACTAACACAATAAGTGCAGAAACGTCATGATGTGATCAAGGCCAGGAAATATTAAATTCAAATATTGGCGTCAAACTTTTGTACTCAATAGTATTTTTATAGGGACGGTAGTATTTCCGAGAAAATATTATTACATTTGAATAAAATATTATAAAATAAATATCTTCACGCAATTCCCAATACAGGGGTAGACAGAGGTCTAGTCTAGACAATTAAGTCCCTTTGACCCACATTCCACCGAAGATATTTTCGGGACAACGTGACAGGTTGTGAGCCCGTCGCCGTCTTTATGTCGAAGTCAACGATGTAATTCGTACATAAGTTTTTGAAAAACTCATTGGTACTACCACCTGGAGATCGAACTCGGGTCTCTTGACTCGGAATTCCGACCACCCAACCACTCGGCTATCGTGACTTATAAAAGATTATATATTAAATTAAATTAATTATTAAATAAAATAAAAAAAGTTCAACATTTCGGGAGTGCCAACTGAAGTGGAAACTTATTTTACCACGTCAGACATTATTAGATGGGTTACTACCCATTAGAGTTACTGGGTTTTGAATGGTATTTTTTTAATTATTAGAAACTTTAAAATACATCATCAAACATTTTCATTTTTTCATGTACACATCTACATCAAAAATACAAAATACATCATCATTTACATTTTATGAATCATCGTTAAAAATGTTGACAACTCTTTTATCTTTATCATCGTCATATAAAATTATTACATTGTAAAATAGAAACTATAGGTTCATGGTAACTAAAATAGGTAATAAACAAATTTGAACAAGTTATTTAAATATCTAATATAATATAGAATGTTATATTATATTAATATATAACATAATATATTATGATACATGTCGCGGTCTGCTATATATATATGTATATATATATATATATATATATATATATATATATATATATATATATATATATATATATATGTATATATATATATATATATATATATATATATATATATATATATATATATATATATATATATATATATATATATATATATATATATATATATATATATATATATATATATATATATATATATATATATATATATATATATATATATATATATATATGTATATATATATATATATATATATATATATATATATATATATATATATATATATATATATATATATATATATATATATATATATATATATATTCGAATTTCGAATTGTTCATGAAAATAAAACTACAAATTTTACTCATTATTAAATATGGAGTGGACGCTTAAAGAAGTCCGTGTTGCAGTTATTGCGTTGCATCGTTGCGGTTACGCGCCAATTCAAGTTTTTGACATACTGAAAAATTTGAATATAACCAAAAGATTCGTTTATCGTACCATCAAACGATACAATAAATACTCTAGTGTAGATGACAGGTCAAGAAGTGATCGCCCTCGGTCTGTTAGGACTCCAGCAGTGATAAAAGCTGTGAAGGCTCGAATTCAAAGAAATCCCAAACGTCAGCGGAAATTGTTGGCCCTTGCCAACATGATGGGGTTAAGCAGAACCACGGTGAAAAGGGTGTTAAATGAAGACTTAGGGCTTCGGGCATATCGAAGAAAAACAGGACATTGAATACTCTTCTAATGGACCTGAGACTGAAGAAATGCCGCGCTTTGTTTAAGCGCTACGCGGGAAAAAAATATTGGGATGAAAATTTTTTTACCGTAGAAGAGAGCTACAACAAACAAAATGATAAGGTGTACGCACACAATAGTGAAGAAGCGAGCAACCGTATTCTGCGTGTCCTACGAGGTCATTTTACATCCGCGCTCATGATATTGTTGGGAATTTCTTATTGGGGCTTTACAGAGGTACATTTTTGCGAGAAAGGTGTAAAAACGAATGCAGTTGTGTATCAAAATACAGTCCTGACGAACCTTGTGGAACCTGTTTCTCATACCATGTTCAATAACAAGCACTGAGTATTCCAACAAGATTCGGCGCCAGCTCATAGAGCGAAGAGCACACAAGACTGGCTGGCGGCTAGTGAAATCGACTTCATCGGGCACGAAGACTGGCCCTCCTCCAGTCCAGATTTGAATCCGTTAGATTACAAGATATGGCAACACTTGGAGGAAAAGGCGTGTTCAAAGCCTCATCCCAATTTGGAGTCACTCAAGACATCCTTGGTTAGGCAGCCGCCGATATTGACATGGACCTCGTTCGTGCTGCGATAGACGACTGGCCGCACAGATTGAAGGCCTGTATTCAAAATCACGGAGGTCATTTTGAATAAAATTTAGTGTCATAAGAATCTATGTTTTGTTAAGTTCATTTTGGTATATAAATAGTTACATAATGAATAAACTTGTTTTAATTATTTTTGGTTAAACATGTGACAGAATTTATGACTGACTAGGTATATATAGCTGCGTCTCGGAAACGTTTCGCGAGATTTTATTTCATTTAAAAATATGCGTACCGCCCTAAAAGTAGTTTTCGCTTCAAAAAACATTTAAAAATACAATATCATGAAGAAACTTTCTCGAGAGGCAGCTTGGTGCAAACAAACAGAGAACATCCCGGCGACGGACCAACGGCAGTCAATCCAGGTACCAACTAAAAACACGAATTTCATATAATAAAATATGCAGCATTAGCCAGATTCCGGCCTGCCGTTGAGCTATTGTCGTAAACCAACTCCAGACACAAGCATTACAGCTTAGTCGCAGTGCTTCACAGGAATACTAGTAATGTTATTTGGCATTGCTAGTATTTATTAAAAAAAATATCGAATCCATAATCTATTAAATGAAACAGAAATAGCAGACCATAGTGTATGTACGGTCGTCGTCGTAACTTTGTCGCGGATTATCCGCCTTTTCTGTCAGCAATCGTATCATTTCATCGGTGATACCTTTTTCTTGCTTTGCGAGATGCATCACATCATCGATTGTGTGCAACAGTATATACTTTGAAGATCCAGATTCCGACAGCCATATGTGGTTCTTGCTCCTAGTGACGACATCTAAGGGGTCTGAGAGATCCATATGTCTGTCGAGGTGAGCAGCTACATTAAAACAAAAAATATCAACATTAGTAAAATATTAATTAGTTTTGGTTATGTGAAAGAACAAAAATGTTGACAATGTGTAAGAAATGTATAAATGATATGTAATAATATTCTATTTCTAAAAAAACAAAATACTATCAATCTATTAAAAGAAAGAAAAATGGTAGCTTGGTACCTAAGAAAATAGAGTATAACTAAGATGAATATTCCGACAAACCAGATATGGACCCGGAAACATACAGACTTACCAAGGAAACATTTCTACACAATTTGTAGAAAACATACAATAATTCAAAGTGAAAGCGGGGAATGGTTGGAGTTAAGAAAAATCTTTTAACAACATCAAACTTTCAGGATGGTTAAAATATTAAAATAAATAAATAAATATCTTCACGCAATTCCCAATACAGGGGTAGACAGAGGTCAAGTCTAGACAATTAAGTCCCTTTGACCCACCTTCCACCGAAGATATTTTCGGGACAACGTGACAGGTGGTGAGCCCGTCGCCGCCTTTATTTCCAAGCCAACGATGAAATTCGTACATAAGTTTTTGAAAAACTCATTGGTACTGCCACCTGGGGATCGAACTCTCGACTCGACATTCCGACCACCCAACAACTCGGCTATCGTGACTTATTAATAACAAAAAGTTGTGCTAATATGGTCAAAAACATGTAGTGCAGACCAAACGTGTGTCATAAATAAGTCATGGGAAAAAATAAGCTTTGTAGCAACTGACTTAAGGAAATTAAAAAAAAATCAATATGGCCTTTTTATCAATAAAGGTACCCATTTTTAGGGGCATCACCAGATGGAATAACGGAAGCAGGAAATATGGTTATAGAAGTAAAGTAAAGCGGGACGAAAAATACATTTTTAGCGTTTACATATAAAGACCGGGAAAGTGAATCCAAATTCAGATTTTCATTCAAATCCAGGGCCAACTGCATGTTTGTAATATTCAAAAATGTTGACTGGCAGTTTGGTATGAAGCAAATAAAATTAAAACTGAATTAATTTTAAAAGATGATCAGTTCTTGGAAAATAAACATGGAACCCAATTTATTACCTTTTTGATGACTGTATTTTACTAGAACTTATTGATTCTCGGGACATCACCAATGAGCCCATAAGAGAACCTAAATATTTTATTGCACTAAAACACAATACTATCAAAACGAGATGCATAGATCCCGCTCTTGCGCAACAGGAATTACAACACGCCTAGACGTTTCGAGGTTACATCTCGAAAAGATTTTTATGATCTGAAATTCGTAATTAGACTAAAAATCTTTTTTCTTTTTCTATATATTATCTTATAACTTCTTCATAGCTATATATTAAGAGAATTTACGAAATCTATTACTATTATATTTATTATTAGTACTGAGGAAGTTTTCACTTCAAAAAATCAACAGTTCATACATTATTCTGAGCGCTGTTACAATGAACAACAAGCCGATATAAAACTTTCTAAACTTTATTATTTTCACTTTTCCTTTTTAAAGCATTCATTTAACTCACCACTTGGTAAATTACGTTCCTTAAGAATATCTTCTAATACAGGATTGTTAGCGATTCGGTTATACTTGTAAGCAAACTCATGTAGTGTAGAATACGTCTGAGACACGTAGTCTGACTCTTTTTCACAGGCACCCTTGAAGTCATCTGTATCTACCGACCATGCCAGGACCCCTCCGAGATTGTATTCCACGGCTTTCCTATGATATAACATCTATAATTAACGAATATCAGGTAGTATACTCGTAATACAATATTTATCATCTACTACGGTACAAGATACGTATGTACTGAGCGAGGCTGAAAATTGATATTTTCGTTGTTCTGCTATCTTTTTGCTGACCTCGCTAGCAAGCCAATATTTAGTTAGAACAACATCAGTAGGATCCGTTAGTATATCATAAATGTATACAGAATTAAAGTTTACTCACTTGACTTTAAGTGCAATAGACCTGGCATCGTCATAGGTAATCACTCGCTCTCCATCGCGAAGGTAAGGAGTAGAAGTCTTTTGATGCCAGTGCCGCGTCCAACTTGACGATGGATCATTTAATTCTTTACATATCTAAGAAAAATTGCCGCGTATAGACATATTAATACTTAAATATAAAATTTTAAAATGAAGAAAATCCTGTTGATTTTTGAAATTTTATACAATAGAAAAAAAATATTAAAATTCACTGACAAATGTGTGTCATATACAAACGTGTTTTAGCCCAGAACCCTTAGACCTTTTCACAAGCCTTTCTCCTTATCGCCTCGCCACTACTCATTTCTGCCGCCAGTAAAACATTGGTGGTTTTTTTTTATAGGAAAAGGGAGGCAAACGAGCAGGTGGCTCACGTGATGGTAAGTGATTACCGCCGCCCATGAACACCCGCAATACCAGAGGCTTAGCAGATGCGTTGCTTCCCTTAGAGTGCCCCCCTCCCCCATAATTGGGGGAGGAGGTTGTGTGGGCCACCGGTTACCTGCACTCACCAGACGAAACGCAGAAGTTTGTTAGACTTCTACTTTACGCCGGTATTCTGTGAGGTCGTGGTACTTCCCCGGTCGAGCCGGCCCATTCATGCACAACGAAAGTTTATGCGTGGCTCTACCACTGTGGTTTTTCGGTTTGTAAGGTACAAAAACCCAGTCAGAAAATAATTAAATTACATCATAGTGTAGATGTACTTAAGAGTCTTCTTGTTTGTAAATAGCCATGAGATACAGTTGTTATTTATCTTTCAGTCAGTTGTCATTCAGGTGAATTTTTACTTTGTTTATCGCCGTTTTAATAAAAACAAAATTCGGAAAAGATCTAGAAATTTAAAAATTATACACAGACATTCAATCCCATGTAATGGCGCGTAAAAAAGTTTTTAAAACAAAATTTTTATAAGAGGTAATTTGTATTTTTGATATATTTTAGTTATTTAATCGTGTCCAGGAAAAGTAGACAGAAAGCACTATAATGTTAAGACATCTGATCACCACAATAGAAATAGTAAATTAAATTGACAGTTTGAAAACTTCATAATCGTTGACGTGATCGTTGGTGCGACCATAATACGGTTTTCGAATGACTTGAGAAGTGTATGTATTTCAAAATCAACTATCACTCTTTTGTAGCTTTGTAGGTATTTTCTTACTTTCAATATTGAGACTGAAAATAAAAATATAAAAAAACCAAATAGGCCGAAGGGAAATTGAAAAAGTTCTTTACTTCTTTGCAAATTTCAATGGTCTATTGTTCTATTTCCATAACAGTTTGTAATATTTTATGTTCTAATTTATCATCGGGTTATTACTCTTTTATACAATTACTCTTTTGTTTAAAACTTTTCTTAATCTTATTACCTCATTGTATCCTAAGAATCCTTCTTCTTTCGTATAAGGTCCATCGAAAGTATTAGATGTTATTTTTGTGACACCAAATTCAATTTCAGGTGTTTCTGGTTCTTCGACGATGAAAGCAAGACCGAAGAAAGGCAATCCCAGAATAATTTTTTCAGGAAACACTCCTTGGGATAAGAGGTATTTAATTGAGTAGTCCTGTGAATTGACTTTAATAAGTAAACATTGAATATCAATACAATTTTATTCAATAATTAAATATTACCAATGAAATGACAGTTTCTAATCCCATAGATCAGAAATAATGTTTATTAGTCTTATCTCAAAATTAATATTTTTATAAGGTCATCATCATCATGTAAAATGATCATAGAAAAGTTCACTGCAAATTATAGGTATCTCCCGTACGTGAAGGTTTGCTTTAATGGCCCCTTTGACAAGCGGATTAGCAATACAATCTAGCGACTTAGTTGCTGCTGCCCGTCATAAGTCAGCCGTATTTTGGTTTAATGTTTTCCGAAAAGGTATTATTTTATAGCGCCATCTGTCTGTAACCAGTTGTATTTCAAAGGTTTTTCCCTCAGTCTTATCTTACGAGTATTGCAATATCTCTATTCGACTATGAAGGAATCTTAATAGTCCTCACTATTAAGATTACAGAAATACAGATCTTGACATAATTTTGTGGTAGTTAATTGACTCAGGCGTTACTTTGCGGAAATGTAAAGTTGTAATTGATAATTACAACGCAGCGCATGCAAATTTGCATGCGGAATGGTGCGAGGTAATTATCAATAACAACTTTATAATTTTGTGGTTAAAGCTGAGTACAAGTATCCATTACTTGGATCGAGGTCTAGAGTTGTATAACTATTTTGAGTTACATCTGATAAGGTAAAGATGAAGTGAGTCAAATGATTGACAAAGTGAGCCGTTGCAGTTCTCTATTTTAACGGTTCACTAATATCTCCAGTGCACTTGGCGGAAATCTTTATCGAAACCAACCTGGAAGACGTTGAATTGATTTTCATAACGCACGTACCTCATCACCATCACCTAGATTAGATTAAGATGTAGTTGGACACTTGTATTCGTTGTGGACATTGTATATTTTGCAGTAAAAGATTTTTGCGGTGGCGGCTGGGTCTAACGTCTGACTAGTTTTATGACTACTGAAGGAAGTTATCAATTTGAAACGTACTAAAACTTCGTCTCCGGTTAATAATCTATTGTGACTTCCAAACAAATATAGAACATTTAATAAGCTTATGAATGTTTTTCCATGCATTTATCCGAATAAACTAATTAAATTGTAATGCAAGACTTTATATTTCGATAAATTTATGAACTTTGTTACATCGACTTGTTTTAAATTTGATAAGCTCTGTGATTTGATTTCGAGTTGCAATTAGTGATAACTATCTATAGAATAAGACTTTCGGACTATAGGACTACTCACGTAGTAAAATTGTTTTTCAATTTAAATCAATATCATTCAATCTTTAATTTAATACTTACAACATTTTCTTCGTCGTCCTCGTTTATACCATAAAGAGGAGCGTTAACACCAATAACTTCTTCCCAAGTCCCATGATAGTCATAACAAAGAATGTTAAAATAATCTAAATAGCGGTTTAATTCTGGAAAGTCGTAGGCAGAATCCAAAGCGTATTTCGAAGCCCCTAACGCCGCCATCAGAATAAAAGAATCATGAGTAAAGGCTTCTTTCAGTTCCTAAAAAAGTTCTTTTATCTTTTATAAAATGGTTATAAAATTTAGTAAACAGTACAATTATGCAAATTAGTTATGTAAGATTACGTTACATTTGGCAATCAACAAACATGTTAGTACCTTTATTAATGAAACAAAATTCGGCCTATCTTCAGGTACCTCGTCTCTTACAACAGGGTACTTCCAATGCATGTCTAATCCATCAAATTTGTGGCGCCTGAAATAAAATGATATTGTTTTAGATGTTTGTTAACATCAATATTATAATAAATATGATAGTGTCAAAATATAAAATTAAGTAAATTTTGTGGTAGTTAATTGACTCAGGCGTTACTTTGCGGAAATGTAAAGTTGTAATTGATAATTATAACGCAGCGCATGCAAATTTGCATGCGGAATGGTGCGAGTAATTATCAATAACAACTTTATAATTTTGTGGTTAAAGCTGAGTACAAGTATCCATTACTTGGATCGAGGTCTAGAGTTGTATAACTATTTTGAGTTACATCTGATAAGGTAAAGATGAAGTGAGTCAAATGATTGACAAAGTGAGCCGTTGCAGTTCTCTATTTTAACGGTTCACTAATATCTCCAGTGCACTTGGCGGAAATCTTTATCGAAACCAACCTGGAAGACGTTGAATTGATTTTCATAACGCACGTACCTCATCACCATCACCTAGATTAGATTAAGATGTAGTTGACACTTGTATTCGTTGTGGACATTGTATATTTTGCAGTAAAAGATTTTGCGGTGGCGGCTGGGTCTAACGTCTGACTAGTTTTATGACTACTGAAGGAAGTTATCAATTTGAAACGTACTAAAACATCGTCTCCGGTTAATAATCTATTGTGACTTCCAAACAAATATAGAACATTTAATAAGCTTATGAATGTTTTTCCATGCATTTATCCGAATAAACTAATTAAATTGTAATGCAAGACTTTATATTTCGATAAATTTATGAACTTTGTTACATCGACTTGTTTTAAATTTGATAAGCTCTGTGATTTGATTTCGAGTTGCAATTAGTGATAACTATCTATAGAATAAGACTTTCGGACTATAGGACTACTCACGTAGTAAAATTGTTTTTCAATTTAAATCAATATCATTCAATCTTTAATTTAATACTTACAACATTTTCTTCGTCGTCCTCGTTTATACCATAAAGAGGAGCGTTAACACCAATAACTTCTTCCCAAGTCCCATGATAGTCATAACAAAGAATGTTAAAATAATCTAAATAGCGGTTTAATTCTGGAAAGTCGTAGGCAGAATCCAAAGCGTATTTCGAAGCCCCTAACGCCGCCATCAGAATAAAAGAATCATGAGTAAAGGCTTCTTTCAGTTCCTAAAAAAGTTCTTTTATCTTTTATAAAATGGTTATAAAATTTAGTAAACAGTACAATTATGCAAATTAGTTATGTAAGATTACGTTACATTTGGCAATCAACAAACATGTTAGTACCTTTATTAATGAAACAAAATTCGGCCTATCTTCAGGTACCTCGTCTCTTACAACAGGGTACTTCCAATGCATGTCTAATCCATCAAATTTGTGGCGCCTGAAATAAAATGATATTGTTTTAGATGTTTGTTAACATCAATATTATAATAAATATGATAGTGTCAAAATATAAAATTAAGTAAATTTAGTGAAAAAAGTTTAATACTTCAAATGCGTATTTGTATTTTAATAGCATTAATTTAATTTCAAACTATAAACGTTTATATATGCGATAATAGCTAAAAAAGGAGGACAGGACGGATCGTCAAATTATCACCTGACCTGACCGGCTATGAGCGTTTTATTCCGAATATATGTGAATTTTATGTAAAAGAGTGGAGCAGGTCAGTTATCAAGAAATATGATTTTAGCATTCATATGGATGATTCATATCATGCACAATATTATTATAACTAGAAGAGTTTCATGATACAAATATATTTTTATGTATTTTATTTGACGGCCCTTATTAAACCTAGACCCTATTTAACCTAGCTAGATAACTTGTGTCCTTAGTGACCCGGCCTTAGAAACAAAGAGTTGCAGGCTGATGTTTAAATGAGCAAGTTTTTCTGTTATTACCATCCATCTGCATTATATTATCCATCT
The DNA here is from genome assembly GCA_029286605.1 of Sericinus montela. Taxonomy (NCBI): domain Eukaryota; kingdom Metazoa; phylum Arthropoda; class Insecta; order Lepidoptera; family Papilionidae; genus Sericinus; species Sericinus montela. Next base: position 6,887,845 of record JAGSMR010000034.1, on the reverse strand, counting down.
TCAGAATGGAATCTCGCCAAAAGCAGCAGTGCTACCGGGCCTGGGTTAAAGCATCGGCGTCTCGATTCAAAACTAGCGTTATTAAGAAGGAGTATAACTCTGCCGCCAGGTCCTTCAAAGAGTAATTGCTGCGGCAAAGTCCGAGCACATTGGCAGAATTGGCGAGAAACTAGTTCATCTTCCTTCGGGAGCTCGTGCGTTCTGGTCCCTCGCCAAGGCTGTCCAAGGATTTCAGTCAGCCATCACTACCATTTCTGCACAGGAGGACACTTTTTGCGTCCAACTCGATGATAGGGGAACTCTCAGACCGACCGCTCAGATCCGGGTAACTACAGACCGATCGCCATCACTTCCTTGTTCTCCAAAATAATGGAGTCCATTATAAACTGTCAGCTCTTGAGGTAGTTCGAGGAGCTCCAGTTGATCAATGACCGCCAGTACGGCTTCCGACGGGGTCGCTCGGCTGATGATCTTCTTGTGTACCTCAGTCATCGAAGGGCGGAGGAAGTAGAGAGCAAGGGTGAGGCCCTGGCAGTTAGTTTGGACATAGCGAAAGCCTTTGATCGGGTATGGCACAAAGCGCTTCTCTCAAAGCTTCCGTCATATGGGCTTCCCGAGAAATTTTGTCATTGGGTCACTAATTTTCTCATAGACCGGAGCATCAAGGTCGTAGTTGACGGTGCATGCTCGGACCCCAAGTCGGTGAACGCTGGTGTCCCACAAGGCTGTGTGCTATCGCCAACCCTGTTTCTTCTGCATATCAATGATTTGTTACAAATTAGTTACATCCATTACTATGCAGATGACAGCACTGATGATGCCCTATATACCGGCCATGCCAATATTTCTCGGGAACACGTCAACGAGTACCGGAACAAACTTGTGTCTGAAGTCGAGATTTTGTTAGATAAAATCCCGGACTGGGGCCAACTAAATTTAGTCCAGTTCAACCCTTAGAAGTCACAAGTTTACGCGTTACCCGCTAAAAGAAACCCTTCGTCGTATCACCTCGTTTTGAGAGCACTACCCTAGTTGCCTCAGCCAGCATCTGAATCCTTGGCGTCGACATATCGAGCAACGTTCAGTTTCGCGGTCATTTGGAAGGAAGACCAAATTGGCCTCTCAAAGCTTGGCGTGCTCAGTAGAGCGCAACAGTACTTCATGCCGGCCCACCGTTTGCAACTTTATAAGGCGCAGGTCCGGCTGCACATGGAGTACTGTTGTCATTTCAAGTGGGGGCACCCCAGTGTCAGCTCCTTCCATTTGACCGTATCCAAAGAAGAGGGGCTCGAATTGTCGACGACCATACTCTATCCGATCAGCTAGATCCCCTGGCTTTGTTGTGACATTGTATATTTTGCAGTAAAAGATTTTTGCGGTGGCGGCTGGGTCTAACGTCTGACTAGTTTTATGACTACTGAAGGAAGTTATCAATTTGAAACGTACTAAAACATCGTCTCCGGTTAATAATCTATTGTGACTTCCAAACAAATATAGAACATTTAATAAGCTTATGAATGTTTTTCCATGCATTTATCCGAATAAACTAATTAAATTGTAATGCAAGACTTTATATTTCGATAAATTTATGAACTTTGTTACATCGACTTGTTTTAAATTTGATAAGCTCTGTGATTTGATTTCGAGTTGCAATTAGTGATAACTATCTATAGAATAAGACTTTCGGACTATAGGACTACTCACGTAGTAAAATTGTTTTTCAATTTAAATCAATATCATTCAATCTTTAATTTAATACTTACAATATTTTCTTCGTCGTCCTCGTTTATACCATAAAGAGGAGCGTTAACACCAATAACTTCTTCCCAAGTCCCATGATAGTCATAACAAAGAATGTTAAAATAATCTAAATAGCGGTTTAATTCTGGAAAGTCGTAGGCAGAATCCAAAGCGTATTTCGAAGCCCCTAACGCCGCCATCAGAATAAAAGAATCATGAGTAAAGGCTTCTTTCAGTTCCTAAAAAGTTCTTTTTATCTTTTATAAAATGGTTATAAAATTTAGTAAACAGTACAATTATGCAAATTAGTTATGTAAGATTACGTTACATTTGGCAATCAACAAACATGTTAGTACCTTTATTAATGAAACAAAATTCGGCCTATCTTCAGGTACCTCGTCTCTTACAACAGGGTACTTCCAATGCATGTCTAATCCATCAAATTTGTGGCGCCTGAAATAAAATGATATTGTTTTAGATGTTTGTTAACATCAATATTATAATAAATATGATAGTGTCAAAATATAAAATTAAGTAAATTTAGTGAAAAAAGTTTAATACTTCAAATGCGTATTTGTATTTTAATAGCATTAATTTAATTTCAAACTATAAACGTTTATATATGCGATAATAGCTAAAAAAGGAGGACAGGACGGATCGTCAAATTATCACCTGACCTGACCGGCTATGAGCGTTTTATTCCGAATATATGTGAATTTTATGTAAAAAGAGTGGAGCAGGTCAGTTATCAAGAAATATGATTTTAGCATTCATATGGATGATTCATATCATGCACAATATTATTATAACTAGAAGAGTTTCCGCGATACAAATATATTTTTATGTATTTTATTTGACGGCCCTTATTAAACCTAGACCCTATTTAACCTAGCTAGATAACTTGTGTCCTTAGTGACCCGGCCTTAGAAACAAAGAGTTGCAGGCTGATGTTTAAATGAGCAAGTTTTTCTGTTATTACCATCCATCTGCATTATATTATCCATCTTCAGAATGGAATCTCGCCAAAAGCAGCAGTGCTACCGGGCCTGGGTTAAAGCATCGGCGTCTCGGGATTCAAAAACTAGCGTTATTAAGAAGGAGTATAACTCTGCCGCCAGGTCCTTCAAAAGAGTAATTGCTGCGGCAAAGTCCGAGCACATTGGCAGAATTGGCGAGAAACTAGTTCATCTTCCTTCGGGAACTCGTGCGTTCTGGTCCCTCGCCAAGGCTGTCCAAGGGGATTTCAGTCAGCCATCACTACCATTTCTGCACAGGGAGGACACTTTTTTTGCGTCCAACTCGATGATAGGGGGAACTCTCAGACCGACCGCTCAGATCCGGGTAACTACAGACCGATCGCCATCACTTCCTTGTTCTCCAAAATAATGGAGTCCATTATAAACTGTCAGCTCTTGAGGTAGTTCGAGGAGCTCCAGTTGATCAATGACCGCCAGTAAGGCTTCCGACGGGGTCGCTCGGCTGATGATCTTCTTGTGTACCTCAGTCATCGAAGGGCGGAGGAAGTAGAGAGCAAGGGTGAGGCCCTGGCAGTTAGTTTGGACATAGCGAAAGCCTTTGATCGGGTATGGCACAAAGCGCTTCTCTCAAAGCTTCCGTCATATGGGCTTCCCGAGAAATTTTGTCATTGGGTCACTAATTTTCTCACAGACCGGAGCATCAAGGTCGTAGTTGACGGTGCATGCTCGGGACCCCAAGTCGGTGAACGCTGGTGTCCCACAAGGCTGTGTGCTATCGCCAACCCTGTTTCTTCTGCATATCAATGATTTGTTACAAATTAGTTACATCCATTACTATGCAGATGACAGCACTGATGATGCCCTATATACCGGCCATGCCAATATTTCTCGGGAACACGTCAACGAGTACCGGAACAAACTTGTGTCTGAAGTCGAGATTTTGTTAGATAAAATCCCGGACTGGGGCCAACTAAATTTAGTCCAGTTCAACCCTTAGAAGTCACAAGTTTACGCGTTACCCGCTAAAAAGAAACCCTTCGTCGTATCACCTCGTTTTGAGAGCACTACCCTAGTTGCCTCAGCCAGCATCTGAATCCTTGGCGTCGACATATCGAGCAACGTTCAGTTTCGGGGTCATTTGGAAGGGAAGACCAAATTGGCCTCTCAAAAGCTTGGCGTGCTCAGTAGAGCGCAACAGTACTTCATGCCGGCCCACCGTTTGCAACTTTATAAGGCGCAGGTCCGGCTGCACATGGAGTACTGTTGTCATTTCTGGGCGGGGGCACCCCAGTGTCAGCTCCTTCCATTTGACCGTATCCAAAGAAGAGGGGCTCGAATTGTCGACGACCATACTCTATCCGATCAGCTAGATCCCCTGGCTTTGTTGTTACATTGTACATCTCTTACATGTTACATCTCTTTGCAATTTCTACAAGATCTACTACGGGGAGTGCTCCGAGGAATTGTTCGGATTAATCCCAGCCGCTGAATTTCACCATCGTACCTTACGGCATAGTCAAAAATTTCATCCACACCACCTTGATGCTTGGCATTCCACCACAGTGCGTTTTTCGCGCAATTTTCTGCCATGCACTTGCACTTTGTGGAATGAGCTGCCGTCAGCGGTTTTTTCGGACCGATACGACTTAGGGACTGCAGATGTTCATGGGCGGCGGTAATCACTTACCATCACGTGTGCCACCTGCTCGTTTGCCTCCCTCTTCAAAAAAAAAAACAGTTGCAAAGACACATGAAATCCTACTTTGGCGCTGTGTGACGTGTGTACTAGTTATCGATTCTAATTTTATAAATGCTATATTAGCTCGTGTAAAGTAATAAGTAGTACTTTACTAACTTACTACAATAATCAGTCGTATTATATACGTTACCGTAGAACATTAGTGAGGCATTTAGTATGTAAATATAAATAATAAATAAATATCTTCACGCAATTTCCAATGTAGGGGTAGACAGAGGTCAGTCTGGTCAGATAGTCTAGACAATTAAGTCTCTTCGGCCCACCTTCAACCGAAGATGTTTTCGGGACAACGTGACAGGTGGTGAGCCCGTCGCCGTCGTTATGTCCAAGCCAACGATAATATAATTCGTACAAAAGTTTTTTTTTTATTTTTGAAAAGCTCATTGGTACGAGCCTGCCACCTGGGAATCGAACTCGGGTCTGTCGACTCGAAATTCCGATAAATATTTTTTTAATATTTTAAAAATACATTACATATTTTTGTATGTGCTACAGTGTTTTCAAATATAACTATTTTAATTTATTTTTAATAACACATTACAAAATTATATCTATGATCCTATACTAGATCATATTGATTTGTATTCAGGGTCTTCAGTATCAATTTTATGAATTACAAATTATGCCTCTTCAGAGCAAAAAATAAACAAAACTATATAAATGTAAGTTTACATTCTGTCATCAAACTTTAATTTCTGTCATAAAACTAAAATAAAACAAGACATTGTTTCGTATCATAATACCTGATTGCGGGAAATGTCAGAAGTTTTGCAGCCTTCGAGACAAAAAATCATCTCACTATAGTAAAACAATCAGTAACACAAACCACACTTTTCATGATACAATGTATGATGAAAAGTGTGGTTATTATCGCTATAAGCCCACCAAGTATGAAGTAAAAAGTTATTTGAATTATTAAAAGGTTTGGGGACTAAAAAGGCATCATTTACTTACTTCAAAAATTTAATTACACTTTTTATGAATATGGCTCGACAATCAGGAGTAGCGGCCATTATAGAGTATTTTGAGGTGCCTTCGTCCCAGCCGCCAACTGATATTATTATCTTTAGGTGCGGGAATTTCTCTTTTAGCTTCACTACGCTCTTGTACCCCACATTAGTGTACCCTTTTTCAAGAGAACTGTCTGAAACGTGATATGGTAGTTAGGTATATATTTTTAAAGCAGTAACTTGCATGCAATAAATAGTTGGATTTTCTCGTGATATCGGTCTTCATACAGTGAATTTTCATAAAAACATATTTTCTCCTCGAATAATCATCATGAGTCATATCTCCGAAATGTAACCTAAAATTATATTTTAATGTATGAATAATAACTAAAAAAATATAGATAAAAAATAGAGATAAACATGTCACATTTTAAGGAAATAGTTGAAAAAATATTCAAAAGGGCAATTTTTTCTTGTGAAAGGATTTCCATAGTTATCACTCGAAAAAGGACGTGACGAAAGAATAAATGACCATTTATTTTTATATTTATAACTCCAGTTATTTTAGTAATTTACCACAAGACAAATCTTTAAACGTAAATAATTCTAAGCATAAACTCGCAGCAGTCTGCAAAACACGAAAGTAATAATGTATCACAACAGCACACCAGGCTGTACAATTCGCATAATAAATAATATCTTGAATAGTTTAGTTTCCATGTCAGCTTTCTTATTCTTGTATTAACCATGCATTAAGTAAAATGGGGTATTGGAAATCGTATAGAAAGGGTCCGTGATGGGATAGGGTCTGGCGATCCCCATAGACACAAACTTATATATTTTGATTCGAAGCAGAAGACAAAACTTTTTGGGTAACAATTTTTCTTTTCTTAAAATAAACTTTTAATCCAAACTATATCGAGTCTATTCGGATGAGATTCTTTCCAGCTTACCAATACTAGTAATGGTCATTGTTTTTTCATCCAATCCGGCGAAGGAATAAATGATGTGCGTACACAATGTCGGATCCAGATCGTAGACGTCAAATTTTCCACCGCCATTTCGATAAGTAGACCATGATACATGGTAGCACATCACCTGTTTGCCATGGGTTGGCCCTGTAGGAAGAAGAAGAGAAAAATACGCTGTACCTGACCAAGCTTTTTTTGTTACAATGACTAAATTAACGAATATAGTAAAGTGCACAATTAAAAATAAATGACAAGAAGCTTTTAATTTTTACTAACAGTAAATAAAATATACTAAAATGGCATATTTTAAATGACGTTTTTCCAGTATTCTCGTAGATGTAGATTGGTAACATATGAGCTGATTTAACGCATTTTAATACTTTGTGTTGCCTCCGCGAGCTCGCAAAACGGCTGTTATGCGGTTTGGCATTTTTCAGGCGATTATGCGGGATATTCTACCATCTACGGGATATTCTACCTCTATTGCAGGTTCTTTCATTTGATTGCGTGATTAGCGGCTGCGTGTAGTCGGGGCACTCCATGTGGGTGATACCAACTTCTTGAAAATAGATAAACACTATCTTAGCTGTATGCGGGCGGGAACTGAAATGAACCTAAGTATCTAGTCATTCACAATTTCACTAATATATATTCCTGCAGTTAAAATTCCATTTCCTATCTCGACTAGCTCAGTGCGGCTTTCGGAAGATATCCGCCTTAAGATACTTTTTCTTCTATACTGGTTTGGTTATAGCGCTCTTCTGGTCTTGTGTAAATTCTTTTCCTCCTTTCATGCTTGTATAAACCAAATCTAGACTTGTCTGAAAACATAACTTGAGCAGTCTTTCAGATTACAATTGTCGTCCATAATTCTCGTTCTCTACCATAACTCAACATTGAGTTTCTGTGGTGTCTTTCTAGTTTCGCGCCATTTGCATCTTTAAGATTTAAATTTACTTCAGCCAAACGCCGCCTTACTGTATCCGTTCTCAGATTATTTTCTTTAGCTCGTAAATGATGACTTTGTCATCTTGATCAGCCTGTTCCTGGTCTTCGAAGATTGGATCCAGTTTAATGGAAACGCTGAAGTACTCGCTGTATTGTAGAAAGTGTCATCTCAATAATTCTCGTTGTATTTGGCTGCTGCTAATTTATAAGGCAGAGACACCATATTTATAATTTCTTTTAGAAGAATTCAGAATACTGGGAAAGTATAAACACAGGATTTACCTGAGGAGATCAATAAACGGCGATCATATCGCTAAAGTTAATTCTTCGAGTCAACCTTCGTATATATGAATATATTGTATGGGCTACAGCCTATATTATATATGAATAGTGACCCTTACGGAGATCCGAATTTGATCCAAGGCTGTCTAACCCCTATATTGGGAATGGCGTTAAGATATTTATTTATTTATCTTCCTTCAGACTCACATTTGACGTGTGGTGAGCCCATCGCCGACTTATTGTTCGAAAAACTCAACGGTACGAGCTCAAACTTTCCTATTTGAGATCGAATTTCACCCATCTTGATACTAATCCCGAAAGCCAAACAAGTGGTGTCCCTCGAGGCTCATTAAACAAACTGCGAAACGTTCTGTGCAAGATCGAGTGCTCTTTTTTAACTTTAGTCATGAATAGCTCCAGACATTCAAGTTAATTCAGTAAAATTGGTATTAACAAGAACATTAGTCAATGTTGATAGCACTCCTATATTCTTTAAAATCAAATCGTCTACAAAGCATCAGTCCGAAAATGTGGTGTAATTATTAAACTGCTTACATCCTTGACGCAAAATATATGATGAGAAAAGAGCAACGGTCAAGGTCAGATTTGATTACACCAACTAGTCCGTTGGTGTATAAGGTCTGACGTCGTTCGTAATTTGTAATTTTGTATATTAACACCAACAACAGAAATCAACAAAGAGAGTAATAATTGTAACTGGATTAATAAAAATTATACTTTGTAACATCTGATTTTTACATATAGTTTATGCAAATCCATCCGCTATCATAGCATGAGAGAAAAAATCGCCAAGTGTTACGATCCAAAACTTCTTTCACTTTCATGACATTCCTCATAATTCTTATACTCGCCCGTCGAAGTGGAGTCTCAACATACCTTGACTCCTCTTGTAAGATGATGTATTCTTTTCTCATTTAAGATGATATTTTTTTTTAATTTAACTATTTATAATTTTTCATAACATGGGTTTTTTTCACCCATTTGCACATATGAGGCGAGTCCCAACGATCAGTAAATACTGATCAAAGAGAACATAATCACTACGTATACTGATGATGTTGGAGGTAGTACGCAGTCGCGCTAACGTAGAGGCGGAACGCTTTTTCATAATAGTCGCGAAGTCATCTACGTGCGCTGCCGCGAACATGCCAGAAGCACTGCAACACCACGGCAGCCCCAGCGCACTATGAATGCACTTGTATTGCAGACGTAAATAACGGTATGTCGGCAAAGTGTAGCTAACTCTCAGACTGCACGTCTAGAATGACCGTGTTAATATACTCCATTGAATAAAAAAAAGTAAACTTTATAAATACAACGTATATAATTTAAATATTATACGGGACAGCCTGTTTACAAATTTTTTTCAAACGCTTGTCGACTTTCGACTTTCTTCGTCCCTACCATTCGATGTTGCTTTCGTGAGCTTATGGTGGTGATGTAGAGGACATATGGAAATTTATAAACGATAATTATTACGTATTACTCTCCAAAATAATAATAATCTCCAAGTAATCAAAAAGTATTTCTTGATAGAAGAAAAAGATAACGACTGTATTCCCCATACTGGGGTGTTCAAAGGTTTAGATACTTTCAGTCCTCTCAACAACTTTGTAACGGAGTTTATTGACGATAATGCGAGCTTGTCGGTATTTGTGTTTGTCGTGGACGAGTGGCGTAAACACCGGTTTTCAAGGTGTCGCCATCCCGAAGTCCCGGGTTCGATTCCCGGTCGGGTTAATGTAGAAAAACCACTTTCTCTACATTTTCTCGGGCCTGGGTGTTGTGTGCCTTCGTTGTTTCCGATTCCCATACCTCAAGTGCTTTAGCATCTCACATTGGGATCGGAGCAATGTATATGATGTTGTCCCTATCTATAAGTTTAAGCCAACAATACAAAATTAAAAAAAAAAACTTGTTGGTACGAGCCTTCTAGAATAGATTGATTGAACTCAACTTCAATTATTTTCATTGTTTGATTCGAATTTCAATCACCCAATCTTTGAGTTATCGTGAGTTTTTAATTTTCAGTGATGTTAATTACATAAATGTTTAAATATTTGTAACACAAATTTTAATAACATACGTTTTCACGAGTAAGAACCTAAAAACCTATATGTACTACAAAAATTTCCTTAAAGAATAAATCAAATTATTATTTATTTGGGTTTTATTTAGTATGGGCCACGTCCTTCAAAGGTTGCATGCCTGAATACCAAAATCAATATTTAACTTAAAATTATTGGTTTTCAAGGTTGGTCATATCACATTGTGGTATTTTTTTTTCAGTACCAAATGCTTTGGAAATGAGTCCGTCACTGCGCGGATTCTTTCGGTATTATATTATCATAAATATGGTTAAATTACTTACCAGTTGAATGACAATCGACAATACATACTGCTAAGATTGTAACAAACAATAAAATTCGGTCCATTATTTTAATAATTTAATTGAAAACATAAAATTTCTACGAAAATTCTGATCTGATGGAAAATTTTAATCTGAAAATAAAATATTATAAGTTAATGAATGGCCGAACATGGTCTTCCGCTATAATTTCCGTAGGGCATATCCTTGGACATGCAAATGTTCTAAATTATACGTTCCTACATAATTACTTAAAAAAGTGAAATGTTCCTGCATGTAACATGTAACGAAAACAAATACAATTAGATCCAAAAATTAATAATGGTATTTTGCGCAAATATTAACTCCGGCTGGATCTGGGGTACACGACCAGCCTTTAAGCATGCTCACCTCTTTGCCATACACAGAATTTTTATACATCCCTTGTAAAGGTTGAGTTGAATAGAATTTGTGCAAAACGGAGGTATACCGACTGGTAGAAACAATTAGCGTAAAACCAAAGATGTGAGGCCGGTGCCCAGGAAAGATTTTTTGCAAGTTTCGATATGAGTCATCACATTATATTAACATATAGAAACTAGAAAAAGTAAGGAAGGTTGTACCATTGCCTACTTCAAATTCCAAACACATGCCTTCGACTACGGATGTTCAAATGAACCGAACAAAAATATCATAGTTTAGCGATATCAGGCAACATTATACTTCCTGTGATATATAATACGCTCAGTTTAGATAAATTAGATTTGATAGATTAGTGATCAAATTATTTTATAATCTATTCTTATTGTTTAATAACTTACCCAGCTTAAAATCTTATAATAAATCTTGTGTTTTCGAAAACTGCTCGAAAATTTTGACACTAAATTAAATTAAAATTCTACAAATTTTAGCGTATACATTTTACGTCATTCGCCATCGCGTGTTATGTTTAAACTACTTTATATCTCAAATTAATTTGGCTGCTTCCAACAAATTACTCACATTCTGCGGGCTTTAATCAAACAATCACGACTAGTTTGGATCCTCATTCTTAATTATTTAAAAAACAATGTCTGAGCATGGTACAGGTTCATTCATTCCTCAGACTTACGTTATACTATATTGAGAAAATTTCCCACACTCGTAAAATTTGGCATTTTGGTGATCTGTGTACAAAAACGCCTTGCCTTTTTCATGGTTGGGTTCGAGCTCAGAACTTTACATCGCTCTTTGTTATGACCCCTACGAATAGATGGAAAGAGATGAATAGAAGATTTTCTAATGGCACATTAGAGACGATTCTGATACCAAAGAGGTTTTGTATACCTGTTACGCAAGTATTACTATTACTGACTAAATCTCGAATGCTCGCGGATTGTACACGCCTTTGCACATCTAAAATCTTCTAGCTTCTAGCAGTATTATCCAAACAGTCGAAGTCATTACAAAATAACTGAACAATGCGTATCAAGATTCGGAATACGTCGATTCCAAGGGTTTAAGCGCGAGGATTCCGTACAATTAGGTTAAAGTGCAGAGGCTGTCAAACACGCGATAACAGAGTGGTTGGGTGATCGGAATTGAAGTCATAAGACCCTTCCACCAAAGACACTTTTGGGACAACGTGACAGGAGGTGAGCCCGTCGCCGTCTTTATGTCCAAGTCAACGATATAATTCGTACATAAGATTTTTTGAAAAAACCCATTGGTACCAGCCTTAGGGACCGAACTCGGTTCTCTTGACTTCAATTCCGATCACCCAACCACACAGACCTCCCAGAAGATGTCTTTGGTGAAAGGTGGGTCAAAAGGACTTAATTATCTGGACTTCTGTCCATCCCGGTATTCGGAATGACTTTCAAATATTACTCACTGATAGTTATAATATATGAAAAACGCATTCCCAATACTGGGATAGACCGAGATCTATACAATTTAGTCCTTTCGACTCACATTTTAGTAGATTATATGACAGGTGATGCCACCCTGTGGTCGCAAATAAAATGTCTCAAAAAAAAATGTCTTAAATACTCAAACAGTATGTTTTTTTTATATGTTGAAACTACACTCTAAGTAATTAACTCTTACTTCTGCTGTGAAACCATGCTTTATGTCAAAATTCATGATTCTAGGTGAACGGGAAGTAGAGTTTTGATTTATGTGCTATTATCAATCACACACAAACGGAGGATTTTTTTGCATTAATGTAGAAGCTTAAGTTAGGCAGAGCTCCAAAGTATGGTAGATCAACGTACTTCTTTTATTTCAACTTGATGCCTCCACGCGTTCCTGAGAAAAGAAAATCGAAATCGGTTTATATAAACATTTAAAATAAGACATGCCATATTGAAACATTCCTCCTTTTTTTGAAGTAAGTAGCTTTACAAGGACTGACATAAGGGTTCCGCGATTTCCTTCTGAGGAACGGAACTTTGAAAATGATTTAAGTCAATGTTTTCTCATAATTTTTTAATTTGTAATTAAATAGTTTTTTGACAATCATATTCAAGGTAGAATCTTCAATATATTCAAATTTTATGGTCTGTGATAAACTACTCAATTAAACAAGTTTTATGTGCGATGACCAAAATTATTAGAATGAGTTTGGTTGACGCCACAGAACAGATTTAGTAGAGATGCTATGACGATGCTAGACATGTTGACGCAAACATCTAGATTTATTATACTTGCTAGAAATTATTACTGATTGTATTTGGGTGTAGTTTTTAATGTCACTTAGCGGATGAGTTTTTAAATAGAACGTGGGCCGTAACGTAATTTATTCAATTTAAATTTAATTACAACTTTTAAGAGAACTTTTTAAAAACTTCTTTTAGTGAAGTACGTATATTTTTATAATATAATAATAATGTCTTTATTGGTTCAACAATAAGTCACGATAGCCGAGTTGTTGGGTGGTGGGAATTTCGAGTCGAGAGACCCGAGTTCGATCCCCAGGTGGCAGTACCAATGAGTTTTTCAAAAACTTATGTACGAATTTCATCGTTGGCTTGGACATAAAGACGGCGACGGGCTCACCACCTGTCACGTTGTCCCGAAAATATCTTCGGTGGAAGGTGGGTCAAAGGGACTTAATTGTCTAGACTTGATCTCTGTCTACCCCTGTATTGGGAATTGCGTGAAGATATTTTTTATATTTATTTATTTATTGGTTCAACTAGGCCCACTTGTTAGTATACAAAAATAATAATAAACAAATTAATTAAGCGCTATGTTAGTATTACAAATTGAGCTAGACATTGAAAAATAAAACAAGATAACACAAAGCAATCACAATAACTGTAACAATAAGCACATTTATTTATAAAGACATATTAATTCACACAACAAGCATTTTTATAAAACGGTGAAGGATCGGTGAATCTAACTTTTCAGCTAACATTTTCAAAATACTGTTTGAGTTAGAACGCAGTCTTGCTAGTAGTGATGATGTTTTCTTTCTTAAAATGGCATAGAAGTCATCTGTTCGCTCTTGAGCAAACACACCAGAGGCTGAACAAAACCGCGGCAAACCCAACAGTATCCTAAACCCGTTATTGTATTGGACCCTAAGGGTATCCATAGCCTTATTTGTGTAATTATTCCATAGGCTTCCCGTGTAGAAAGTTTTGCAGTAAGCTTTAAATAGCGTTATTTTAGCTTCTTTACTACACCGAGAAAACTTGCGGGCCAACATGTTGCACCTTATAGCCAAGGCTCTTCGCTCACGCTCCATGTCCACATGATCACTTTTGGACACGTTATAAACTGCATTAAAACACAGGATTTAAGCAACTCTCTGATTGAGTCAGCTGTGGGACCTAGCAAAACCTTGTCGTCAGCATAGCTTAGTTAACGCAAATGCCATCCACCCAGCTGGCTGGGTGACTGGCTTCTTGCTGAGCTCCACTATCAGCTCATTTATCTAGAGGTTGAATAGCTTTGGCGAAGTAAGAAGACTTTTAACAGTGGTAGTGCCACGCATCAGCTTTAGTTGATGCATGAATCGGCCAGCTCGACCGAGGAAGTACCACGACCTCACAGAATACCGGCGTGAAGTAGAATTCTAACAAACTTCCGCGTTTCGTCTGGTGAGTGCAGGTAACCGGAGGCCCTCACACCCCTCCTCTCCCAATTCGGGTGGGGGCGGTTAGCACACTAAGGGCACCATCATAACGCATCTGCTATGCCTCTGGTATTGTGGGTGTTCATGAGCGGCGGTAATCACTTACCATCACGTGAGCCACCTGCTCCCCTTTCTATATAAAAAAAAGTCAACCCACCCTGCCTGCCTCCAAACTATACGGATCAGAGAGTCCTTTACCTCATATAACTTGGTTAGACTGATTTGCGTACCAAAATTTCATGATACTGTATAACTCCGGCTTCACGCCTGCTTGTTACATCTTTTCCCAGAGCACATCGTATGCATGCTTTTGACTCGGTCAAAAGCATTGGATGCATACGATGTGCTCTGGAAAGATCAAGGAAGCAAGCATAAACTGGAGTGTTTCGGCTAGTACGGTATTGGACTTGAAGCAGACTATCCAACACCTTCGCAATTATAGTAGCAAGCAAAATGGGTCTATAGTTAGCTCGGTTTGCAATATCACCCGTTTTGTTTTTAACAATAGGGACCACTATAGTTCTCATCATGTCCAAAGGTATGTACGAGTGACTTATGCAAAGCGAGAATAACATAGATAATACCCTAGGTAGGTGTTCGCCCACATATTTCAGATGCTCTATGCTGAGGCAGTCGTGCTCAGGCGATTTTCCCCTGGTCATTTTATTAAATACTTCAGAAATTTGCTTTGCTGAAAAACGCAGAAGCTCCTTATCACAACACACCTCTGCACCAAATTCTCTCACCGATGGTCCCAGAGGTGAAGACACTCTGAAGTGATCCTTAAACAAGTTAGCAATTTCTTCTTGAGTAAAACAGCCTTCGATACTCTCTGGTAAGCTAGGTTGTACATTTAATTTATTAGTTGCTTTCCAAAATTTGGAGAAGTTTTTAGATGACCTGTTTGAGGCTATAATATCCATTTTAAATTGGTCTTGGTGATTTTGACACCACCGTAACCAATTTTTGAAAATTTTTTGGCTCTCACACATTTCATCCCAAACTCTTCCCGACTTAGGCTTGTTATGTAAAAACCAAGTTTGGTACTTTACTCGAGCTTCCCAATGAGCACTTCTAACGTGTCTGTTCCACCCAACAACCTGATCCTTTTTGTTTACTCTGAAATCTGTATGTGGCACTTGCCGCTCCAGAAAGAATATCAACTATGTCTTTATAAATAGTAAAAATGTCTTCACGCAGTTCCCAATACAGGGGTAGACTGAGGTCTAGTCTAGACAATTAAGTCCCTTTGACCCACCTTCTACCGATGATAATTTCGGGACAACGTGACATGTTGTGAGCCCGTCGCCGCCATTATGTCCAAGCCAACGATATAGTTCGTACATAAACTTTTGAAAAACCCATTGGTACGAGCCTGCCACTTGGGGATCGAACTCGTGTCTCTTGAGTTGAAATTCCGACCACCCAACCACTCGGCTATCGTGACTTTATAAATATTCTCCAATTCCTGCATGTGTTTTGGATCGGCGCAATATTTTCCGCCACAAGTTTAAAAATGTCAGGAAAACTGAAATTTCTAAATCTTTTATTACATTCATGATACCTACTGATCTGTTTATCCGTTCTATGACCCCACGTAATTTTATCGTCCACACACACATCTAGCGATATTTTGTTAACAATTAAATTCAGATTACATTCAATTATGAACGGCAGGTGGTCAGACCAGTAGATACCAGTAGATCATTACATACACTCACATCAGTTACAGTGCACCAGGCAGACTGTGTTACTATGCAGTGGTCAAGCCAGCGAAGACTGCCATTTATGTCACTTTTATACGTAAATGTACTTGAATTTAGGCCTAGAATTTGCGTATCCGCACTGTGTAGTTTTTGCTCTGAGCAGTCATGGCTATCCATGACTGCTCAGAGCAAAAACTACACAGCCCATTCCAAAAAGGTTGATTTGGATGAGAATTAAAGTCTCCTAACATGTAGATTCTCTCACTCTTTAATTGAGAATAACGATGTGGAATATCCTCAGCATTATTCTCAATTATAGAGTTCATTTCACCTAAACAATTTACAAATTCAACAACATTTTCATTCGTATCTATTGGCATATAAGTATACACTAAAAATAATATTTTTTTGATTATTTTTAAGAACTGCTATTATGGCACATAATCTATTAATTTCGGAATCTATGACTTCTACTGACTTAAAAATACCCCTGCGCCACAGGATAGCCCCCCCTCCGAATGGTCTGCCTTTTAAAATACCTTCGTTAGTATTCACTGCCGATTTACCCGTGAATTCAAAATTTGTGCTTGCCATGCCAAGCAAAGGCTGGTCGCACGGAAGAAGCCACGTCTCCTGCAGAGCTACTACATCCGCGGTCAACCAAATATCGCTAATCCCATTCACCGATCGCTTAAAAGATTTACAATTAAAACTCACCATTTTGCAGACAGGTTTGTCCATCTTAAACTTTATGTATAAATACATACGCTTTTTTAGATGAGATAAAATCTCTGGACTCCCGACACCGTTACGAGACGCAGTTATAGTGTATGCGTATAGTGTGTATATAGGTGGTTAGCTTATTATCCTCTTAGACATCTATGGAAAAACCAAACTAAAAAATACTAGGTATATCTTAAACTTAAGGAAAATCAATTTGCTAATAAAATCACCGTTGCTTTCACTATTTTCGAGTTTAATTTTAACCAATGTCAAAAAGTACTAGGTACCATGTTCGGCAACATATGTTCATCGAAGACTTGGCCAGTGTATTTTGGTCAATTTGATTTGATCGAATATTCTTTTATTTCAAAGGATTCATTCAGAAAATATGGTCCAAGCCTGGGTATGACGTTCAATTCTCAAAATAAATCAAGGAAACATCTGAAGCTTTATGGGAATTAAAAGTGTTTGAGCTCTTTTCTGCAATTCATTTGTTTGCTTTTGGGAGTTATCATCTCACTCCCAATCCCTAAACATTTTAGAGTTAGGATGTACACATACGAAACACCGTAGTTACAACTACGGTTTTTCCAAAGAACTAAAAAGCAGTTAGATGATAAGAAACGGATTGGACGTATAATGATTTGCACCAACCGAGTAATATTTTTTAACAGGGTTCCACCGTGTGATATTGGCGCAAGAATAAACATCCTACTTTCTTAATAGAGAATAAACATCCTTCTTTCCGTGGGTGCGACATGCTACGTAAAAATTATGGAAACCAGCGACGGAAACCAACGCCTACGGCGCGAGAAATAAACGGGTGACGGCGGAAATAAAAGCTAGGTTCGTTTCCAACCAGGATGTCGTGCCATGGCCATTTATATGCTGTAATTTATGAACGTTTATTTATTATTTATTTTTATTTATCTTCACGCACAATCCCTGACGGGGTAGTCAGAGAGAACAGATCGCCAAGTGTCACGATCCCTACATACTTCTTTCGCTTCTTTCAGATTCATCATCTTCTTCATACATGCACGTCTAGGTATCCGAGTACTCTTGACCCTCCTCTCTTCGAGCAATTTGCTCACATGGTCTTCGAAAGTTAATCTCGGTCTGCCTCGACACCTTTTAATATTAACTTTCGCGCTATATATTTTCTTCACCATTCGGTCTTCACTCATTCGCTCAACGTGCCCAAACCATCGAAGCACGCCCTTATCCATTTTTGAGACAAGGTCATCTTTCAAACCTGCCATATTGCGAATCTCTTCGTTTCGCTTTCGGTCGGCCATGGTAAGGCCGCACATTTTACGAAGAGATCGCATCTCCACTACATTCAACCTGCTTTTATGCTTCTTCTGGCATACCCAGGTTTCGCTGCCATATAACAAAGTCGGTACCAACACTGCGTTATGTATTGCTAGGCGTGCACTTTTCACAACGCCTTGCCTTTTGATTAACGCAGTCAGGGCACCATTGACTTTGTTCCCTGCAGCGACACGCCTGTCCACATCTAAATCACATCTTCCATCCCGGCTAAACGCACTCCCCAAGTATACAATTTCATTCACCTGTTCTAGACATTCCTGATTTACCCAAATTTCGCACTTCGTTCTTTCTTCGTCCCTTTCAAATACCAGAACCTTAGTTTTATTAGCATTCAAACGGAGACCATTAATTTCACATTCTTCTTTCATACACGTGACTAATGCCTGCAGTTCTGCCTCTGATGGTGCTATAAGCACTGCATCATCAGCATAAAGCAGACAATTTACTTTTATGTCACCCAATTTCACACCCAGACAGCTATCTTTCAGCTTCTGTAAACAGCTGTCGAGATACAGTATGAATAGCCAGGAAGACATGACACAACCCTGTTTTACGCCCGTTTGGACGCTAAACATGGGTGACAGGTCATGCCCTACCCGCACACAGGCTTTACAGTCACAGTAAAGTGACTGCACAGCCCTTAGCAATCGACCATCCACACCATACCCCGGCAACAGTTCCCACATTTTCTTCCTTACAACCTTATCAAATGCTTTCTCAAGATCCACAAAAGCACAGAAAATCTTCAGGTTAGCAGCCAGAAGCTTCTCCGTGATCATGCGGAGAGAAAACATTTGATCCGGTGCATCCTCTTCCAGGTCTAAATCCGCATTGTGCCTCCCATAGAAATCTTTCCGATTTATCTTGCATCCTACGTGTCAAAACCTTCGAGTAACTTTACTTGCTAAACTGGTCAAGCTGATCGCCTGATAGCACCCGCAGTCATAATGTGAACCTTTACCTTTATATAAAGGCACAATGACCGCGGATCGCCAATCATCCGGAACAGCCCCGTTCGCCAGCACAAATTGCACAGCAGATGAAAGCTGTCCCAGACGCGTGGCCCACCATACTTGACCATTTCAGCAGTAACTCTGTCTAGTCCCGCAGCCTTACCACATTTCAAACTTCTAATCGCACATTCAATCTCTTTCATACTGATGACCTCAGTGTCATCGAGGTCCGAGTCTGGCGTACCAGTCACGGCGTCACCCCGGATCCTCACTAAGATCATCACACGCATACATCTCTCTATAAAATTCGCTCCATCGCTGCATGACGTCCGATTTTTCTGAGAGGACGTCATTGGTTCCCGAAAGCACTTTATTCATTCTTAAGGCTGTCGCACCACTCCGGGTCCTTCCAACCTCTTTCCAGAAGAGTTTGAGTTCTCCTTGAAGTTGTGCGACAACCTTCCGTCCGCTTCCATTCTACTCCTTTCACGCACTTCCTCAATCAATGCTTTCGTGTGAACTTTCTGGAGCTTATATCTTTCTTTCCTCTTCTCTCTCATATCCTTATCCTTACTAGAGGCCAAGTAGTCTAACCATGCTTTCTTCTTCTTATTTACAGCTTCTTTCACTTCGTCATTCCACCATGCATCACCCTTTTTACTACTACCTCTTTTCACAGTTCCACACACGTCTTCCGCTGCACTAACCATTCCATCTCTAAGGCTCTGCCATATTTCTTCCACACATTCTTTCCTAACACCAATGCTGTCCAGCTTTTCGGCTACCCTTGCTTGATATTTATTCCTAGTGTCCGCTTCCTGAAGCTTCCAGCTTCGGATGCTACCGACCGACTGAGGTTCTGGTATCGTTGTCCGGTGGCGCCAACCCGCGAACAGACCCTAAATCTAGTAATCACTAGGTAGTGATCCGTTCCCAGGTCAGCACCTCGGAACATCCGCGTATCCATCACCTGTTTTCGCAGTCGGTCATCCACCAGGAATAAATCGATCATACTTTTCTCATTCTCTCTTGTTCTAGTATACATATGGATTTTCTTGTGACTAAACATAGTGTTTATCACAAGAAGACCCTTTCCTTGCATACAGCCAGTATAAGCTTGCCAGCATCGTTAACCCTTTTATCGCCAAACATTCCAAGCACCGACTCGTACCCTGGCCGAGCGGTACCAACCCATCCATTCAAATCACCACATACAACAATTCTTTCCTTTCCTCTAACCAAGTCTAGAACTTCTCTTACATTCTCCCGAAACTCCTCCAGCTCAGCTCTGGACGACGAAGCCACCGGCGTATAAACAGCCAAAAGGAATAACTTCGTCAGTCCCAATTTAAAGCGAACCCAGAGAAGTCTCGAGTTCACAACCTTATATTCAGTCATAACATCGACCAATCGAGACGACAGCAGCACCCCCACTCCCTGGCAGGCGCTCTCGTTCTCCGGGACTCCGGACCATAGAGCTAACGCCCCGCCAGGGAGCTCTTCAGTACCACTGCCCTTCCGCATGGTCTCCGACAAATACACGACATCCAATTCTCTTTCTTTCATTATTTCAATCAACTCATTCGTCTTATCTCTCATGCCTCCCCTAACATTCCACGTGCCAACTCTGCACTCCGTCCTCCACCTTCCGCCGTGTCGGGCTGTGCGTGACGGGTGGCGGTCCCCATCGCCGCTTTGCGCGCTGCATTTCACACCAACGGGGACGAACTGGTGTGCGTCGCCTTGGGGGGACGCCCTAAACCTCGTTGGCATGGGTGCGCAGCTGTGTAGAATTGCAGCCCTGAAAAGGGCTGGCAGGGGTCGCGACGAGCACGCTTCTACAATGACCCCCAGTTTTAGAAAAACCCATAGGGTACGAGCCTGCCACCTGGGGATCGAACTCGGGTCTCCTGACTCGAAATTCCGACCCCCCAACCACTTGATAATTGTGACTTTTACGTAATCGTTACGTATCGTAAGTATAGTTGTATAATTTATTTTTGGTGTAAATGAAAAAAACAATGTTATAAATTTTTAATTTTATTAATTTAATAAGGCGTACAATCACTTCCACACTCACTATAATGCCCATAAACCAAAGTTACAGGGAAATGCAATAAGAACTTGATATAAAAATATCTTCAACTGAGCCTAATTTTAAACATGTCAAAATACACTTCACTTTAACAAGAATAACTAATGCTTGCTCTTGCACCTTATATGGAATATATCGTGAAATATGTTAGTCAATTATTTAATTGTTTCTATAAAATAAGAATAATGATAACATTATGTAATGAAATTCATATTAAATAATTTAAAATCGAACACAGAATATTAAAGCAACATTACAGTTTTGAGACTAACAATTTATTCATAATAGTTCTTTTCAACCATACTAAACTTTTTTCGTTTTACTTTAAAATAATTAATAAGAAAGTAATTAATTGGAAATTATAGAAGCTCGCTTTTGCTTCGCCCAAATAATACATTTGACATATGTTTGCCGTGCACATTTTCCTTCTTACTGGGAACGCTAATACTTGCACTATTATGACTAACTTTATAAATAAAAATAAAAACCTCACGCGAAAGCATTGTGTTAATTGTGAGTAAAATTTGCAGAGTGAGATATTTGTCGCGAGACAACTGGGATGTCTGTTCCCGACATAAGTAATTATTGTAAAACAAACAAAATAGCTTTTCTAATCATTGGAATCCGATCAACGAATTCTTCAATGATTACAATACAACATCACGGACATTGAACATTGGGTTCTATTCGAATCCGTCAGCGGGCGAACGCACGTCGTCGATTTTGAGGATCATTTTGACGAGCTGCGTGGCGAGCGCGATCTGCTGCTTCTTAGAGTGGAGAGACTCTATGACGTTCATTGTTTTCATGTCATTTGAACCTGTAATAGAAGCCAATTGTTAATACAATGAACTCGCAGAACCTAAATCCTAATTTAGAGCCCAACCACATCAACCGAATACTATAGCGAGGACGCTTTTTACTTGTTTATATTACAATTTACTATGTATAATTAGAGAATTTATAACAATTTATCTTCGTTGGAAGGTAGGTTTAAGTGACTTAATTACCTTGACTACACCTCTGTCTACCTCTGTATTGAGAATTGCGTGAAGACATTTATTTATTTATACTTAGAGATTAATTCAATTATAATAATTATTCATAAAATATTTCGAAGGAAATTACCTGAACCCATACAATCGACGCCGAGATTGCTATTATTTTCAGCAACCTGTTGTGCCTTCACTTCAGAGAGGGTATCAATTGGAGATAAACCACTGAAAAACAAAATCAAAAAAACAAATTAAAAAAATATCCCTACACATACGAATTGTTTTTATATTGATTTTAAAAATTAAATTATACATGTACAAGAATTTATTTTACTGCTTGTTCAAACTCATTTTAAAATTCATCCAAAATAAAATTAATTTATATATAAATAACCATATCCAAGTTATACAAGATTCAACAGACCGGTGACAGGCAGTATCGCCTAACGTGCGAGGTGTCTAGTGTCTAGTGCATTGAACTTTAAGGGCCGTTATGAAGATATGATGATGAGGTACCTGTTTTCGGCCAACGCGAGAGGGATGGCTTCGAGGGCGTCTGCAAATCCACGGAAAGAATACTGATCCAGTGAGGACAGTTTCTCCGCGGCGCGGGCCACCGCCAGCGAGCACGAGATCTCCGCGGCGCCTCCGCCGTATACGACGCGCGAGTCCTAGAGTATTTTTAAAATTAATAAATATCTTCACGCCATTCCCAATACAGGGGTAGACAGAGGTCTAGACAAGTCTGGTCTAAGTCCAGTCCTTTCGACCTACTTTCGATCGGAGATATTGTTGGGACAATGTGACAGATGTTGAGCCCGTCGCCGTCTTTATGTCAAAGCCAACAACATAAATCGTACATAAGTTTTTGAATAAACTCATTGGTACGAACCTGCCACCAGGGGATCGAAGTTGGGTCTCTTCACTCGAATTCCGATCACCCAACCACTCGGCTATCGTGAGGCAAATTTGTATAATAACTGTATAATTTATTCCTTGAATCTTAACTATTTTGCTTTTGTCATAGACGCTATATATGTAAACATTTGTTCATCAACATTGGTGCAGCATCAGTGGCAGTCATTACATCACTGCCAAATAGGCAATTCAGCTCAAGAGTTGCCAATCAAAGAATCAGTTCAAGAAGGATGAGGAGAGAAATAGTAATTTAAGATATAGGTATCGGAGTTTCATTCGCCTGTTTCTTCTCCTTTAGAGGAACCTCATTACGAAACGGTGGTAGATTAAAAATGACGATCGATACACTAATGTATGTTCTCATGTCGATGAATAAATGATTTGATTTGAGTAGGAAGAGATGGAAGGGGGGGGGGGGTGAAATAGTGGTAGAGGGCTACCTGCACGAGGCTGCGCACGATGCAGAGCGCGTCGTGCACGGAGCGCTTGGCCTCTTCCACGATCATGCGGTTCCCGCCGCGCACCAGCACGGTGACGGCGCGCGAGTTGGAGCACTGCTCGATCACCAGCATCTCGTCCTTCGACGTGCCGAACGCTGCAACACAAAATATTTTTATTTTTAATTTACTCCTAGTTAAATTTCATCCCGTGAAACTGGACATTTCTACCTTCTCACTGTATAATTAAGCCACGACAGCCGAGTGGTTGGGTGGTCGGAATTTCGAGTCAAGAGACCACGAGTTCGATCCCCAGATGGCAGGCTCGTACCAATGGTCGTTTTTGAAAAATCTTATGCACGAATTACATCGTTGGCTTGGACATAAAGACGGACTGCCCACCTGTCACGTTTTCCCGAAAATATCTACGATGGAAGGTGGTTCGAAAGGACTTAATTTGTCTAGACTAGACAAGACAAGCCAACAGATTTTATCTTCAAATTACTGCAAGCCCACAGATTTTATCTTCAATGGCTAATTTTATGCAGTTTGATAGTCTAAACACGACGTTAGGCACAACCAACCAGATCCATACTCATTCTTACATTTTGAAATTACCTTATGTATGATACTTAGATCTGAATAGCAGTATTTACTCATTGCTATACATTTTCGCTATAAAAATACCAAAAAGTATGATAGCTTCTATCTAGCTGTATTATACAGAAATGAAAGAGGCGTATGAATTCTGCAATTTTTCCTATCATAAACATTAGACAATTGCATAAGAAATTTTATGGACAAATTCGATCTTCATACTCTAATTTCTCGTACTTCCACAAAATCATATGAAATACATACTTTGTGTATCTTTCATTTGAGATGAACAATAAAAGTATATTCATTCATTAATTCAATCATGTTGTATCTCTACTGTTTGACCTACAGCTGGATTGGAAACAATTTCGCAAACGGGAGCAATACAAACCTTCTTTAACTTGGAACTATTTAGTTTCACTTCTGACATACTTATTTAATGACATGTATCCATTATTTTCTGTAGTGAAAAAAGATACTTGCCACACCTTTTTTGAGAAGTTCTTAATTTTGCAAACACAATAGAATAATAAAACGATGAGACTTAGTATTTAAGAGTATTGATTACTAATAATTGACAACATTGTTCACTCACTAAGTTCCCGAACTAGCCCACAAGAACCAAGTTTTTCTGGTGTGAGCTCTTCAAAGCGCGGCACGATGCGGCCACCGGTGGCGATAGCGATTAGCTCCATCTCGGGTCCATGCACCCAGCGAACTGCAGGCAGGCCTTGCGACAGCAGCAAGTGATTTGCCTCGTCGTCGAAACCAAACTGGCAGATGGCCAAAGTCGCGCCAGCATCCTGGATTATTTTGCATTATAGTTGTTAAAATTTACAATGACTGTATTTCAGTTAAAAATATTTAAAAATGTATATAAGATTTAATGTAGTACCAAGTAGCTAAAAAAAATATTTTCACGCAATTCCCAAAACAGAGGCAGACAGAAGTCTAGTCTAGACAATTAAGTCCCTTCAACCCACCTTCGCCCGAAGATATTTTCGGGACAACGTGGCTGGTAGTGAGCCTGATGTCCAAGCCAACGATATAATTCGTACATAAGGTTTTGAAAAAGCCATAGGTACAAGCCTGTCATCTGGGGATCAAACAAGGGTCTCTTAATTCGAAATTCCGACCACCCTACTACTCGGCTATCGTGACTTCATTGCTTCGTACTCCCAAGTTAATGCTACATATCTTACATCAGCAGGAAGATAAGGCATGATGCAAGTTTTTTTTACTACATGAAAATGCTTGTCATAATGGCTAAGTAAGCAGTTATATAAAAAAGGTAGATATTGATAAATTGATGATGGATACTTCAGTGCAATTACCTAATATAATTTCATTATTAAATCAACTCACTACGTAAAAATTATGAGACATCATAAGTATCCTGTATTTAAATACTTTTATTTTGCAACAAGTACATTATATTTAACAAACCTTAACACGACGGACCATCTCGAGGAACTTGTCATGCTCATATTGGCGCAATTCCCGGTACTCTTCAACCGAACCAACATGCAATTTGTGGGTAGTTTTGGGTTTAGGAGGCTCAAATGGACATGTAAGAATCGCCAATTTTACGTCCTGAAAACAACGCACGACCAGATTAATAAGAAGTAAAAACTAAGGCTGAAAATAAAAGTAGGAACAGGATAAGGTAGGCATTTTCATGTTAAATAATAAATAAAGGTTATAATGGTTCTGATATTGTTATGATCAGAAATCAATACTCCATCAAATAGCCTTTCACCTTATACTGTTGTCAAAGAATTTTACAACAGTATAAGGTGAAATCAAAGATATTTACAATTGTTTAGCAACTTGCACTCACACACATTGTTCACTCCTTTTTGGGAATGGCCAGACAAAAAAAATAACAATGGTTTACGGTTTATTAAAATTAATAATATTAAACTAACCTTTAATACTTTTGGCATTTGAGGATGGCTCATAGTCTTGTCAATGACTACCCCTCGCACCAGCATTGAATCTTCCATACGACCACCAACTTTACCCTCAACTTTGATTAGTTCAAAATTGACATCACGTTTTTCCAAATCGGCCACAGACAGCACAGCCTACAGATTATGTAAAAAAATTATAGTACAAAAAGAACAAAAAAATTACAGTTAAAAAATATATTACTGTTCATATAACTTACATCAACAGCAATTTCTGCCATTAAACGGTGACACTTCACTACTACCTTACTACCAAGAGTTGTCATAGCAACCTTGATAAGATGTTCCCGAGTATTTTTATTCACTGGGAATGCCTCACTGATAGAGTCTAAGTGTGCTAAAGCTGCTGCTGAAGCTAATTCAAATCCATCAGCAATACGAATGGGATGAATTCCTTTATCAAGTAAAATAGATGCTTGTTCCAAAAGAGCTCCTGTAAATTGATAGAAAATAACATATTATTGCTTTTCTCATGACTCACATATTATATTTATTTTTAAATAAATACACGAATGACTTCTTGTATTTACACGGATACTACATATTTTAAATAAAACTATTTTCGGGTTTTATCTCGTTTTTAACAAACTATTTTTACTTCCTGACATTTCAGAAGCTTCACAGCATCCGTGGTCATGGACACACTACTAAATAAATGAATCTAAAAAATATTCTTTGTAGGTTCACATTGTTTTTATCCACTAACAGAGCTACTGGAAGCAATATTACATGAAATAAGCAGTGCCATTGCATTTTCAGGACATATTTTTATTATAAACATATATTTGCAGATAATTAGTAATTTTTTTTATTTATTAAAAAGTATGTTGTTTTAAGACATAATCATATATGTATATATAGTGAAATAACTAACTATGCTACTAGATTTCAGTATTTTACTATTAAATACTTACCAGCCAGTACAACCACACCAGTTGTACCATCACCAATCTCATCATCCTGACTTTGTGACAACTGCACCATAAGTTTACCAATCTCATGGTCTACATCCATCATTTTTAAAATTGTAGCTCCGTCATTAGTGACAGTAACATCCCCATCTTGAGATACCATCATTTTATCAAGGCCACGGGGTCCAAGTGATGTGCGTAATATGCTAGCTATTTGCTGCGCTGCTTGAATATGTGACTGCAATAAAAAGTTATTAATCATTTATAATTTACCTTATATAGATTATGCTTTAATATTAATTACATGAAAGAATACTTAACGAGGGAACAACATCTATATTGTAGCTCGTTTCTGAAAGAATAAGTGTGGAGCAACTATATAATTAGTGAGGAGACACACAGAGTGCAGCACCTGCCCATATTTTTATTCAAAGTGAACTCATATTTGATTTAGCATCATTGACAGACTAAGCTAATCACAATAGGCATTTTCTCTGCAGGGCAAAACTCATACATACAATTTTAATTGATATCACAATGAAGGTACCATGATGTTTTGACTAATGAATGGTGATAAAAATACATACAAATATTCATATTTATCTGACTGTAAAAGAACAATAATTAACAATTTTAATAAAATTAAGTAATATTCATAATGTAATTCTTAATACTAGTCTACAACAATATTAACAAACTTTTTTACCAGTTAATGTTTTTTAAAAGTTTATTGTAATATCAAATTACTGACCTTTTTTATTGTGTTATTAGATTAAGTAATTAAATTATTAGATTCTTGAAAGCCTTGAAACATTTTTTGAAAGGCTATATTGAAAAGTCAAAACAAATATTTTTTTCATATAAAAATAAAATGTCTAGTTCTTGTATTTTAAACTTTATAAATAAACTGTTTACTATCTAAACAACAAAAATATTGTCCAAATCAATTCATAAATGTCAACCAACATTACTATAATAATCCAACAAAAATAATATAAATTTATACATAATTTTGATTTTTTTTGTTGTTGATATACATAAACAAAATATATATTGTTCAACACAATCAAGCACGCAATGATAAATGAAAAGTAATAAACCCCACATCAATTCATCTCAACTTATCATGTGACTTCAAACACCTGTTCGTTGGAAATGAAATAACTACATAATTATTGAAAATTTCCCAAAAATTCAACGAATAACTAAATTAAAGTGATATAAAGAATGGTATAATCCATAGATTGACCATAATTATCGTTAATAAATTAGTATTTTGGTAAATCTATAATACATAAAATTCTTTATGTTATGACTTAGACACTGAGTCAACTCATTCGATAAACAAGACTACATAAAAGTGTTTAATTAGATTTCTTTACCATAAGTTATTTGATATAAATAATCATACGATAATTTTTTGATAAAATAAAATAAATTGTACCTTTAGAGCATCTATACCGGTAAGCCTTTTTTGTCTTTCTTGGTCTCTTAAAATTATAAATGGACGTCCAAATTCATCAAAAGCAACGGTTCCTGGGAACATAGCCATTTTATTCGATTTTTTTATAAAACAAATACAAGATGCAAATAGATATAATTTTTATAACAGGATTCTCATCTATTTTCCTGAATCAGTATTTATAAATTTGACATAATGACATTTGACATTGACGTGAGTAAATCATAGATAAGTAGTTCTTTTTATTAGTCCATTGGGCTAAGGCATTAGAGTCAATTTCGCAATTTGCTACCCTTCCACTTTCGTACTTCCGTCCTCGTTAATCATTTGTTCCTTGTTAATACTTTATTCAAAGAAAAAACATTATATTTATAAATTATATTCACATTTATATTAATAAAAATCTATAATCTGAAGTCAAATTTGTAACTTATCATATCACGCCAATACGCCTGAATTATAATAATAATTTCTTTTCCACTTCTTAGAAAAGCCAAAGAGTATATAATCAATATGTTAAAAGGATATCTTACAAAAATTAGTCAAAAACAAGCCTTAGAAATGATAATAAAAATAATAACAACTACAAAAATAGAACTTATATTTAAACATACATAGAAAACAAAACAACATAGACCCCATACATAAACAATATAATTGACGTGACGTGACAACGTGAACTGTTCAAATTTTGTTACTGTCTCGGTCTCCAACAGCCTGTAGACAGCGGGCCCCTTCCAGATCACTGCCCGCTCATTGGCATTGGAGCTCAAAAAGGCGAGTGGTTAAACAAGCTGCTACTCTACTGCGGCTGTAGGTATTCCCGACTCTATGCAAATAGTATCTTCAGAATCTACCAATATGCATCCGAAATGTGTTGAATTGAAGAAACCGCCTCGAGAGTTCCTGCAATGTGTCGACCATGTCCAAACATGGTCGACACATAATCAAATAGAACTTCTTCTATTTGATTTACCGTGGGTGTTCAAGCCCTAAATACTTAAGCTCTTCCGTCACAACAGTGAGCCCGTTTTGGTCAATTACGTCTACACAAAAAATTCGTTGTATATTTTGTGCAGGGAAAACACCCGCAGGAGCTCCTGCAGTCAATAAATTAAGACTGCAAATGCATCTTTTTAACACCAATTATTTATTCTAAAAGTAATTCCATAACCATGAGGTTTTTTAATCGCTGCAGCAAAGTTTGAACACATTGGCAGAATTGGCGAGAAACTTGTCGTCTTCCTTCGGGAACTCGTGCGTTCTGGTTCTGGTCGCTCGCGAAGGCTGTCCAAGGCAATTTCGGTCAGTCATCACCACTATCTCTGCACAGGGAGGAGAACTCGCTGGCCTATGACGCAAAAGAAAAAGCCGATCTTCTAGGTTCTCTTTTTGCGTCCAATTCGACTCTCGATGACAGGGGGAACTCACCGCCGACCATCCCGTGCAGTGAGTGCTCTATCCGGGCATTCGGTTTTCTCAGAGCTCAGTACGCAAAGCACTCCTCTCCCAGGACATTCAAAAGTCGAGTGGGCCCGATGGAATCCCCCTTATTGTGTTGAGGATGTGTGCTCCAGAGTTTGCACCGGTTCTAACACTTCTTTTCCGGCACCTGGACTCTCTAGGCGTCGTCCTGAAGGCATGGAAGACAGTTTTGGTGCACCCGATCCCTAAGAAAGGCGTTCGCTCAGATCAGTGCAACTACAGACCGATAGCCATCACCTGCTTGTTCTAAAAAAAATGGAGTCCATTATAAACTGCCAGTTCTTGAGGTACTTAGGGAGCATTAGTTGATTAGTGACCACCAGTACGGCGTCCGTTGAGGTCGCTCAGCTAGTGATCTTCTTATGTACCTCACTCATCGATGGGCGGAGACAGTAGAGAGTAGTGCATTTTGTGGAATGTGCTGCCGTTCATGGGCGGCTATAATCACGACGCATCACGTGAGCCACCTGCTCGTTTGCCCCCCTAATCTATAAAAACAAGGTACTATTTTTAGGTACTTACCTCATGTCGCAAGCGTTATTTTTTGTTTCCGTGGAGGAAAATGCTTTACGTAAGTTTGTTTCCTAACCAGGAGGCCACCGAAACGAATAGTGTTGAACTCTGATCTCAGAAGGAATAACATACTGACTAAAAAGCATCCACGGGATGCCTTGGCCTGGAGGCCTTTACAGCTTCAGCAGTAAACTTACGAGAACAGAAGCTTTGTAATGACGATGGCTGCTGCTGTAAAGCGCTGCGTCTCCTTTAAACGAAAGAAGAAACTTCCCCACTAGCTTCCAATTTGGAGACCATTTGTCGCATCAGGAGGAACTCGCCTCGATGATGACGTGGATGAAGTCGCTGACAGAGACTAGTAAATTTTAACTTCACTTCGGCTACGCCAGTCGGCCAGTCGAAGGTTTCCAGCAAATGCCGAAACTAAACAACTGTTAGTCACGTAGCCGAGTGGTTGGGTGGTCGAAATTTCGAGTCAAGAGACCCAAGTTCGATCCCCAGGTGGCAGGCTCATACCAATGAGTTTTTCAAAAATTTACGTATGAATTATATCGTTGGCTTGGACACAAAGACGGCGACGGGCTCACCGCCTGTCACGTTGTCCCGAAAATATCTTCGGTGGAAAGTGGGTCAAAGGTACTTAATTGTCCAGACTAGACCTGTGTGTACCCCTGTATTGGGAGTTGCCTGAAGATATTTTATTTTTAATTTTTAAGCAATTGTTACGAAAGATCAGACTGTGTTGGACGTGATGTTTAAACTTACAATTAGTCAGCTTAGAAATATTTATCTTCAAGAGTATCTATCCTGGAGTAGTCACAGGTTTACTTCTTTGACATGATAAGTAGTGAACCTTCCGCAGTCTTAGACACTCAGACAACGATACAAATTGTGCATATTCATTAGACGATGACTCCCAGAAGCAACCAAACAACATAGGAAAAGAGCTAAAATATCCATAATTCTTGAGGGATCTCCATGACCTTTAGTTATCTTCTGATACAGATTTGAAAATGGGACTCGATTTAGCGGTATAAATGTGCTATGTTACTGCCCCCGAGTATTACTAAGCAGAAGTGTTGGTTCGAATGCATAAAAATTCCGGTGTAGTCATTTACTTGATGACAATGGACTTACCGCTGCTGTGTTGACTTAAGGTGTGATTGTTTTTCCCACAGCCATCTCTTATGTGCATTGCTTGTGGGTTCATAATCTTTTTATACTAGCTCAAGACGGGAAAACATTAAGAAGTTTAAAAATAAATTCAAAGAAGTATCTTCCCTGTATTACATTACACAATAAGCTATTGTTATTATAAAGATTTAAGTAGAACTGGGCCGGTTAATTTGTAAAGATTATAACTAGTAAAACAATTTAGACTTAAAATTTCTATGAGGCACATTACTGAATTCCACGCGGAAAAAATCGGGAAAAAGATTATAAGGAAAATATTTTCATTACGACATAGAAATAGTAGAAAATAAAATTTTCAGGGTACAGAAAACTCTGTACCCTGAAAATTTCATTAAAATAAATTAAAAAAAAAAACTAAGCACACATTTTTACTTTATGAAAAAATTATTGGGATATTTTTTTAACATCTTAGTCTCTTCTTTCTTAACTTTTCAGCATACATTGTTGTTTATATATTTGAACCCCAGTAGGTAATGTTAATGTGTAATTTTAATGAATTATTCTTTCTAGTACTTTAAAAATATCCAAAATAGAATTATTCTATTGTAGACATTTTAAATAATATTTTTTATGATAGTTAATTGACTCAGGCGTTACTTTGCGGAAATTCATTGTAAAGTTGTTATTGAAAAAATTACTTCGCAACCCTCCGCATGCAAATATAAAAAGGTATATGTTACCTGGTTCGGTCAAGCGATTCGCTTGATAATGCCTTGTTTTGAGGCGAAACACGTGTCGTGTTTTCGGTGGTGGTACATATTACCTGGTTTGAGTGTAGTGGTGGTGGTGGTGCATACAGTGGAATTAGTGCATGCATCTGTGGGAGGGTGGTGCTCTTCTTCTCTTCGGACCAGGTAACATATACCTTTTTATATTTGCATGCGGAGGGTTGCGAAGTAATTTTTTTAATAACAACTTTTAATATTTTTTTTTTATTCATCTTCACGCACAATCCCTGACGGGGTAGCCAGAGAGAACAGATCGCCAAGTGTCACGATCCCTACATACTTCTTTCGCTTCTTTCAGATTCATCATCTTCATACATGCACGTCTGGTATCCGAGTACTCTTGACCCTCTCCTCTTCGAGCAATTTGCTCACATGGTCTTCGAAAGTTAGTCTCGGTCTACCTCGACACCTTTTAATATTAACTTTCGCTCTATATATTTTCTTCACCATTCGGTCTTCACTCATTCGCTCAACGTGCCCAAACCATCGAAGCACGCCCTTATCCATTTTTGAGACAAGGTCATCTTTCAAACCTGCCATATTGCGAATCTCTTCGTTTCGCTTTCGGTCGGCCATGGTAAGGCCGCACATTTTACGAAGAGATCGCATCTCCACTGCATTCAACCTGCTTTTATGCTTCTTCTGGCATACCCAGGTTTCGCTGCCATATAACAAAGTCGGTACCAACACTGCGTTATGTATTGCAAGGCGTGCACTTTTCACAACGCCTTGCCTTTTGATTAACGCAGTCAGGGCACCATTGACTTTGTTCCCGGCAGCGACACGCCGTTCCACATCTAAATCACATCTTCCATACCGGCTAAACGCACTCCCCAAGTATACAATTTCATTCACCTGTTCTAGACATTCCTGATTTACCCAAATTTCGCACTTCGTTCTTACTTCGTCCCTTTCAAATACCAGAACCTTAGTTTTATTAGCATTCAAACGGAGACCATTAATTTCACATTCTTCTTTCATACACGTGACTAATGCCTGCAGTTCTGCCTCTGATGGTGCAATAAGCACTGCATCATCAGCATAAAGCAGACAATTTACTTTTATGTCACCCAATTTCACACACCCAAACAGCTATCTTTCAGCTTCTGTAAACAGTTGTCGAGATACAGTATGAACAGCTAGGAAGACATGACACAACCCTGTTTTACGCCCGTTTGGACGCTAAACATGGGTGACAGGACATGCCCTACCCGCACACAGGCTTTACAGTCACAGTAAAGTGACTGCACAGCCCTTAGCAATCGACCATCCACAACATACCCCGGCAACAGTTCCCACATTTTCTTCCTTACAACCTTATCAAATGCTTTCTCAAGATCCACAAAAGTACAGAAAATCCTCTGGTTAGCAGCCAGAAGCTTCTCCGTGATCATGCGGAGAGAAAACATTTGATCCTCTGCATCCTCTTCCAGGTCTAAATCCGCATTGTGCCTTCCATAGAAATCTTTCCGATTTATCTTGCATCCTACGTGTCAAAACCTTCGAGTAAACTTTACTTGCTAAACTGGTCAAGCTGATCGCGCGATAGCACCCGCAGTCATAATGTGAACCTTTACCTTTATATAAAGGCACAATGACCGCGGATCGCCAATCATCCGGAACAGCCCCCGTTCGCCAGCACAAATTGCACAGATGAAAGCTGTCCCAGACGCGTGTCCCACCATACTTGACCATTTTAGCAGTAACTCTGTCTAGTCATATTATATATAGTATAGTCACATTTCAAACTTCGAATCTCTTTCATACTGATGACCTCAGTGTCATCGAGGTCCGAGTCTGGCGTACCAGTCACGGCGTCACCCCCGGATCCCTCACTAAGATCATCACACGCATACATCTCTCTATAAAATTCGCTCCATCGCTGCATGACGTCCGATTTTTCTGAGAGGACGTCATTGGTTCCCGAAAGCACTTTATTCATTCTTAAGGCTGTTGCACCACTCCGGGTCCTTCCAACCTCTTTCCAGAAGAGTTGAGTTCTCCTTGAAGTTGTGCGACAACCTTTCGTCCGCTTCCATTCTATTTAATATTTTATATAATAGTTTTAGTAAAAAAAAAAAACAATTTTTTTATATTCTAATTATTAATGTAAGCCTAAACATCTTATAATCTAGTGATCCTGCCCAAACGCAAAATTCTTAGATGGTGACATATGCACTTAATCATGAGAGATGCATGAATGTTTAAATTTTAAAGATGAAAAAAAGATCAGAAAAAATATTTGTAAGATTGGTTTTATTACTTTGAAGAAAAGTATTTACATTCCCATTTTCACTCAAAATACATAATCATTCTTGAAGACCTATTGAACAAAGGCCTGATTTTGCAATTTCTTCTTGGTTAATGCCTGACTGGTCTTGTGGTGTGAATAATAATACCAGCATGTTTCATATCAAGCCAGCGCAGATGAAAGATACTTATGTGCTAGTAACATTTAAAATTAATCTTGTGACTAAGCGAGTGCTTACATTGTCAACTCCTGTAAAGAAAATAGAACGTTAATTAAATATATTAAGAAATATAGTAAAATTTATTATATTTATGAAATATAGTTAAATTTTTTTTTATATTTTTTATTATTTTTATTTTAAAAAATGTAGTATGAATATAAAACATATGAACAATTATTAAATTTAATACAACAAGTGCATCAGTTTGGAGAAACACTAGTGATTGTAACTAGTTATGGGAACATTAATAAAATAATACATACCATAATAGCATTGACAATATCTGATTGATTGTTGCGTAATGCTCGTACTGCCCGTGCTCGTGAGACATTTGCCTGGGACATTACAATTTCAACATCCTTTTCATCAACTCCAGATTCATCAACACCCTCCTCATCTTCTTCTTCTGCTATAGGAGCTACTGTCTGTAATTATTATGCACAAATCATGTAAAAGTTATAACAACTTAGATTTGTTTTTCTAAATACAAAAAAACTTTTTATGTACTCTTGTAATTTTTTGGTGTATTTTTAATACATAAATAAAACAAATAAATATCATCTTGACTCGACACAACAAATAAAAATCATCTCCACCCAACCACTGGGCTATTGAGACTTCTAACATCTTCTTTAATACATTCCATTAATAATAATAATAATGTTAACACTCCGAAATTCTAATTTTGACAATTATACAATTTTAAAACACTTGAACACTTTTAAAAAGATGTGGACTCATGATTTTTTACTTTTAAACATGAGACTTAAAACTGTAACACCATAAACGCTTTTACAACAAAATCCTAGTAAATGTGGATAGCCTTCCATTTCTTTCTAGAAACCCATCTGCATGACAGTATGTAAGGGAAATGACATATTTTATATGCCACTTATATTAGTATCTTGTCAGCAGTGGGAAAATATTATGATAAAGAGGTTAGAATAGCGATATTCAATTAATAGTTCCAATATGGACCATCAATATATCAAGTTTTAGGGCGAAGGGTGGAAAAGGGGAGGGCTACCCCCCCAGTGCCATTCCCACCCTGCGGAACCCCATGGTTATGGAGATATTCATGGTTAAAATTTTGAGGTTAGAATAGTGATATTTAGTCAATAGAATGATTGTAATCTAATATTTATCTTTCCTTACTATTCGGTACACTCTAGGGGTGGGGCAAAAAAGACAATGTGGGGTGCTCTGATTCGGTTTTGTTTTGTTTAACTTAGTACGTT
The DNA here is from genome assembly GCA_029286605.1 of Sericinus montela. Classification (NCBI taxonomy): domain Eukaryota; kingdom Metazoa; phylum Arthropoda; class Insecta; order Lepidoptera; family Papilionidae; genus Sericinus; species Sericinus montela. Next base: position 6,851,990 of record JAGSMR010000034.1, on the reverse strand, counting down.
TTAAACGATTTCAACGGTAAGGGCAAAGTGAAGTAATTGACGTTTGACAATCAGTTGTCAAATTTATTTGACACATCAATTGACTTGTTATTAGCAAATTTGTATGGAAAAGTTAAAAGTTAAAATAAATATATCTCGTGATCCGTAAGTTTCCACAATCTAAAACTTTACAAAATGCATTATTTTAGTGAGTACTATCTACAATAAAAATACGAGCATTTAAATTGACGGTCCATATTGAAAAGTTTAGCCAAAAAAAATATTATCATGATGAATTTAAACAGTGTCTTACTGTGCCAGCAGCAGCAGCATCATTTCCTGAAGCTGCACTCTCAGGAGCTTTGAAGCGCTCAGCAGCTGCCATTGTTGCCTGCTGTGAAAGATCTTCAATCTTGGCTTCACCAAACACAATGTAAGTATCAGAGTGTGGATTTTTGTATACATCTGGAGAGTTAATAACAAACAGGATATTCTTTGATTTTCTTATTGTTACCCTGTTTACACCTTGGACCTGAAACAAAGATATTTGTAAAATAAATAAGATATTCTCTGCTGTTCAATGCACTCTTAGTTACCCCCCATAAATACAATGACAGGTCTAATACAATCTGTTTCCAAAAGAATAAATGAAGTTACACACAACAAACATATTTGATCAGGCAAATAACTAATTCTTTATTTCTATTTTATTAATGTTATCTCCTCTCTATCTATATCTCTGTACAACACTTGCACATTAGCTCAATGATGTAATCATACAAAGATACATAATGATCTACAATGAATCATCAATTTTCAATATGTGCCTAGGAAAAATGTGTCTGCTTGCAGCCACAATCTAATTTACAGTGTAACCATTTTACCTTTACAGGAATGTAATGCATCCAATTATCTAATCTGTACATATACACTAAAGGTGAGCCTATTGTATTACTACCACTATCACATACTAATTTCATAGTTTTGATTATACAAATAATTGAAAATTGTTTATAACTGCATTCAATACTTACAGGTTTAAGACCTAGCTTGCTCATGATTTTGCGAGCTTTTTTCTCTCCACGCGATTGCTTAGCCTTAGACACTATGTCAATACCAGCAATAGGATTTGTGATTCCTCCTGCACCAGGTGCACCTGAAATTGACATGATCTGATATATATCTTGTATAACAAAATTCATTCTTTTTGGATTATTTTTCCTCTGATTTCAGCCACACCTCACTTTTAATCCACATATAAAGCAATTACTATGAGTGCAAAGTAATGAAAAATTGTACACAACACAACAAACACAACAGAGGCATATTCCAAATGGTTTTTTGTAGCATAAATACCTGCATCTTCCAACTCAGGGATAGTATCATCTGAATCACTGTCAGAAGAAGCAGTTTCCTCCTTACGCTTTTCAGTCATTGACGCTGTAGCTTTGTCTAATTCAGTGAGTTCAGGCATTTTGAGATTCCCTTTCGGTGCCAATAAATTCTACAATATAGAAAACGGTATAACAAACAATAGTAAAAAATAAAGACGTATTCACAATATCAGAATGTAGCGATTTCTTACGGGTTTAAAATATAAAAATATTATCAAGAATAAGTTGAGAGATGTAACTGTATAGAACAATTAATATAAGTATTTTTTTAAATTAGTACTTTTATGAAACGATTGGAAACGCAAGTGGGAAATACTAAAATATTGTACCGGTCTAGTACAAAAATCATGCACTATATCCGTTTTAATGCATTTAAAAATTTATAAAACTGTGTTCTTTTGCATTTTAGAACTACGATTCCTCACAATCTTACGGATTTATTAGAATATTACCTTGCAAAATCAAACACAATATTTTATTCGGTCCCGTCAATATGAATCGATTTGACAGAAGAAAAAAAATGACAAAACAAGAAAGTTTTTTTATATTTATTGTGGCATTGTCTACCAGGCTATCTGCATATTGCGTGTTCTGATGCACAAATTATACCAAATTATGTTCTTAAACCATGGATCATTGTTACAATTGGTTATTTTTTCAGAAATCTTTGAAAAATTTTACCAATTTTTGGTAAGAAGGTCCGATTAGATCACTTTTATCATCATTTTATATCGGCCTGTAAATATTCACTGCAGGATAAGAGAGGGAGTTAATATTAATCACCATGCATGACAAGCGGACTGGCTGTTACAATCCCAGATACATTGGAACTTAGGCACTGTTTCCTTCATCATCGCGCCATTTTTCGGGATTTTATTGCATTTTTACTGTTTTTCCCTTAGAATAATGATGAAAAAAAAAGGGATGCTATATTCTAACGCCACAACCATATGGCAATTTCATTATTATACTCATTATTTTTAAACAACACATTAAAAGCAGAGTTTAAAAGTACCATTTGACCTATCAGTACCATTTAATCCTCCGTTTACGACCTCCGTGAACAACGACGAGCTCTGAGGTCCCGGGTTCGATTTCCAGTCGGGCAGCGGTATGATTCTTATTTTAAACGAGGATTTGAAAAAAGTTTCCGGTAGTTGGATTGTATTGTGAGGATAAGAAGGAATAGGACGTTAAAAATATAAATCCTTCGTAATAACCATTTTTGTTAAAGTACAATTCATGTGCGTGATGTTTCATCTGTTATGAATGAAGACATCAAGTGTAATAAGCATTAAGCATAACTGAACTCTGAGTATTTTATTGCTAATAAAATATTCAGAGTTTAGTTATATTTTAAATTCGCGTAAATACTTTATTTAATTTCAATTTTTCTTTATGGATAACCAACTGCAAAAAAATAAGTAAGTTTATTTGGTATTATTACAAATTTTGTTTTTAAATAGTACTAACATAAACTATGCTAAATTACCAAAAGCCGATATTGGCTTTTTCCTCATTGATGAAAACTGTGTTACAAAAAGTGACTATTGTTTTATACTTAAACAATAGTCACTTTTTTTAACACAGTTTTTTTTTACAAAACAAGCTTTACAAATTAAACAAAATTTATAAAACCAAAAGAACAAGAAAAATAGAAATAACAGAAAAGAAATCGCTTACACGTGAAACTATTGTACTATTGGTGGTATATTACTTATATCTCGGGTTGGGACACCCATGTTTTGCTCCACATAGTAAATAATGTTTGGTTTGCAAAATAAAATACAAAAATATTTGATGAGCAAAATAAAGCGCTTTGTTGATATAACTTTGTTTTTCTAACATGCTCATGAACGAAACATGTGCAAAAGTTCCGACGGCACATTCTTAACATTGTCTAGTACTTATATTGTACTCTGTGGAGTACAATATCTGTGATTATATTAAAATTGAAAATTGTAAACATGTCACTGCAAATGTCAATGTTATCAGTCAGTCACACTCGCTTCTTTACACTCTCTTGGCCTGACTTCTGGATTGGTTGTTATATGTCGTGGGCTGTTGTGTATGTTATAAGTCCAAAGTGCGTGTAAATTTTACTTGCAGTTTTGTGATTGTGAAAAATGTCTCTGGAAGAGAAGTTTAACGCTGCTGTCAATGTTATCAGGAGTCTGCCAAAAAGTGGTATGTAAACATTGGAAAACCATTTTTATTACAAATGTGCCATATTTTGTTTCTGCATATGAATACTTCACCACAAAAATGATAGATTTATTGATTTTTTTTTAATATATTTTGTATGTTCTTTAAAGAAGAGGCAAAACTGATGGTAGATGATGTACTGATGCATAGAAGTTTTATTTCAATCGACTACGCCATCATAAAGATTATTGGAATAAAATCTTACGAATCACTTTCTATTATAATAATTTCTTCTATTCATACTTGTGATAAATAAATAAATGACAAATGTTTGAGAATTAGAAAACAGTTTATTGTTTAGAAAACATTTATTGAGTTGGGAGATCATAGTAAGATAACTAATTCTTTCAAGTGTTTTTAAATTTATCATAGTGACAAAAATCTACGCATGGCCCTTTTCGTCAATTCATTTTATTATATAATAATAATAATCTTTAGATGGTGTCATCCCCTGTTCTCTGTTAAATTTTTTAATGATATAGAAATTCTATATAAATGTGTACTAAACTAAATGCTGTGTGGTGCTGGTATAAGAATTGACCGTCCTTTTTCATCTTATGGGTGTTATAAAAAGTGAATAGGGGAAAGGCTTACAATTGATAGCAGGTTAACTATACTGAAAAATATCTGACCAATAATCATGCCACCCTGATGGCTGTAAGTAGTATTTAGGAGATCTGGTTCATGTTGCTATCACCTATCACCTTGCCAAGTGTGGTGATTATAGTAAAACCTCCTTTTCCCTTCTCTTTATGGAGATAAATGTTTGTAATTGTATGTTGCAAACATGATCTATTATATCTGGTAAAAAAAGTATCTTCACACAATTTCCAATACAGGGGTAGACAGAGGACTATTCTAGACAATTAAGTTCCTGTGACCCATCTTCCAACGTAAATATTTTTGGGGACAATTTTTTGGGTGGTGAGCCTGTTGCCGATTTTAGGCCCCAGCCAAGTTTATAATTCGCTCATAATTTTTTGATAAAACTCTGGTACAAGCCTGCTACCTGCGGATTGAACTTGGGTCTTTTGATTCGAAATTTCGACCACCCAGCCACTCAGCTTTCTTGACTTATCATGACTAATTTTATCTGGTATTTTTTCATTTTGACAAGATTGGGCACATTAATTACCTGAGAAACTGTATATTTACCTACCATCACATGTAATGCATACTGAATATATAACTGTTTCCTGTTACCGCTGCCATTCATCATTGTTCTTAATTTTTTTTATTGGCCTAATTTTGTATAACATGAAAATTTAAAGATCTATTTAGTGCTAGATAGAGGTACCTTATTTGGGACTACTACTTACTTTTTTTAAATATTTCATCTCTGTTTTTTATATTAATCAATCATCTTTTTCTTAATTACAATCATCCTTCTCACCTTATTTAAATTAATACAAAAATTATTAGCTTATCTATAAGTAAGGAGTTTTAATTTTGAATTACATAAATCATCTCAATTATTTTACATTATTGTCAACAAATTTTGAAATATCATTAATACATGAAATAATGCGGTAGCTGCTTTGATATGGAGACTTGGAAAACACATAATAATGTATTGTATTTTACCTTTAGCTGAATTCATATCTTGATTTGGTGTCAATTTATGCCTCTTTACACAAACATTTCTCTCTGTAAGTGGAACTTCAAAAATCAATAATTTCTTCAACTATAACCAAAATATTATGAAACCATTTTTACAATATTTTCAACTGTGTACTTTAGATGGATCATTTTGGTATACTGTTAGCCCTGGTAGCCATTTTTGGGCTGGGTTATTATTTCTAAGCCTCACCTGTCATCCTTCTGTCGATTTTTGTTCTTGAATTGTCCATGATTCCCTTTTAACTTGCATATTTCAAGTTGAGAGGGTGTAAAGTATTCAATAATGTTTGTAATCTCCAATTCATTAACAATTCTACTGCAACATGTTTGTTCATTGTTGTGAACATTAAGTAACTTTTAAATCCAGTAACTTATGTGGTACTTTATATTCTATAGTCACGATAGCCGAGTGGTGGCCAGAATTTCGAATCAAGAGACCAGAGTTTGATCCTCAAGTGGCTGTACCAGTGGGTTTTTTCTAAAAACCTATGTACAAATTATATCGTTGGCTTGGACATAAAGACGGCGACGGGCTTACCACCTGTCACGTTGTCCCGAAAATATCTTCGGTGGAAGGTGAAGGTGAAGGTCCTTCGGTCGAAGGGACTTAATTCCCAATACAGGGGTAGACAGAGGTCTAGACTAGACCTCTGTCTACCCCTGTATTGGGAATTGCGTGAAGATATTTTTTTAATATTCTATAGTAAATCATCATGATTTCAACTGGTTTTTTTCTTTAGCAAAGTATTTTGTAGCCTTACAGTATCTGCTTTTTTGATGAACTTTTATTAACCACCGTTCAATACACTTTTGTTATATTGGACTTTATATAAAAAAATAAATATCTAAAAAGTGAGCCCGTCGCCGTCTTTATGTCCAAGCCAACAATATAATTCGTACATAAGTTCTTGAAAAACCCATTGGTACAAGCCTGCCTGTAAAAAGATGATATTTAGGGGTATGCACCATATATATATTCACATACATGTAGTAAAAACAATTATTTCAATATTACAGACACTCCAATTTTATTTATATGTATATATGTATAGATTATTGTATATAATATCTATCAATTAGTTTATTACATTTCAGTTATTAAATAAAGTCATTTATGGATTTATAGTAAGTTTGTGTCTACTGTAATTTCAAAGTAGAATTCTTGGGAAAGACGGTTGGGATCCTTTATGCATGCAAAGTGTTCTTATGTCCCAACCCTTTGCATTGAATTTTGCTGGATTATTGGAATGGAAATGTGGAATTGTGGATGTTGGAATCGCGTAAGGTTTTAGGCGGTGCTCTCCCGAAATAATCCATGCATCGCCTTATAGAGAATACATTACATGTTTTATTTTTAGTTGATGTTTTTTTAATTGATGATTTTACAAGTTGATTGCCTTTTATAAGGCGAAACTCCTTTGATTGCGATTTTTCCGGCTATCTTATAAGTGAACAGCCAAAATAAAATACTTATTGCACAAACCCAAGTTTATGTACAGATAATTCAAACACGATTGAAACTATGCGAAAAAAAATATATGGGAAACTACAATTGAATGGCAGCGGATTTGGATAGCTTATTAAACGGCCATGGTAACCTCTGGTTTAATCTGCGTAACGGTCAATGAGGTGATGAAATATTTCGTAGTCGAAAGAAAACAACTTGAATTTTACTTCACTTTTATATATTTTGCAATGTAAAATTAATATTGATTAATTCCTTTATTGCGTAGAGATTATGTGAGAGAGGAACGTACTCTCCCAAGGTACAAATGAACTCCATTGAGTATAAATAAATAAAAAAAAAGGTAATTTAGTTGCAATTACACAAAAGTCTTTAATGTAATTTAAATAGCTCATGCTACCAAAACCTTTATCTGAACGTTAAAAACATTATTACGATAGTACTTTTACTTTCCTTTTGCGGGCAAAATTACCTTCACCCGGTTAACGCGGTCATTGATGTGTCGAGTCTTAATATCTCGCGTGAACTGGAAGCACAGAGACTATATTGCTCAGATGACTGTATATTCTTCCGTCGAATTACTAAACCGTAAAAGTAATTTTGGCCTTTAAATATTTTCCGTTTAAAAAGTAACAGTAATTATGCCTTGAATATTTGCGAAGATATCCACTCTTAGCGGTAAAAATGATGTACTCGTATATGCATCTTGGTACCTGAGCGGTCACTGTCAGCATATTTTATTTAAATTGTATGACTTCTCTATATTATAAAAAGTCCAAATAGTTCTGTGATCATTGTTAATTTCACCATCTTATTGTAAACCTTAGGATATACCCGAAAGCGTATCTTTGGGATATATCCTAAGTAAGTATTTACTAAAATGTTCTATGTACATAGGGTATTAAAAAAGTAATGTACTAAATTATAATGGTAAAACAGCGAAAAACTTATCCCTTAACAAATCCTTCCATTTAACAAGTCATGTAAGTTAAACTGTAGGCCACGGCGACGGGTTCCCGATAGAAATTTATAATATCTTCACCATCAGTCAAGTGCGTAAGTGTACGGTTGTTAAAAGTAAAATCATCAAAGGTAAGATAAATGGTGACCAATGAAGTGGGTTTTTATTTACTTTTTGATTTCATAAAACATACTTTTGGAGATATATTATATCCTTGTGAATTTTGTATTATCGAACTCAACTGTATCTCTATATCAAGCTTCAGGTTTTCTTTTAAAGTCACGATAGCCGAGTGGTTGGGTGGTCGGAATTTCGAGTCAAGAGACCCGAGTTCGATTCTCAAGTGGCCGTACCAATGGGTTTTTCTAAAAAACCTATGTACAAATTATATCGATGGTTTGGACATAAAGACGGCGACGGGCTCACCACCTGTCACGTTGTCCCGAAAATATCTTCGGTGAAAGGTGGGTCGAAGGGACTTAAATGTCTAGACTAGACCTCTGTCTACCCCTGTATTGGGAATTGCGTGAAGATATTTATTTATTTTATTTAGGTTTTCTTTTAAACTACTATCTTTTCGTAATCATCGAATTGTAATGTATTACTTTATCTATGTACGTAATAAGGTTTCCCTGACAGGCTTAAATTAATGTCTAATATTCATATCTGTTTTACCTTGTAGTACGATGAGAAAAAATTATTCGTGAATTTCAATTCACATTTCAAGAGTTCAAGCATGTTACATAATTTATACATTCGCGGTGTTGTTTTTGCAATTTTTTTGTTGTTCTCCGGAATATTAAATAAAATCGTCTTTGTAATTATTGTACTGGTTCTATTTCGTTTTTGCCAACCAAATGGTTGCTGATGCATCTTATTAGCACATGCATATCTGCTAAATCAAATATGGATGCATTGACTTGAATAAAATTAAAATTGTTTTACATAATTTATTTCATTTTATTTATAGCCACAAAATAAAAAGTACGGACTCATTCATCCGATCTATAGAAATAAATATTTTGCCATAATTACAGTATATGAATTATTTCTTTATTTTCACGCATTCCTAATACTGTAGTATTAGTGGTCAAAGGTAATTTGGTCTACATGTTTTTTACCGGAGCTTATTTTAGGACAACATGATAGGTGCTGCCCCTGGCGACGTTTGCCTGTCTAAGCCAATGACGAAAATCGTATTCAAAGCCAAATCCATTGAGAATCAATCCATTGGGAATGAATTGGCTATCTTGACTTATATGTGTTTGGAATGTCTGCTGCTGTTATCAAGCTGCCACAAGCTTTATAAACGTTTAAATTGTTCTTGTACCACTGAAAACCCGTCCATATGACAACTGGTTTCGAACCAATGAAAAACTACAACTAATTAGAGCGGCAATAGCCTAATGGTTTAGGGTGCGGACTGCGAAACATGACGTCGCAGGTTCGGGCCCCGCCATTCGACTATTGACGTAAACCAACTCCAGACACAAGCATTGCAGCTTAATTGGAGTGGTTAAGGGGAATACTAGTAATGTTATTCGCCATTGTTAGTATTCTTTTAAAAAAAAATCAAATACGTAGGTTACATGGCAGTGAAACCTCTAAAAATGTCAGAAGAAAGAAAAAAGAAACAAAATTCAATGGAAATAGTAATAAACCTTCGTAAAATACCCGATGTATCCCTATCCGACCGAAAACGAAGCAAAGATATTCACAATATGGCCAATTTGATAGATCTTATTTAATTGAAATGGACTTACTTAGTAAGTGAGGATCGAATGAATATAGTGCTTGTAAGTGAACAACAAAAGGACAAGTCAAGGTTGCCGAGTCTCAATTTTGACGCAAATTGCTCGATGAAGTAATATATAAAATCAATATATACTTATTATTAACGTACTATAATTACTGTAAATACAGATGATTAATTATCACAGTAGAAAGTGTTATGCTCGGAACATTTTCGTGATCTGTTCCCTGGATATCGTGTCAGGGATGCGATCCACCAGTCCATACCAGTAACATTGTGTGTCTAGTTTCTAGTAACCTTGCGTACTACTTTATAGGAGTTTTATTTAAAAAAAAGGTTTCGTGATGAATCAATGCATATTTACATTAATGATCCTTAATTCTCAGTTTCTTAATAATTCAACAGCTAGTATCTTTGAGTGCATACCCCGGTAAATTGCAAGATGTTATATTAAATTCTAGGTTATTTGAACGATGTAATTTCATAAGATGTTTATATTACTGCTGTGTATGTAATAAATCAGTTGTCGGATATAAAAAATAGGTTAACATGAATCTAATTAAATTTACATATGTGCACGATTCTATCTTATTTCATCGGTTTTGTTTGCCGGCTTCATATTTAAAATAAGTTAAAACTTGTTGTTTTTTTGGTACCAAAATCTTTGTTGCAAATAAATCAATCTGCAATTGAGCACTCTTTTGTTTCTATGTTTTCTTTTAGCTTATATAAAAATCCGACGATGAGATGTATTGGTAAATTTTCTTACACCAATAACAAGTAGGGGCCATGGCTATATAAAACCGCCGTTTGGAAAGGTTGTAATTCGATACAATTACAGCTCAATAGCGAGCCGTGGTAACCTAGAATAGTTTGAGCATAAACATTGAGAAGAAACCGACTTGTCATAGAAATAAAAATACAAATAATTAGCTTTGCGGATGATTTCCTACACCATATTCTCTTTCACAGAATATTTAGGGAAGGGCTTTTGTATAAGAATTAACATTTACAAATATATATATTTATATATACATATAAGATATATACCAGACTAAGGCCAATTCAGTGGAGTTAATGGAGAAGAGTGCCGGTAGTGTGCTTCTCTCCGCGGCTAAAATATGGTTGGGGTAAGTTCATGTCCGTAGCCAAATGCCGGATGGGTTAGTGCTCGTGCAAACACCCGTCATTCTAATGTCCCTGACCTCAAGACACCCCGGTTCTCGGCAACCTTTGAAGTTGTAAAAAACATTCAGTTCTTATAGGAAATTAATTTTTCTTTAAACACAAATTTTGAAATTAGAAATTCGTATTTTATTTTTTAATAATTTATAACTGTTATTAAAAAAATACAAAAAAACTTCTTACGTTCTCCAATAACTTTTTTTATTTAGCAGTATTCGACATTTATTATATTATTATACGACACCAATGAATCTCGTGTACTATAAGCTCTATAGATTAAAATAGTAATTACAATAACTATTAAACGTCAGGGGGACAACCCTACAAAAATTACTCTAAGTGTGTCATTGAAAGTAAAACAGTTTTGTCTTCGCACATTTATTTGGACCAGTTTTGGTCACCAGTTAAACTGTTAAGCAAACTGGTTTAAGTGTTACTTGTTACATAATTATTGACTCACGGCTTTATAAGTATTTACCATATTTTTATATCTTACGGGTACCACAGATTACCTATTTATTTACTTTTTTACTAACATCAATCTGAAAGTAAGTAAGTTTAATGTAAGTTTGACCACACTTTTAGTATAAAATAGTTTATGTTTATTAATTACTATTAACAATAAAGGATTAAAAACTTATCCAAGGAAAACAAAATAAAAAATATGAAGGTGGAGCCGAGAAATTAAGAATAAAAAATTCCATCTTTACTTTATTAATAACTGTAAAGTTTCCTATTAGTAACGCAAGTGCACGTGAAGATTATTACCTTAATAATTCTGTAAAGGTAACTTCTACAATAATTATAACATTTGTTAACCCCTGTTTACTCAAAAGCTAACTAAAATTATGTATTTTTGCAAAATCACACCCAATTGTAAACAATTTTTTACACATACACTTAACACATCAGTAAGAGGTATTTTCATCACATAACTCATCAAAATTTCAATAAATTTGTAGTTTATCTTATTATCGGTTGGCCATGCAACAAAAGATTAATTCGATTGCACAACAGATTACGTCATACTTATTGGTCGTTTAAATAAAAAAAAAATTGAAACATGTATCTATACCTTTTATATTATATACCGTATTTTGTTTCTGGGAGCGTTCATATTGCTCGCTGTATGTGACAATGATTATAGTGATAAAGTAGAAGGAATCGGTGTTTTATTAATTTGTTGTATACGTAAGATGTTTTACATTACATGTTACCTAATTTTATCATAATGAGAAAATTTGTCATCATTATGGTCTACAAAAATTTGGCTCGTAACAAGATGTTTCTTAAATTGGAAACATTGGCGGATTCCATCACTTTAAAGAAACGTACAACATACATTATATAGATAGATATATAATTTTTTATTGTACATAGTCTTATAGAATTAATTATTACAATTTCGGAAACCTTAAAACTACAAACGGTGGTCATATCGCTTTAAGCGATTTCTACCTGACAAACAGGGTATTAAAGGAATATTAGCTCTATTAAATAGGATAGGTGCAATTTTAATACAACAAATATTTAACAATTAAAAATATTTAATTAATTGTACTTGTCTTTGCTTTATATATAGTACTAGTTTTTGCTTCTTTAAAATAATTATAATAAATTGACGCTTTGTTATTATTATTTTAGTTTTAGAAACACAGAGTTTACGGCACAGGTTCGGGCCCGCCATTAGACTATTGTCGTGTACTAATCCAGACACACATTGCAGCTTAGTTGAATTGGTTAACAGAAATACAAGTTAGTAATTGACTCAGGTGTTACTTTGCGGAAATTCATTGTAAATTTGTTACTGAATAATTACATCGCACCATTTCGCATGCAAATATAAAAGGTGTATGTTACAAGGTTCGAAGAGAAGAAGTGCATCCATCCCACAGATGCGTGCACTAACTCTACTGTATGCACCACCACCACTACACTCAAACCAGGTAACATATACCATCAACGAAAACGCGACACTTGTTTCGCCCCAAAACAAGGCATTATTAAGCGTGTAACACGCCCAGGACTAGGTAACATATACCTTTTAAATTTGCATGCGGAATGGTGTGATGTAATTATTCAATAACAACTTTAGAAGTACTAGTAATGTTATTTGGTATTACTAGTATTCTTTGACAAAATACATTTTCCCTATTAAGCTAGAGGTAAAGAGACGGACGGATAAACGAACTGACAGACATTAGTGTCATTAATATCATAATACTGTTAGAAACCGACTTTGAAAATTGTAATATAATTCTTAATATTAGGCTTATCTCATAAAAGATGTAAAACGAATACACAGTTCACATGATGGTTAATGATAACACATCCAGTCCAAAGAGTTGGGTAGATACTGTGGATAATAAGAGACACGCTGTTAATTTTAAATAACCCAAACCTGTCTAAAGGCCTGAGGCTGGGCTTTTTTATATGTAGGGAAATACCTACGGTGTACCCGCCCTCGCAGGGGCAAAGACGGGTGATGTCGGGCTCGCATCGACTAAAACCACACGGTGTTTCGCTTTCGCCACATGTTGTCCACGGGAACGCCCTCACGCACATCCGCGACCGCACGGGCGCTGGCCGCTCAAAGCAGCCCCTCCGTGAGAGAATGACTTCTCTCACTCTCCCACCAAGCTAGGCGCGCCAGAATACTTGACCGATCACCAGCCCATCCGTCACACCACCACGCGGCCGCACCACAGCCGCATCCGCGGTGCGACCCCCATCAGAGTCGCTGTGGATCGGGTGCATGCCGAAAGGCCGAAAGAGGAGTTATGCTATTACTCCACTTCCACCGCCACTCCCTTTCGGTTGTGCATTTGAAGTGGGCTGACCAAGCTTTGAACTCCTTGAACTTCTTCTTGGTTCTCCGTGGGTGTCCAAGGCACGGTTACTAAGCTCCATCGCCGCGACAACGGTGGGAATCCGTTTGAGGGTTCTGAGGCATTAATTTGATATTTTTCTTACTTATTTCTTGATTTTAATTTCTTTAAATTTAATATATAATGACTGTAAAAATAAATAACTTAGATTATTTAGTCACATATTTAGGTATAATGTTTTCTTATTTTTATTTAATAACTTCCTTTAACTAATTTAAGGTTTATGCGTAGTCGTACAGCAACGCCTTTATCATTGATTAATAGGATTCCTTCAGGGTTCCGAAAAAGTAAGCTGATGACACTTAATACTTTTTGAGTGGTAGTGCCAACGTTTTTTTGGGCCTCTGCTTCAAGTATTGCTTGGGCTCAAAATATGAAAAGTTATTTACTTACAACTAGGGTTCAAAATATTAAAAGTTACTTATTTGTAAAATTATACTGGTTATTTAAACAAAGAGGCGTGTATCTATCCGGGAACAAAGTCAAAAGGAAGAAGGTGGAAAGCGCACGACTTGCAATACATAACGCAGCGCTGGTAACGACTTTATTATATGGCAGCGAAACCCTGGTCTGCCAGAAGAAGCATAAAAGCAAACAGCATGCAACATGAACGCAGTAGTAATGCAATTCCTTCGTCAACGCGGCATAACTAGGTGACCAAGTTAATGCACCTTAACCGCCTAGTGTATGAAGAAAAATATCTATATTAGCCTTATCTTCTGCACTTGTAGAGCTGCCTCTGAAAGTCTAAAATAGTTTTGCGACATGTTGCGGTTGCTTAAAGTGAGTTGAATAATTTAATGGATCCAGTGATTAAATATAAGGAAATATTGTGGTAAATGTTATTATCTTTTCACAATCAGCGGTAATAAATCTTATGAATATAAATGTCTTATTTTTTGTACGTGGAGAATTAATACGCTAAACTTAAATTAACATTCAAAGTTATCAAATGCGTTGTTTATTACCGTTAATAATGACTTAGTTGTAACAAAATCATTACGCTTTTTCATTTCTTGCAGCAAATTAATAATTATTCAGCCTTTCACTTATTAACTCGAAAAATCTATCAAAGTTAAATATAATTTGAAATAAAGGTAAGGTTTTTTGACCGAACTTCGAAGATTCTATGTTCGTCCGTATGTATTTTCATTGTATACTAGCTGCGGCTTTGCCCGCGGTTTAACACTTATCACGGACCCCTAATTATTTTTCTAAATTAAAAGTAGCCTAAGTTACTCCTTATAATATCAGTTATCTGCCAGTGAAAGTCCCGTCAAAATTGGTCTAGCCATTATAGAGATTAGCCGGAACAAACAGGTTAGCAAAACAAAAATTGTAGAAAAAAGTTATTTTGGTGTATGTACCGTACATATATTCATATACATGTAGTAAAAAACGGTTATTTCAATATTAGAAACAGACATTCCAATTTTATTTATATGTTTCGATTATAATATAATTTTCCCATTAGTGGCCCGATTTAGATATTTTTTTCGAAAAGATACATCGTCATCAATCAAGCTTTTGACGATGGAAACCCGTGAAATTAAGGAAAATTCCCAATACAGGGGTAGACAGAGGTCTAGTCGAGACAATTAAGTCCTTTCGACCCATCTTCCACCGAAGATATTCAGTACAAAGGAAAATTACAACATTTATAACCATTTTGTGTTAATCATTTTCAGTAGTTTACGTTGAGTAATCAGCACATAATAACGTAGTGCTGCTGACCTGATGATGGATGTATATGCAATCCTTCAAGGCTGAGAGGTTACTATCCACACATGTATTTGGTAGATTGGTTTTTCGGATTAGAGATCAATTGGGCCTCCTTAGCTTTCCTGCACAAAAATGGAAAAATAAACGTTTTCTAAGGAGATTAAATCTACTGTAAGTTTCCTCTCAGAGGTGACTAACAGAAAAGTAATAATAATGTCAATAGCTATGGACAGATGGTGGGATTACCATCTCTAAACTAACCACACTAAAATTGGTACACTGCCACAGGGCAGCAGCGGGACTACGGTGCGAATTGTCTGGTACCTCAATCTCCAGTTCGCCTAGGCGGCTGGGCCTATCATATTCGGAGAGGCTTTCAAAATATGTAGTAAATGTCAGTATTTTATCGAATAACAAATATTGGCCGTTTACTGACCATTTGTCGCAAGTCTAATATATATATGCTCCATATAAATAAACGATTATTCACTGTTTTTTTTATTTTTAATTTATATAATAGATGCAAAAGCATGTTGTGTCGTTGGCTTGGAAATATGGGTCGAAAGAACTATTCTGTCTAGAAGTCTGACCACTCCAGTATTTTGAAATGTGCGAAGATACAGAATAAAATTTGTATATTATAACAATTGGATTTCTTTAAATTTTTATTGTATACTGGTAAAATCCACCTTGACTATGCGACTCGCACTTTAAAACCAGTTCTCAGACTAAGCTATTTATAGTAAAGCACTAGATTGGATATTTGTTTTTTTTTTCTTCAAATAATACTTAGTGCTCTATAACAAGGTACAAGGATTAGTCGCGGTGTTGAATATGCATGAAATCTTTAATATTACGTCATCGATCGAGTAAAGCCTTGGTGCCGTCAGTTCGAGTATCCGATCGAGTAAAGCCCTTATAATGCGTCAGATGTATCATTGCAATACCTGTTATTTGTAATAGATACATCAGCATCATAAGGGACTGTAAAGTCCACTGCAGGACAGCGGCCTTTCTCGTAGGCCTCTCTCGTACGACAAGATTAGCAAGCTTGGCAAGCTGTTTGGCGGTCACCCAAAAACACTGCACTTTAGACGCTGCTGCCAGTCCTCTGCGTTATGGTTAGCTATATATTGCAATGGTAATTCCGTCACATAAAACATTTTTAAGGTGAATAGAGGAAGAATGATAGTGGTGTAAACGACTTATGTCGTAACCTCACGGCAAAATTTTAAATACAATATAAGACATTCATGAAACTTGTAAAAGTACGTATTGGCCAATTCCACATTTCCGCACCCCCTTTTTTTATTATATTTATTATTTAACTTATAATTGAAGCCTCTCAGATTTTCAATTCAACCATCCAACAATTCTTACAGTGAAAACGCAAATTTCAATTAAACTCAAATGCATATTATCATATAAAAATCAAACGCATATTAATTATTTTATATGTCTATAAGTATCAATCAATTAGACATTTACTATTAGGTTACTAGAACGTGTTTCATCTAATTATAAAAAGAAGATGTTACTGAAGCAGGAGTAAAAGATAGCGCGCGAGCGGAAGACGGTGAGATACTATTGAAGAATTATTATTAATATATAATAAAGCATTTATTAATGTTTCGTACTAAAACCTTTTTACTTTATTTTTTTTTTTAAAAAACAGATCTACAGCGGCGATTAGATCGTAGACTTACGTACAATAAATAAAACTAAAAAAAAATATTTAATTTTATACAGAATAATATTTTTTTATTTACAAATTTTTTAAAAGAACGCATCGTTTAGTGTCAAGTTTATGTACGCGTATTTGAATGGTAAAGCCTGGACACAAGCTTTTAACCGGACTATGCATTTGGCGCATTCTAATGTATCAAGCGGAGTCCACAATAACTGGAAATATAATTAGTAAGGTGTGATAAAAATCGACCTTCACGACAATATCCCTTTTAGCGTTGTTTGAATTAAGATAGTTAAGTCAGTGAAAACATTGAATTACTTGCACACATATCATTTGTTTGAATAACTATTCATTGTCTCTTTACTAGGAGCGGTATGTGATTATCATACTAACAGTGCAATACGGAGGCAAACATACCAGCCAATTCGACGCTTGCTGCACAATCGCCACTTTCTCTTTTCTATTGCAACTTACGCGGCGGTTAGGAAAGACATATTTGGACACCGCTTACATTTAGATAACGGTGGGTGGTACCATTATTCTTTTAAAAAAAATAATGGTACTAATTCAAATAAAATTACTTAAACTTCAGATACAACAATCAAACATGCTTTCTTAGCCATTCTGATTAAGTTTTATGCTTGTATCTAGAGTGGATCACGGCAATGTTCTAATGGCGTACTCGAAACATCATCGTCGTGTTTTTTTGTCAGCATCCCAATTCATAAGGTTATTGACTTTTGACTTGTTGTTATTGAGAATAACGACATGCGTAGTGATTTACAAAATTATCTTACCAAAACGGAATGAGATGATACTATGAAGGTTTTCTTCGTTGGTTAAGAAAAGTTCATTCTTAGTAATCTTACTAAAAAGCTTTTTACACGTACTCCACCTGTAGCGCCGGTCTGCTTAATTATGCTAATGTATTGTTCAAGATCTGTCAGCAGCTATTACTATTTACTCTTTCACTTCTGGTGTCGGAAGAGCCGACTCTTCTGACACCAGCGATAGATGAAAGGGCGGTAATATGAAGTAATGCTAAAGCTTCACGCAATTCCCAATACAGGGGTAGACAGAGGTCTAGTCTAGACAATTAAGTCCCTTCGACCCACCTTCCACCGAAGATATTTCGGGACAACGTGACAGGTGGTGAGCCCGTCGCCGTCTTATGTCCAAGCCAACGATATAATTTGTACATAGGTTTTTAGAAAAACCCATTGGTACGGCCACTTGAGGATCGAACTCGGGTTTCTTGACTCGAAATTCCGACCGCCCAACCACTCGACTATCGTGACTTATTTATTTTTCTTATTTTTTATTTTTCTAAAGCTGATACCACAGCGTCGTTAAGTAAACGTGAATATATTTTTTAAAGTGAGTAGTAATATTATTTGTCAATATAGTGCGATAACCCATATTAAAACAATAATATAAAGAAGAGTTGGCATTGTGAATAGTTACTTTGCATTGCATTTCATTGCATTCATTCTTTGTATTTGACGACCTCTGCGGATAAGTGGTTTACTCACTGGTTTTCAAGGTCTCTCCAGCTCTGTCCCGGGTTCGATTATATACGTCGATCTATCCTCTTGCTTTTGCTAGCCCCGTTTTGGTAAATCCCACGCGGGATTAATCACAATACCGCAAATTCTATACACATTAATACGTTAATAATACATTTTCGCAAGTCTTAAATAACAACATAAAGCTCTCGAAACGTCGTGTGAATAGAACGAGATTAAATGCGTAATATTTGTCTTGTCTTTGTGGAATTTAATAAGAAACAATTTAAAAAAACTCTAAGCTAACACGGCTCTATCTTCCAATTGCTATTAAACTATTTATTGCTCCCAATTTTGTCTTCGCGACACAGTATCTTAAAAAGTAATTCTTTTTTAGAACTGTCAGATTTGTAAAATATATAGCAAATGTTATCTTTTATCTTGTTTCGGAAATAAGTAAGAAAAATATTTCACAATTCGACATCTACGGTGACAACCAAATGTAGTGGAAATCTACTGAACATTGCTGTTTACTATTGCAAACACCGCGTTTACGCAACTCGTTGTTCTACCATTGAAACTTAAACCAAAACAAAAACTTACGGAACGATTTATTATTGTAATAAATTAATGGCACAGATTACTGTTTTAGGTTACAGATGTCATTTGTTAACACAGATATTTCGTATTATAATTTCATATTATGATTGTCGTTGTCCGATCGTAGAGTCACATCATGAAATGGACAGTCATTATAAGGATCGGCCAAATACAATTGGCCATGTTTTGTCGTCGTTTGTTGATCATTCACGTATCGATACACACCGTCCTTAATATGTTTAAAAAATCTTCAAAAAGATATTTTATTAACTTATATAAAGACAGCGGCGGGCTACACTACCTGTCACGTTGTCCCCAAAATATCGTCGGTGGAAGGAGGGTCGAAAGGACTTAATTGTCTAGACCACTGTTTACCCCTATATTGATAATGGTCTATATTGATCCGTTATAATTTTTATTCTTTTGATATTACGTTAACTGCATTTTGCATCATTGCAATTGTGGAATATAGTTGGGTGCAGTTCTTCTGACTTCTACTTATACTCATAATGAGCATAAAGGTTCCGTAAGTTGCTTCCGTATTTTAATAGCATGTTAACGACTGTTAGAGCCCGAGATGTTTGCCCGACTGGATTTATTAGAAACTTATATACTTACTAGCTTCGCCCACATGAATAAGATAAATTAAAGAAGCCTTCGACCTTCCTCAGGCTTCAGGCTACCATTAAATCATACTTTTTATTTTACTAGTATAACACATTCACACAAAAGGACAGACAGGTAGTTGGAAGTTTTTTTTATTTTTTGTTTGCATGGTTTTTATGATATAATGTCATGCTCTTATGATTGAGGAGGATTACAACCCGATGGCCAAGTGGGTAGTGACCCTGCCCTCGAAGCTCAGGTTTCATGGTTCGAATCCCACTAGCGGCAAACATTGCTATGATGAATATGAATGTTTGTAATAAATATGAATGTCGATTCACGTATATATATATATATATATATGTATATATATATATATATATATATATATATATATATATATATATATATATATATATATATATATATATATATATATATATATATATATATATATATATATATATATATATATATATATATATATATATATATATATATATATATATATGTGTGTGACAGGTGGTGGGCCCGTCGCCGTCTTTATGTTCAAGCCAACGATATAAATTGTACATAAGTTTTTTTGGGTGACCAATATTGACATGGTGGTATTCCCAGTAGGTTTACGAAAAAGGCAGTAATTTGACTCATATCTTTTCTAAAAATTAATTCCATATCAATATTGGTTAAAAAAAATTGGAAGTCATTTTTCTCCCTGCTTAATCACGGCTGTTCCTTGTGTATACTAACTACTGTTGTTGGCTTCTTCCAGAGCTTTGAGTCCAAAGAATGTTCCTGAGCTCACTTAAATAGCTGATATAAACTTGTTCGTTTTTTTTTAACTCGGTAGCGAGTTTACTTTCGCTACATGGAATGCACGTCAGTCAGTGCTACCTTATAATATCAGGTCATTGTCTGCGGTTTGTCTTTAGTGACTGATTACCATTGATTCTAATCAACTAAACAAGTAATTTTATAATTTTAGTAAGACATGAAAATAATAAAATCGGCAAATGTATTAAACAAATTATTTTGAAGAAATTTAAATTTCAAAGCAGAGCAAATTGATGACAGTTAAAAGTTTATTAAAGTCTACAGCGTGCTGAGAACGTTCATTCGAGAAAACGAATAGCATGAACTACATAGGCACCATCACGCAAAGAGGCGTTAACTTTAATAACAATGGAAAATAACCAAACACGAGGCGTTGAACCCGTATCGTTTGCCTTCCACTTCTACAAACGCATTGAACTGCACATCCTCTTGTATTTCCATCAGTTTACTGACGGTTTTAAGTGAATGACCTTAATAGAATTCATCGTTGGCAATTACTAACTTGAAGACCTTTTAATTCATTACATAACAAAAGATCTTAAAATATATAATAATATTATAATAATAATAATGATTTATTTGTTTCACAATAAATGTCTTCCATACAATATAAGATACATCTTGTTTTATATATTTATAATTCACATAATATCTGTGTTAGTAAGCTGTAGGTTTAAAACCTGCATTACAGCAACAGCGCCAAATCCCTCCAGCTTAACAAAAATAATATCATAACAAATATAGACGACAGATTTAATGGTTTTGCTAATTTTAACATATAAAGCATATTAAGAAAAAATAAAATAGTACTAAAACAATCTTAAACATTAGTAATCTGTCCTCTTTGTGTGTAATATGTTAGTGCAAGTGTGTGTGTAAGAGGATGTGTTAAAATGAATATAACAGTATTATACATTGTCGTGTAATAATAAAGTTCTTAGAATATTATATTAAAAGTGTATGCATTTATACACATTTTAATTTTAAATCTACTGCTGCTATCTTACCGGTCGGTAAAAAAGTTCTCTGGAGAACACTAGTTAGGTCTCTCTTTAACAAATAGAATTTACCATAACCCACACGCTCGGTATGCGGGTTTGCGATAGGTGTATTTGACACCTCCTATTAGCGTCATCGGACTGTTCTTAATCTAGTATTTTTAAATATACTTATTTCCCAGTAGGTTTACGAAAAGGCAGTAATTTGACTCATATCTTTTCTATAAATTAATTCCATATCAATATTGGTTAAAAAAAATTGGAAGTCATTTTTCTCCCTGCTTAATCACGGCTGTTCCTTGTGTATACTAACTACTGTTGTTGGCTTCTTCCAGAGCTTTGAGTCCAAAGAATGTTCCTGAGCTCACTTAAATAGCTGATATAAGCTCGTTGGTTTTTTTAACTCGGTAGCGAGTTTACTTTCGCTACATGGAATGCACGTCAGTCAGTGCTACCTTATAATATCAGGTCATTGTCTGCGGTTTGTCTTTAGTGACTGATTACCATTGATTCTAATCAACTAAACAAGTAATTTTATAATTTTAGTAAGACATGAAAATAATAAAATCGGCAAATGTATTAAACAAATTATTTTGAAGAAATTTAAATTTCAAAGCAGAGCAAATTGATGACAGTTAAAAGTTTATTAAAGTCTACAGCGTGCTGAGAACGTTCATTCGAGAAAACGAATAGCATGAACTACATAGGCACCATCACGCAAAGAGGCGTTAACTTTAATAACAATGGAAAATAACCAAACACGAGGCGTTGAACCCGTATCGTTTGCCTTCCACTTATACAAACGCATTGAACTGCACATCCTCTTGTATTTCCATCAGTTTACTGACGGTTTTAAGTGAATGACCTTAATAGAATTCATCGTTGGCAATTACTAACTTGAAGACCTTTTAATTCATTACATAACAAAAGATCTTAAAATATATAATAATATTATAATAATAATAATGATTTATTTGTTTCACAATAAATGTCTTCCATACAATATAAGATACATCTTGTTTTATATATTTATAATTCACATAATATCTGTGTTAGTAAGCTGTAGGTTTAAAACCTGTATTACAGCAACAGCGCCAAATCCCTCCAGCTTAACAAAAATAATGTCATAACAAATATAGACGACAGATTTAATGGTTTTGCTAATTTTAACATATAAAGCATATTAAGAAAAAGTAAAATAGTACTAAAACAAACTTAAACATTAGTAATCTGTCCTCTTTGTGTGTAATATGTTAGTGCAAGTGTGTGTGTAAGAGGATGTGTTAAAATGAATATAACAGTATTATACATTGTCGTGTAATAATAAAGTTCTTAGAATATTATATTAAAAGTGTATGCATTTATACACATTTTAATTTTAAATCTACTGCTGCTATCTTACCGGTCGGTAAAAAAGTTCTCTGGAGAACACTAGTTAGGTCTCTCTTTAACAAATAGAATTTACCATAACCCACACGCTCGGTATGCGGGTTTGCGATAGGTGTATTTGACACCTCCTATTAGCGTCATCGGACTGTTCTTAATCTAGTATTTTTAAATATACTTATTTCCAAGTAGGTTTTCGAAGAAGGCAGTAATTTGACTCATATCTTTTCTATAAATTAATTCCACATCAATATTGGTTATATATTGGTTATATTATCAATCAGTAGCCTTTACGGGTTTTAATGACCTATTTCGCTTCATATCCCACGCGGAGTAAGTTTTTGTAAGGATTAAAATGATTTCGGGTCTGGATTACAAAGTCAATATCCAATAACAATGTTGTATAGTGATTATCTTCCGTGATAGTTAGATGCTATATTGTTTCTTTTATGGTTTCAAAATATATAAACTTGCGTTCGCGATACCAGAGCGATTTGCCAGCGCTCTGTAATTGAAAACAAGTCAATAATTACTTTGCGTCATGTATGAAACAATGTTTAATATGTATAGTCAAACGCGCAAAGGTCATCATGTCCAACGCATAACAAACAAAGAGGTTCACTTGCTTTCTTGCATTATCACTTCAGTCGTAGTCGTATATTTCATTTAACTCTAAAGTTGTCCAGTAGTGTTTTAATTGGACAGATGATTAGCACAACAATGATATTATATTGTAGGATTATAGGATGCTTCCTGCATATTTTTTTTCCTTTGACTTCCTAACAGCACCTATATTTAACAAAACGTGTTAAAATACGTAAAATTATTTTCATTGTAAAATAACTTATCAAACAATAAAATTATTATTAGGTTAAATATTATTTTGTATTATACCAATTAAATAATGCCATGCATAAGACTTTCCTATTTATGCGCAACCTTAGTTTATTATGTGTTCGACGATTGTAATTAATTCTAAGTGAAATATAGTATAAATATGTAGTAATTAGTTCTGAGTGAAAGAAATGGTCGTATTTCTCTTATCTGTCTAAATTTCTTATGATTGCAATTTTTATTGGTTTCCTCAAAAAGTAATTTATCGTATGATCAAACTACCTCAGTAGTAGCGTGAAGTGTCTAAATTAATTTCCATATCTCACAGAATTTCAATTAATAGATATAATTATTAATGTCGGTATTATCATATACTGATATTTGATATAATTTTTAATAATTAAAAATTATATCAAATATTAATGATTTTTATTTGATAGAAGTCACGATAGCCGAGTTGTTGGGTGGTCGGAATGTCGAGTCGAGAGACCCGAGTTGGATCCCCAGGTGGCAGTACCAATGAGTTTTTCAAAAACTTATGTACGAATTTCATCGTTGGCTTGGACATAAAGACGGCGACGGGCTCACCACCTGTCACGTTGTCCCGAAAATATCTTCGGTGGAAGGTGTGTCAAAGGGACTTAATTGTCCAGACTTGACCTCTGTATTGGGAATTGCGTGAAGATATTTATTTATTTATTTATTCGTATACTACATACTACACTCGCTAAATCTTTTATGGTATCTCTAGCAAAACAAATACCAATTGTGGGCCTAAAAAAACCTACAAAAAGATCTCGATTATTCACACTAGCTGTAGTTTTTCTCAATTACAGTAGAAAAAAATTAGTAAAAAAGGGTGGCTTATTTAAAAAAAATTATTATTATTTATTTATCTTCACGCACAATCCCTGACGGGGTAGCCAGAGAGAACAGATCGCCAAGTGTCACGATCCCTACATACTTCTTTCGCTTCTTTCAGATTCATCATCTTCTTCATACATGCACGTCTAGGTATCCGAGTACTCTTGACCCTCCCCTCTTCGAGCAATTTGCTCACATGCTCTTCGAAAGTTAGTCTCGGTCTACCTCGACACCTTTTAATATTCACTTTCGCGCTATATATTTTCTTCACCATTCGGTCTTCACTCATTCGCTCAACGTGCCCAAACCATCGAAGCACGCCCTTATCCATTTTTGAGACAAGGTCATCTTTCAAACCTGCCATATTGCGAATATCTTCGTTTCGCTTTCGGTCGGCCATGGTAAGGCCGCACATTTTACGAAGAGATCGCATCTCCACTGCATTCAACTTGCTTTTATGCTTCTTCTGGCATACCCAGGTTTCGCTGCCATATAACAAAGTCGGTACCAACACTGCGTTATGTATTGCTAGGCGTGCACTTTTCACAACGCATTAAATACAATTAAACACAACGCATACAATTTCATTCACCTGTTCTAGACATTCCTGATTTACCCAAATTTCGCACTTCGTTCTTTCTTCGTCCCTTTCAAATACCAGAACCTTAGTTTTATTAGCATTCAAACGGAGACCATTAATTTCACATTCTTCTTTCATACACGTGACTAACGCCTGCAGTTCTGCCTCTGATGGTGCAATAAGCACTGCATCATCAGCATATAGCAGACAATTTACTTTTATGTCACCCAATTTCACACCCAAACAGCTATCTTTCAGCTTCTGTAAACAGCTGTCGAGATACAGTATGAACAGCCAGGAAGACATGACACAACCATGTTTTACGCCCGTTTGGACGCTAAACATGGGTGACAGGTCATGCCCTACCCGCACACAGGCTTTACAGTCACAGTAAAGTGACTGCACAGCCCTTAGCAATCGACCATCCACACCATACCCCGGCAACAGCTCCCACATTTTCTTTCTTACAACCTTATCAAATGCTTCCTCAGGATCCACAAAAGCACAGAAAATCTTCTGGTTAGCAGCCAGAAGCTTCTCCGTGATCATGCGGAGAGAAAACATTTGATCCGTGCATCCTCTTCCAGGTCTAAATCCGCATTGTGCCTCCCATAGAAATCTTTCCGATTTATCTTGCATCCTACGTGTCAAAACCTTCGAGTAAACTTTACTTGCTAAACTGGTCAAGCTGATCGCCCGATAGCACCCGCAGTCATAATGTGAACCTTTACCTTTATATAAAGGCACAATGACCGCGGATCGCCAATCATCCGGAACAGCCCCCGTTCGCCAGCACAAATTGCACAGCAGATGAAAGCTGTCCCAGACGCGTGGCCCACCATACTTGACCATTTCAGCAGTAACTCTGTCTAGTCCCGCAGCCTTACCACATTTCAAACTTCTAATCGCACATTCAATCTCTTTCATACTGATGACCTCAGTGTCATCGAGGTTCGAGTCTGGCGTACCAGTCACGGCGTTACCCCCGGATCCCTCACTAAGATCATCACACGCATACATCTCTATAGAATTCGCTCCATCGCTGCATGACGTCCGATTTTTCTGAGAGGACGTCATTGGTTCCCGAAAGCACTTTATTCATTCTTAAGGCTGTCGCACCACTCCGGGTCCTTCCAACCTCTTTCCAGAAGAGCTTCTCCTTGAAGTTGTGCGACAACCTTTCGTCCGCTTCCATTCTACTCCTTTCACGCACTTCCTCAATCAATGCTTTCGTGTGAACTTTCTGGAGCTTATATCTTTCTTTCCTCTTCTCTCTCATATCCTTATCATTACTAGAGGCCAAGTAGTCTAACCATGCTTTCTTCTTCTTCAGCTTCTTTCACTTCGTCATTCCACCATGCATCACCCTTTTTACTACTACCTCTTTTCACAGTTCCACACACGTCTTCCGCTGCACTAACCATTCCATCTCTAAGGCTCTGCCATATTTCTTCCACACATTCTTTCCTGACATCGATGCTGTCCAGCTTTTCGGCTACCCTTGCTTGATATTTATCCCTAGTGTCCGCTTCCTGAAGCTTCCAGCTTCGGATGCTACCGACCGACGGTGGTTCTGGTATCGCCGTCCGGTGGCGCCAACCCGCGAACAGACCCCTAAATCTAGTAATCACTAGATAGTGATCCGTTCCCAGGTCAGCACACCGGAACACTCGTGTATCCATCACCTGTTTTCGCAGTCGGTCATCCACCAGGAACAAATCGATCATACTTCTCTCATTCTCTCTTTTTCTAGTATACATATGGATTTTCTTGTGACTAAACATAGTATTTGTCACAAGAAGACCCTTTACCTTGCATACAGCCAGTATAAGATTGCCAGCATCGTTAACCCTTTTATCACCAAACATTCCAAGCACCGACTCGTACCCTGGCCGAGCGGTACCAACTCATCCATTCAAATCACCACATACAACAATTTTTTCGTTTCCTCTAACCAAGTCTAGAACTTCTCTTACATTCTCCCAAAACTCCTCCAGCTCAGCTCTGGACGACGAAGCTACCGGCGCATAAACAGCCAAAAGGAATAACTTCGTCAGTCCCAATTTAAAGCGAACCCAGAGAAGTCTCGAGTTCACAACCTTATATTCAGTCATAACATCGACCAACCGAGACGACAGCAGCACCCCCACTCCCTGGCAGGCGCTCTCGTTCTCCGGGACTCCGGACCATAGAGCTAACGCCCCGCCAGGGAGCTCTTCAGTACCGCTGCCCTTCCGTTTGGTCTCCGACAAACACACGACATCTAATTCTCTTTCTTTCATTATTCCAATCAACTCATTCGTCTTATCTCTCATGCCTCCTCTAACATTCCACATGCCAACTCTGCACTCCGTCCTCCACCTTCCGCCGTGTCGGGCTGTGCGTGACGGGTGGCGGTCCCCATCGCCGCGTTGCTCGCTGCATTCCACACCAACGGGGACGAACTGGTGTGCGTCGCCTTGGGGGGACGCCCTAACCCTTGTTGGCATGGGTGCGCAGCTGTGTAGAATTGCAGCCCTGAAAAAGGCTGGCAGGGGTCGCGACGAGCACGCTTCTACAATGACCCTATGAATGAATGAAAAAAAATATTAATTATTATTAATTTTATCGTCTGTTTATTTATTATATAAATGTAATAAATAGTAAATAAATAAATATCTTCACGCAATTCCCAATACAGGAGTAGACAGAGGTCTAGTCTAGACAATTAAGTCCCTTTGACCTTCCACCGAAGATATTTTCGGGACAACGTGACAGGTGGTTAGGTCGCCGCCGTCTTTATGTCCAAGCCAACGATATAATTCGTACATAAGTTTTTAATAAGCTCATTGGTACGAGCCTGCCACTTGGGGATCGAACTTGGGTCTCTCGACTCGAAATTCCGACCACCGAACCACTCGGCTATCGTGACGTATATAAATGTAATACATTTTCGTAATGTCTTTTCAGCTATTAAATAAAATGAAAAATAAAAAAAATAACTGGTAGTTGTGGCCAACACCCCTAGGTGTTGGCCAAAGGGGTAAGAAAGAGACTAATTCTAATATCAACTAACTCTGGTAAGATGTCTCTGATCTCTAGGAGATTAAAGTGTCGCCGCGATTCCACCCCCCGTCCATGTGTGTCAGTTAATTTTTCAAATTTCTCATTATATTTAATAACATATTAATATAAGTTATCTTATACATTCGATGTAGATCCCTTTGTACTATGTAATTGAAATAAATACTTTTGAAGATATAACAGATGAAAATTGCACATGTTATCGAGAATGTCAAATGTTATCGAGATTCGTTCTTTTAGCTGTGAAATCACTAACAATAGGGTCATAGACCGAGACATTTTCGCTTTTATGATATTAATATCAATAAGGGCTTTATAAAATACCTTGTGGCATGGCTGTTGGTGTAAGAATCTACCTTACCTTTTATCCCATAGTAGATACAGATGTACCGAACCCATAACCGAGTTAGTGTTGGTAGTTACTCTGCCTTCGAATCTAAAGGGTACGGGTTCGAATCCTACCAGGGGCAAACATTTTAGTTATTAATAAAAATGTTTGCATTCATGTCATGGATTTATCTATGTAAATATGTCATATCCGTTATCCATATGTATTATGTGGCACGTAGATACGTGTCTTGGAATGTGCTGTTTCTAGATAGAAACAGCATATTCCAAGAGAGATTTGGGATTTATATTTTAATGAATAACTTCATTTTAATAAACATAGGTAGATACTATAATTGGTAAGGCTTACAAAATGTATGGATTTACAATGAGCTCTAGTACTAATTTTGCTCAACCTACTACATTTCTTAATTATTACTTTATTACTCTATTTCGCTCTAAATTAGAGTACGCCGTGCCGTGCCGTGCATATGGAATCCTTTTTCTAATAAATACAAAGATGCCTTATAAAAGTTCAAAAACAATATCTACGGAATATGCATTATAAATTGTATCGGAAGCATGTGACATATGAGCGATTGATGTTTACGTATGACCTGTCTAACCTGAAATCAAGACTAGTAAAACTTGAAATAATTCATTATATAACTTATGCCAAAATCATTACGACTGCATGTTACTTAATAATCAATTATGTTGTAAAATATGTTTTAGTTATTTGCTACGACTTTATGTCGCACTGATGCTAGCAAATGTTCGCCATTCTGTCGGCTAATCACTGCTTACAACAGATACTGTTCTTCTTTAGACATAATGTCTACTCTCATTAGTACGTTTAAAAACTAATTGCTCAAACATGTAAAAAATATTTTATTAGTCGATTATAACAGAAAGTTTTATTAATATATTTATATCGTCGGCTTGAACATAAAGACTGCAACGAACTCACCATCTGTCACGTTGTCCCAAAAAATTTCTTCGGTGAAAGGAGGGTCGAAAGGACTTAATTGTAGCTCTTTGTCTATCCTAATATTCGGAATGGCGTGAAGATATTTTTTTAATATTTAAATAATTATTTTTATTTACAGGTTCATATCAGCCTAGCAATGAACTAATGTTAAGGTTCTACAGTTACTACAAGCAGGCAACAGAAGGGCCTTGCGACAAACCCAAACCAGGATTCTGGGATGTGGTCAACAGGTGAGTGATCAGTGACTACTTTTTAGTATTTCAAAGACTCTCGTATTGCTCTAAATAAATAATTAGTCAGTATTTCCAGTCCGATGAAGAACCAGATTATGAAACAGTTATCACACCGTGCTGTGTGATCTCTGCATAAATATATGCCATTGTTACTGCTACACTCATATTGTTGTGAGAGGTTGAAAATAGCAATAGTTGACGACAGCTCGAATCAGAATAACACAAAGTCTACAATTTATAAAGATTTTGTGTTATTTGACCATAATATTACGATAAGTATCAAGTAAATCGATAAAAATTCTGCCCTCTGAGAGCTACCTTAAATAAATACATACATAAATACTACGTAAATAAATAGGGACAAAATCCTATACATTGCTCTGATCTCATAGTAAGTAGCTAAAGCACTTGTATTATAGAATCGGAATCAACGAAGGTTACACAAATTCCAAGAGCCAAGACGAAGTAGAAAAGTTCATTGCTACATTTACCGTGATTGATATAAATATTATTTGTAGCCACGATAGCGGAGTGGTTGACTGAACTGAATAAAAATCAGATCATCATCAAAATCAATCAGAGACTCGAGTTTCTTTTGTGGAAGGCCGGTAAGTTTATTAAAACTTGTGTAACGATTTGTGTCGGTGGCTTAGACACAGATTCCGACTGCCACGTTCTGTCACATAACACATAATAATAAAGGGTTTAAAACACTAAACTGCCAAAATCTGTGACTGTCGTGAGAGTTAATTTATAAATTTTAATTTGTTATTATTTGTCTTTTCAGAGCAAAGTGGGAGTCATGGAACAAACTAGGCAATATGACAAAGGAGGAAGCAATGCAGGCATACGTGGAAGAATTACATAAGGTACACTAAAATTTAATGCACATTCAAATGTACAAAATTATTATTTCTCTCCTTGAGCTCTTACAAATGTTATAACCGGTAGGAGAACCGGTTAGAGCTATACACCATTATAACCGCAACTAGATAAAATTTATGTATGTATTAATGTTTCTAAAATTTTTAAATATAGATGATTAATTGATCTTAACATCCTGGCTAGCACCATTCATGACAAATTAATAAAATTAAGGACATAACGACATATATTGGTAAATACATTATCTTATTCTTTATTATGTACCTTATAATTAGTTTCGTTATATAATATGTAACGAAACCAATTTAGAATAGAAACTAATATAGAAAGATCAAAGTCCACGAACTACTTTACTTACACACAGTGTGGGGTCATTACTAGGTCAGAGCTCATTTCTAATACCATTTTGCTATTATTGTCGATAGATCGTGGAGACGATGTCTTACAATTCGGACGTGGCTTCGTTTCTATCAGTGGACGACGACGACCAGGGCATCCCAAACAATGACCTCGAGCTGGTGGCCGGTGATGTGCTCGCACGTGTCCGTTCAGAACATAATACGCCTGTTTGTGAGTATACGTATTCATTTAAAAGTTTTCATTTAACTAACAACTATTTTTATGTTGTTTAGGTGAAATCTTTCAAGTTGAATCAGAAATATTTTCTCTTATCGCAAGGATTTGAAATTTCTTCATATTATTACAGTTCCGCGGGAAGTATCTTTATTTGATAAAGAATTATGTGCCTGATTCTATACCCAAGATTGGGTATAGATTGGGATAGATAAGTAAGTCCCTTCGACCCGTAAAATTATCAGAAGTAGTCCATGAACTCCCTTGTAATATTAGGCAAACCTCTAAAGAAAAGGAAGAAAAAGGCAGGTCATGAAACAGTAGTTGTTTAATTTCTCGATGATAGAATCTGCAATGAACTCTTCGGCAGCTGAACTAAGGTCAAACCAGCTCAGTTTAACTGACGTAACCGTAAAGATCAGCGTAAGTGGCGCAATGAACCGGCCACATAGCTTGAAGAACAGATAACCTTTGTCGAAAAAATGTTCTCGATTGGTGTAACCTCTTCCAAAAAAAGCATTGTGGAACGACCCCATTTAAGATGGAGTGGTAGCCTGCAAAATGTTGCAAGAAATCGACAGTTACAAGTGGCTGTGGACCGTGTTTTCTGGCAATCCTTGGTAAAGACAATGTTCAGCAAGAGTAAACCTACAGTTTCTAAAGAAAAATTTTTCGGTGAATCTATGTACTTTCTTATTTAGTACAATTCTTTTACTCCGGTTCCTTCTCCCGTAATTTTCATCTCTTTCTCTATAACTATATGATGAACTATATGAAGATGGTAGCATCTTAAACGGAGGAAAGAAAAATTTGGAACCAAGCTAGGGTAGAACATTCAACTTGATTTTGAATGCTGCGAATTACGGGTAATTTAGTACATGTATTTATTTAAGGAAATCGATAGTTTAATTGTAGAAAACTTTTATTGTTAAGCTTGTATTAACTTGTTTAGCACGTTTTCAACTAAAATAAAGCAACTAAGTTTCGTCCTATGAAGTCTATATGACTAATATAACGGAAAATAAAAACAACTATTATTAAAAATTATTATAAAAATGCAAAAAAAATTTCACGTTAAAAAAGTCACGATAGCCGAGTGGTTGCGTGGTCGGAATTTCGAGTCAAGAGACCCGAGTTCGATCCCCAAGTGGCTGGCTCGTACCAATGGATAAAATAAATATAATAAATATCTTCACGCAATTCCCAATACAGGGGTAGACAGAGGTCAAGTCTAGACAATTAAGTCCCTTTGACCCACCTTCCACCGAAGATATTTTCGGGACAACGTGACAGGTGGTGAGCCCGTCGCCGCCTTTATGTCCAAGCCAACGATGAAATTCGTACATAAGTTTTTGAAAAACTCATCTCGTACCAATGGGTTTTTTAAAAACTTATGTACGAATATCGCTGGCTTGGACATAAAGGCGGCGACGGGCTCACCACCTGTCACGTTGTCCCGAAAATATCTTCGGTGGAAGGAGGGTCGAATGGACATAATTGTCTAAACTAGACCTCTGTCTACCCCTGTATTGGGAATTGCGTGAAGATATTATTATTTATTTATTTAAAAAAAAATTAAATATATGAATTTATGGTTTCGAAAATTAAAAGAATAATTAACTTTTTTGTTTTAAAGTTTATTGCGTTGTTCACTTGCTAGATAATTGGTTAAATGAGTTCCAATTAAAATTTTCAATGTTTTCCACTTTTGAAATTTACAGATTGCGGTTTTGTCCCCTCAATCCCAGTATAATATAGTATTCCAACAACAGGACAGTCTATCCTCCTCCCGACTGTCAAAGGTCTGCGCTTTCGTTACAGGGGTCGAGTGCATCACTACGTTGTTTCTCTTCTTCATTTCATCTGCGGGCCTTCATTCTCGCAGGTCTCCTCAGATGAAGCAGTAAAGGCCTCCGGGCCAACAGCATCCCGTGGATGGTTTTTAGGCGAGGACGTAGGAGACGGGATGTTGTAGACCAGAATGTTAAAATTAGATTATTCAATATCGACCTGCTTTTTAAAACATTGTATCTTTTTTTTAATTATTACATTTTTATAATACGTAGTGTGTGAAGATCGGCAGCTGACGTATACATTTAACAGCGCCTTTTTTTCTTTACTGCTAATCGATTTTCAATAACGGCCGTGGTATTGTAACTAATCTTTAATGCAATTATTGACTCGGAATTCTTTTATGTTTGAGTTTTATTGGAATATTATTTTTTAAATACTAGCAATGTTAAGTTATATTACAAATATTTTTGGTAACCAAAATAAGCTCCAATGGTTGCGATAGGCGCCATTACAAAATATCGTAAAATAATTATTAATAGTGGTAGCGCCACGCATCAGCTTTTGTTGTTGCTCCTCACAGAATACCGGCGTGAAGTAGAAGTCTAACAAACTTCTGCGTTTCGTCTGGTGAGTGCAGGTAACCGGAGGCTCACACACCCCTCTCCCCAATTATAGGGGGGGGGGGGCACTCTAAGGCCGGCAACGAATCTGCTATGCCTCTAGTATTGCGGGTGTTCATGCCTCCCTTTTCTATAAAAAAATGAAAATTAAATGAAGAAATAAATAAATATAAACATCTTCACACAATTCCCAATACAGGGGTAGACAGAAGTCTAGTCTAGACAATTAAGTCACTTTGACCCACCTTCCACCTAAGATATTTTCGGGACAACGTGACTGATGGTGAGCCCGTCGCCGTCTTTATGTCCAAGCCTACGATATAATTCGTACATACGACTAAGTCTTTGAAAAACCCATTGGTAAGAGCCTGCCACCTGGGGATCGAACTCGGGTCTCTTACCTCGAAATTCCGACCACCCAACCACTCGGCTATCGTGACTTTTTGACTGTAAAAGAATTGGGTAACGTTCTGTTTATCTCGTTTGCTCCTCGTTACTGTCATATTGCCAAATAGATCTGATACATGTAACGTGCTGATAGATAGTCAATATGTAGCGATAACGCCATCAAATTGTGCTTTAACTTTAAAATCCTTTATTATTATTATTTTTTTTTGATTTTTAAAGCATATTTATGCTGAACTTTTTATGTGATTAAATTAAAGAGAAAAAATGTTTTTAAAATTTCAACTCGTGCTGAGCCCGTCGCCGTCTTTATGTCATAGCCAAAGACATAATTCGTACAAGTTTTTGAAAAACCCATTGGTACGAGCCTGCTAACTGGGGATCGAACTCGGGTCTCTCGACTCGAAATTCCGACCACTCGGCTATCGTGACTTTTTTGGGTAACGTTCCGTTTATCTCTTTTGCTCCTCGTTACTGTCATCTTGCTAAATAGATCTGATACATGTAACGTGCTGATAGGTGGTCAATATGTAGCGATAACGCCATCAAATTGTGTTTTAATTTTAAAATCCTTCAATATTTCCTCTATATTTTTTGTGTGCGGTATATTCATTCATTCATTCACTCATGTTGTGCTGACGACTCACACGCGGCTTCTTATAAAATCTTTTTTATTATTATAAATTAGAATACAACAATTTTCTGTGACCAGGTTCCCGTTCAGTGAGCGGCGCATCGTCGCCGATCCGCAGCGCGTCTCCGCCGCGGACACGACACGACTCCGACGACGAGTTCATCGACACTGTCGATGTTAGTATTGTACGTACTAGCGAGCCAGATTCTGCGTGTTACGAGACGTCCGTCCGTACACGCATGAAATTTCCTAACGGATAATTTTTTATTTATTTATATGCACGCACAACCCCTGACGGGGTAGCCAGGGAGAACAGATCGCCAATTGTCGCGGTCCTTGCATACCTCTTTCGTTTCATTCAGATTCATCATTTTCTTCATACATTCACGACGAGGTATCCGAGTACTCTTGACCCTCCCCTCTTCGAGGAATTTACTCACATGGTCTTCGAAAGTTAGTCTCTAACGGATAATTTTAATTTGCCTCTGGCAATATTGTGTATTAACTTTACAAACATTTTAGAGGTCTAAGTATTTGTGGTACCTTCGTTGTTTCCGATTAACACAAGTTCATTAGTACTTACCTTGGGATCAGAGCAATGTATGTGATATTGTCCCTATCTATGTTCGATTTGCATTCTCTCTCTCTCTCTCTCTCTCTCTCTCAGTCTCTCTTTAGTCGGTCCCCCAAATGTTGAGGATCGTGATCCCGTCTACTATTTCAGCTTGTCGCTTATAAGTTGTAACCAGCGCATTCGGTCTTGTGCCAGTCTGAAGGCGTCATGGAATGGTGTTTCAAGGGACAAGCATGAGATCTGTCCTTTTATTTAGTCATTGTTAGTTTTTCCTCTGTTCTCAGGAGGTTTACGGGCTATGGGGCCAAAGTATTGCAGGCATTTTATGACTAAGGATGACAAACATTCTTTTATCCGTGGTTGTTTTAGGAGAGAAACATTTGCACGGAATGTTGTCGTATATCTACGTATATACGTATGTATTATTTGTATTTGCAGAGTGACCCCGAGATACAGCCGCACACGCAGAGCGCGCCGCGACTGAGCAACGGACACGCACACCAAATCTCTTCGCAGTTGACGCGTGAGTTTACGTTTATAAAGCATCACTGTACAAATACGCGGGAAGGAGAGATTCCTAGATAATTACGGTTACTAATAGTAATACGATAGATAGAAATTACGATTACTAATAATTATGTTAAAAATCGTTTATGTTTTATTTTGTTTAATTAGGCACATTTAAGCGGCCAAAAATACATCAGATTTCTGACAGAATTGTTAGATTTTTTAATTGAAACCCAAAACATTTAGATTATTATCAAATCAGTAGAGTACTTACGAAAAAGTACGCAGTAGAGTATTAGGTCTACGATAATTTAGTATTAATCAGGTATATGATAATTTTTGCAAACGATACCAAAAGAGGTATTAATGTGAACGAGGCGGCACCATGTGTTAACACCATGCAGTTCAAATAAGCTACAATGGTTGCGATAGGCGCCATTTGAAACTTTATTCAGTTGTTTTTATTATTAGACCCACCTTGGGCTCATTATTTGTCCGAGTGGCCGCCGGTCGCAGTAAGTCTGTGCATCCCTGTGTTATATATAATAATAATAATATCTTCACGCAATTCCCAAAACAGGGAGATATAGACACAGATCTAGTCTAGATAATTAAGTCTTTTTATCCCACCTTCCACCAAAGATATTTTCGGGATAATGTGACAGGTGGTGAGCCCGTCGCCGTTTTAGGGACTATTATATCGATGCATACACCGTAGGTAAAAGTACGTTTCATAATTTAATGCTATTGTTTCATGTGTGGCACAGATTTAAAAGTGCTGGAGCAGTTGCCGGGCGTGCTGGCGCGGCTGGAGGCCGACGTGGCCGCATTGCGGAAGGCTGTCGAGGGAGACCGCAGGCTGCTTGACGTGAGTCACTCTCTTTATTCTGATAAACATATATACACAAATGTTTGTCCATGCATGTAGGTTTTAATTGAACATATTACAAATAACACTTATACAAATGTGGCAAATTACGGCTTAATGTAATATTTATGATAAAATATTCAAAATAAACATACCGGTCTGTAAAAAAGGTAACTGCAGGATATACGTGTACGCGAAACGCCAAGCGGATAGGCGATCGTAGTACCAAATACTTCTTTGCACCTTCTATGCTGCTGGCTGTTACCGGTCAGATGAATTTTCCCTTAGTCGCCTCATACGATACCCATGGGGAGTGGTGTAAACTTGAATGGTAAAGAAAAGGAGTGGCTGATACCACACGGTCACAAATTAGTAGAGAACATTTTTTAATTTTTTTTTTAACTAAATATGACACCATGGATGTACCAACAATTTTAATTAAAGGTCCTATATAAGCACAGAAACCACATAGCATAAAATAATAATAATAATCTTTAAACAGAGCACACTACATTGATTGAAAATAATTCTTGATGGTGTCAAATGTATCAGTGCTCGTGTGTAAGTGGTCGTTTCGTAACGGTCGACGTCGACATTCTCGAAAACACGACCGTTGATTAGTACCCGTGTGTGAGTGTCGTACTGTGGGCGCAGCAAGTGTCGCGGCACGGCGCGGGCTGGCGCTGGCCGTGGCAGGAGCTGAGCGCGCCCACGCTGCTGCTGCTCGCCGCGTGGCCCTTCGTCGCGTACCGGATCGCCGCGCGACTCCAGCGCAGGCACACGTAATGCGTGAGCCACACACACACACACACACACGTACACTTCCTACAGAACTGTATAGTATTGTTAAGGCACACACACACGTACACTTCCTACAGTACTGTATAGTATTGTAAAGGCACACATAATGCGTGAGCCACACACACACACACACGTACACTTCCTACAGTACTGTATAGTATTGTTAAGGCACACACACACGTACACTTCCTACAGTGCTGTATAGTATTGTAAAGGCACACATAATGCGTGAGCCACACAAACACGTACACTTCCTACAGTACTGTATAGTATTGTTAAGGCACACACACACGTACACTTCCTACAGTACTGTATAGTATTGTAAAGGCACACATAATGCGTGAGCCACACAAACACGTACACTTCCTACAGTACTGTATAGTATTGTTAAGGCACACACACACGTACACTTCCTACAGTACTGTATAGTATTGTTAAGGCACACATAATGCGTGAGCCACACACATACGTACACTTCCTACAGTACTGTATAGTATTGTTAAGGCACACATAATGCGTGAGCCACACACACACACACGCACACTTCCTACAGTACTGTATATAGTATTGTTAAGGCACACACACACGTACACTTCCTACAGTACTGTGTAGTATTGTTGAGGCATACATAATGCGTGAGCCACACACACACACGTACACTTCCTACAGTACTGTATAGTATTGTTAAGGCACACATAATGCGTGAGCCATACACACACGTACACTTCCTACAGTACTGAATAGTATTGTTAAGGCACACACACACGTACACTTCCTACAGTACTGTATAGTATTGTTAAGGCACACACACACGTACACTTCCTACAGTACTGTATAGTATTGTTAAGGCACACATAATGCGTGAGCCACACACATACGTACACTTCCTACAGTACTGTATAGTATTGTTAAGGCACACATAATGCGTGAGCCATACACACACGTACACTTCCTACAGTACTGTATAGTATTGTTAAGGCACACACACATGTACACTTTCTACAGTACTGTATAGTATTGTTAAGGCACACATAATGCGTGAGCCACACACACGTACACTTCCTACAGTACTGTATTGTATTGTTCAGGCAAACATAATGCGTGTCCTTTTTAGTTCGCTTAATTAGTACGTACGTTAATTATTAAGTACTTGTAAGCCTTTATAGCCTGTATATAGTCAGCTGCAAATACGAGGCCTCTCACTTAAGTTATTCTACCTGTTATCAGATCACCATGCACCATCCGTTCTGTACCTGTTGTGATTTTCAAGGTGTTTCCATTAGTAGCAACGATATTACAATTATAACTTACTTTTTTAACGGCTCCTAGAAGTTCACTTTAGGGCAGTACTCTAGACAATCAAGTCCTTTCTATCCAACTTTCACCAAATAAATTTTTGAATTAACGTGATAGATGATGGCCTGTGTTCACAGTACTGTGTAGTATTGTTGAGGCATACATAATGCGTGAGCCACACACACGTACACATAAGTTTAAAAAAATCATTTTTTCAAACGCCTGGGGACTCAAATTCGGTTTTCGAATCAAATTCCGGTCGCCTAAGGTACCAAAAAATACCCAGATCCGAGAAAATGTAGAAAAAGTGGTTCACCACGTCAACTCGCCCGGGAATAGAACCCGGGACCTTTGGAGCTGGCGAAACCATAAAAACCGGCGTGAGTTGTTACGTAGTAGTAACGTCAGTTATCCACGGAGATCGTCATTAATAAGTAATATTAGTGTAATATTCATTACCGTTAATACTTTTCAGGTCTCAATGAAAATCGAAGAGTTTTGGATATATGATAAGCATAGCGGATACACTCACACTATGGATATAGGGTATCCAACACAGTGACGTGTCGGGTTGTAAAGTGGCAACACATAACCGTTTATCTATATGTATTGTCTATACAGTAGTACTCTACTACAACTATGTTTATTATCTATGTGTTAATTGTGTACAGTCATGAATGTAATTGAGGGAAATTAAGAAATATATAACAATAAATGTTACCAAAGGGAAAACACCGATTTGCTACTTCACGTCTTTATAGTACGGTGTTCAGTCAACCACAGAATGAGTAACGTAACTCATATATCGGCTATGTAATCTGTGTAAGACATGTGTGTATCTGAGTGAGTTACATGACACTTATTAATTATGATAATTGAATAAAAATTATTAATTGTAACATTATTAATTATATAAACCAATTTAATTTGCATTGATCAATTATAATTAGAAATTTAATACACGCAACAATTCTAAGATTATTTGTACAGTACAAAAATTATATTTGTTGTTTTTTTTTCTGTGATGTTTCGTTCCATTGAAAGTGCCTGTTCATTAAATTAAAAGCTTTATGAAGGTTCTTAGTGGAGCAAAGTTGATCTTTATCTTTATTCATAACTAACAAAGAACCAAACTAGTCAGACGATAGCAATTATCCAAACTCTCGCCCAAATACATTCCATTCAAGATTATTGCAACAATGGACAGGCATTTTAAGGGCTTTGGATACTGATCGCACTCAAGAGTGATTTAACTCGTATCTTTTTTGTAGGTGTAGTCAGTAAAAGGTCTAATTGAGACAAATGTGTGTACATATATAATTATGTAAAATACTTTCTACCGCCATGTAGCTTTTAATCATATCGCATTTCTTTCAATGTGTTATATTATTAAGTGGGTTTAAATTTTTTGTGGGTTATTTTTTTTTTTAGGTTCAATAAGGTGATAAATGAATATATGTGTAATTTAAAATAAAGTATATATTTATTGAAAATAAAGTATCCTTGAAGCAGAAAATGTTCAGTTAATATGTAACTTTTGTCTAAACTCCTCTGTAAAGTTTTAAAAATTCTATATTATTCGTCAGATTTATTAAAATAGGTAAATGATTCCAATCTGGCTGGATTCACATCAAGAATAATTTGTTTTGGAGTCTGTTGATCAGTCAAATACTTATTATTTTGTATAATAGCAGTAAAATATTATGTTAAAATACCCCTGTCTAGAATAGATTCTGATATTTTATGTTCATGGTGGTTACACTAAATCATTTTTGAATGAGTTGTTCCTGTTATAAAGGATATAGAATGGATTTATGGATCTACAGAATTTAATATTGTTACCTGTTTTTTTACGGTAGTTTTAAATTTAGTTTTCAAAATATATTTTCAATATATATATATATATATATATATATATATATATATATATATATATATATATATATATATATATATATATATATATATATATATATATATATATATATATATATATATATATATATATATATATATATATATATATATATATATATATATATATATATATATATATATATATATATATATATATATATATATATATATATATATATATATATATATATATATATATATATATATATATATATATATATATATATATATATATATATATATATATATATATATATATATATATATATATATATATATATATATATATATATATATATATATATATATATATATATATATATATATATATATATATATATATATATATATATATATATATATATATATATATATATATATATATATATATATATATATATATATATATATATATATATATATATATATATATATATATATATATATATATATATATATATATATATATATATATATATATATATATATATATATATATATATATATATATATATATATATATATATATATATATATATATATATATATATATATATATATATATATATATATATATATATATATATATATATATATATATATATATATATATATATATATATATATATATATATATATATATATATATATATATATATATATATATATATATATATATATATATATATATATATATATATATATATATATATATATATATATATATATATATATATATATATATATATATATATATATATATATATATATATATATATATATATATATATATATATATATATATATATATATATATATATATATATATATATATATATATATATATATATATATATATATATATATATATATATATATATATATATATATATATATATATATATATATATATATATATATATATATATATATATATATATATATATATATATATATATATATATATATATATATATATATATATATATATATATATATATATATATATATATATATATATATATATATATATATATATATATATATATATATATATATATATATATATATATATATATATATATATATATATATATATATATATATATATATATATATATATATATATATATATATATATATCTTCACGCCATTCCCAATACAGCGGTAGACAGAGGCCTGGTCTAGACAATTAAGTCCCTTCGACCCACCTTCCACCGAAGATATTTCGGGACAACGTGACAGGTGCTGAGACCGTCGCCGTCTTTATGTCCAAGCCAACGATATGAATTGTACATAGGTTTTGAAACCCATTGGTACTGCCACCTGGGCTCGAACTCGGGTCTCT
This sequence comes from Sericinus montela, assembly GCA_029286605.1. Lineage (NCBI taxonomy): Eukaryota > Metazoa > Arthropoda > Insecta > Lepidoptera > Papilionidae > Sericinus > Sericinus montela. Next base: position 6,810,085 of record JAGSMR010000034.1, on the reverse strand, counting down.
CGACTCAAAATTCTGACGACCCTTCCACTCGGCTATCGTGACTTCAATAAGCTATATAGTTGTTATGAAATAATTACGTTGCAAAGTCTATGTTACCTGAATCGAAGAGAAGAAGTGCTCCATCCTCACTTCCCAACATGCACTAATTTTACTGGATGCATCAGCACCACTACACTCGAAATCAGGTTACATATCACAATCGACAACGCGACCCGTGTTTCCTCAAAACAAGGCATTAACACAGGAGCAGACTCCATGATGAGCCACACACACGTACACTTCCTACAGTACTGTATAGTATTGTTAAGGCACACATAATGCGTGAGCCACACAAACACGTACACTTCCTACAGTACTGTATAGTATTGTTAAGGCACACACACACGTACACTTCCTACAGTACTGTATAGTATTGTTAAGGCACACACACACGTACACTTCCTACAGTACTGTATAGTATTGTTAAGGCACACATAATGCGTGAGCCACACACATACGTACACTTCCTACAGTACTGTATAGTATTGTTAAGGCACACATAATGCGTGAGCCATACACACACGTACACTTCCTACAGTACTGTATAGTATTGTTAAGGCACACACACACGTACACTTCCTACAGTACTGTATAGTATTGTTAAGGCACACATAATGCGTGAGCCACACACACGTACACTTCCTACAGTACTGTATAGTATTGTTAAGGCACACACACACGTACACTTCCCACAGTACTGTATAGTATTGTTAAGGCACACACACACGTACACTTCCTACAGTACTGTATAGTATTGTTAAGGCACACACACACGTACACTTCCTACAGTACTGTATAGTATTGTAAAGGCACACACACACGTACACTTCCTACAGTACTGTATAGTATTGTAAAGGCACACATAATGCGTGAGCCACACAAACACGTACACTTCCTACAGTACTGTATAGTATTGTTAAGGCACACATAATGCGTGAGCCACACACACGTACACTTCCCACAGTACTGTATAGTATTGTAAAGGCACACATAATGCGTGAGCCACACACACGTACACTTCCTACAGTACTGTATAGTATTGTTAAGGCACACACACACGTACACATAAGTTTAAAAATCATTTTTTCAAACGCCTGGGGACTCAAATTCGGTTTTCGAATCAAATTCCGGTCGCCTAAGGTACCAAAAAATACCCAGATCCGAGAAAATGAAAGTGGTTCACCACGTCAACTCGCCCGGGAATAGAACCCGGACCTTGAGCTGGCGAAACCATAAAACCGGCGTGAGTTGTTACGTAGTAGTAACGTCAGTTATCCACGGAGATCGTCATTAATAAGTAATATTAGTGTAATATTCATTACCGTTAATACTTTTCAGGTCTCAATGAAAATCGAAGAGTTTTGGATATATGATAAGCATAGCGGATACACTCACACTATGGATATAGGGTATCCAACACAGTGACGTGTCGGGTTGTAAAGTGGCAACACATAACCGTTTATCTATATGTATTGTCTATACAGTAGTACTCTACTACAACTATGTTTATTATCTATGTGTTAATTGTGTACAGTCATGAATGTAATTGAGGGAAATTAAGAAATATATAACAATAAATGTTACCAAAGGGAAAACACCGATTTGCTACTTCACGTCTTTATAGTACGGTGTTCAGTCAACCACAGAATGAGTAACGTAACTCATATATCGGCTATGTAATCTGTGTAAGACATGTGTGTATCTGAGTGAGTTACATGACACTTATTAATTATGATAATTGAATAAAAAATTATTAATTGTAACATTATTAATTATATAAACCAATTTAATTTGCATTGATCAATTATAATTAGAAATTTAATACACGCAACAATTCTAAGATTATTTGTACAGTACAAAAATTATATTTGTTGTTTTTTTTTCTGTGATGTTTCGTTCCATTGAAAGTGCCTGTTCATTAAATTAAAAGCTTTATGAAGGTTCTTAGTGGAGCAAAGTTGATCTTTATCTTTATTCATAACTAACAAAGAACCAAACTAGTCAGACGATAGCAATTATCCAAACTCTCGCCCAAATACATTCCATTCAAGATTATTGCAACAATGGACAGGCATTTTAAGGGCTTTGGATACTGATCGCACTCAAGAGTGATTTAACTCGTATCTTTTTTGTAGGTGTAGTCAGTAAAAGGTCTAATTGAGACAAATGTGTGTACATATATAATTATGTAAAATACTTTCTACCGCCATGTAGCTTTTAATCATATCGCATTTCTTTCAATGTGTTATATTATTAAGTGGGTTTAAATTTTTTGTGGGTTATTTTTTTTTTTTGGTTCAATAAGGTGATAAATGAATATATGTGTAATTTAAAATAAAGTATATATATATATATATATATATATATATCTTCACGCCATTCCCAATACAGCGGTAGACAGAGGCCTGGTCTAGACAATTAAGTCCCTTCGACCCACCTTCCACCGAAGATATTTCGGGACAACGTGACAGGTGCTGAGACCGTCGCCGTCTTTATGTCCAAGCCAACGATATAATTCGTACATAGGTTTTACAAAATATGATCTATCGATATTGTAATATGCTCATTGTAACGAGCATGAAAACTCTGACGCGTCTGACTACTCGCAAGTATAAAAATCTGACCCGTCTGACTACTCGCAAGTATAAAAATCTGACCCGTCTGACTACTCGCAAGTATAAAAATCTGACCCGTCTGACTACTCGCAAGTATAAAAATCTGACCCGTCTGACTACTCGCAAGTATAAAAATCTGACCCGTCTGACTACTCGCAAGTATAAAAATCTGACCCGTCTGACTACTCGTACGACACTAGGCAAAGTCTAGACTAAACCTAGTCTTTTGCGTTTATCTATATGTATTGTCTATACAGTAGTACTCTACTACAACTATGTTTATTATCTATGTGTTAATTGTGTACAGTCATGAATGTAATTGAGGGAAATTAAGAAATATATAACAATAAATGTTACCAAAGGAAAACACCGATTTGCTACTTCACGTCTTTATAGTACGGTGTTCAGTCAACCACAGAATGAGTAACGTAACTCATATATCGGCTATGTAATCTGTGTAAGACATGTGTGTATCTGAGTGAGTTACATGACACTTATTAATTATGATAATTGAATAAAAAATTATTAATTGTAACATTATTAATTATATAAACCAATTTAATTTGCATTGATCAATTATAATTAGAAATTTAATACACGCAACAATTCTAAGATTATTTGTACAGTACAAAATTATATTTGTTGTTTTTTTTTTGGTTCAATAAGGTGATAAATGAATATATGTGTAATTTAAAATAAAGTATATATATATATATATATATATATATATATATATATATATATATATATATATATATATATATATATATATATATATATATATATATATATATATATATATATATATATATATATATATATATATATATATATATATATATATATATATATATATATATATATATATATATCTTCACGCCATTCCCAATACAGCGGTAGACAGAGGCCTGGTCTAGACAATTAAGTCCCTTCGACCCACCTTCCACCGAAGATATTTCGGGACAACGTGACAGGTGCTGAGACCGTCGCCGTCTTTATGTCCAAGCCAACGATATAATTCGTACATAGGTTTTGAAACCCATTGGTACTGCCACCTGGGCTCGAACTCGGGTCTCTCGACTCAAAATTCTGACGACCCTTCCACTCGGCTATCGTGACTTCAATAAGCTATATAGTTGTTATGAAATAATTACGTTGCAAAGTCTATGTTACCTGAATCGAAGAGAAGAAGTGCTCCATCCTCACTTCCCAAGATGCACTAATTTTACTGGATGCATCAGCACCACTACACTCGAAATCAGGTTACATATCACAATCGACAACGCGACCCGTGTTTCCTCAAAAACAAGGCATTAACACAGGAGCAGACTCCATGATGAGGCACCGCAGAGTGAGAAATTGGTCACTCGAGCAGTCTTTATAACCACGATTTACTCAACCGGATGCCATCCCAACCGACAATCGCGGATTGCGTCACCAACCTAGCCAAAAAAATATTCAAGAGGCGAGATACAGACGTTTGTCTTTTCATTAAGCAGAGCAAAACGTCCACCACTATTATTTTTTTATTATCTGTAATTGTTTGAGCACAAAGAGTCGGTCACATAGATGTAAAATTTCAATATCATCGTCATCGGATAAACTAAGTCCAGTTTCCAAAATATGTTTAGCAAAATATGTATGTATGTATGTATCTTCACGAAATTCTCAATACAGGGGTAGACAGAGGTCTAGTCTAGACAATTAAGTCCCTTCGACCCACCTTCCACCGAAGATATTTTCGGGACAACGGGACAGGTGATGAGCCTGTCGCCGTCTTAATGTCCAAGCCAACGATATAATTCGTACATAGGTTTTACAAAATATGATCTATCGATATTGTAATATGCTCATTGTAACGAGCATGAAAACTCTGACGCGTCTGACTACTCGCAAGTATAAAAAATCTGACCCGTCTGACTACTCGTACGACACTAGGCAAAGTCTAGACTAAACCTAGTCTTTTGCGTTTATCTATATTATCTTTAGGGTTCCGCAACGCCGTTGCGTCTGAAAGATTTTTGGCTGTTTCATCAGATAATAAACCTATGTAGGTCGGACTACTCACATAGTTATAGATTATTTTTGGGTGGGACGCGACCACGTACAGAAATCCAACAATTATGAATAATCCGACGGTGCTTAGATTTGATCCCTTGGATCCACGGTGTTTACAGTTTAATTACTGCATGTATCTGTGGGAGGGAGGTTGATGCACTTCTTCTCTTCGGCCCAGGTATTTGCCTTTTATTTTATCATTGCAACAATAATAATGAATTTAAACAACTTTATAAAAATAAAAATCTTCACGCAATTCCCAATACAGGGGTAGACAGAGGTCTAGTGTAGACAATTGAGTCCCTTTGACCCACCTTCCACCGAAGATATTTCGGGACAACGTGACAGGTGCTGAGACCGTCGCCGTCTTTATGTCCAAGCCAACGATATGAATTGTACATAGGTTTTGAAAAAACCCATTGGTACTGCCACCTGGGGCTCGAACTCGGGTCTCTCGACTCAAAATTCCGACGACCCTTCCACTCGGCTATCGTGACTTCAATAAGCTATATAGTTGTTATGAAATAATTACGTTGCAAAGTCTATGTTACCTGAATCGAAGAGAAGAAGTGCTCCATCCTCACTTCCCAACATGCACTAATTTTACTGGATGCATCAGCACCACTACACTCGAAATCAGGTTACATATCACAATCGACAACGCGACCCGTGTTTCCTCAAAAACAAGGCATTAACACAGGAGCAGACTCCATGATGAGGCACCGCAGAGTGAGAAATTGGTCACTCGAGCAGTCTTTATAACCACGATTTACTCAACCGGATGCCATCCCAACCGACAATCGCGGATTGCGTCACCAACCTAGCCAAAAAAATATTCAAGAGGCGAGATACAGACGTTTGTCTTTTCATTAAGCAGAGCAAAACGTCCACCACTATTATTTTTTTATTATCTGTAATTGTTTGAGCACAAAGAGTCGGTCACATAGATGTAAAATTTCAATATCATCGTCATCGGATAAACTAAGTCCAGTTTCCAAAATATGTTTAGCAAAATATGTATGTATGTATGTATCTTCACGAAATTCCCAATACAGGGGTAGACAGAGGTCTAGTCTAGACAATTAAGTCCCTTCGACCCACCTCCAACGAAGATATTTTCGGGACAACGTGACAGGTGGTGAGCCCGTCGCCGTCTTTATGTCCAAGCCAACGATATAATTCGTACATAGGTTTTACAAAATATGATCTATCGATATTGTAATATGCTCATTGTAACGAGCATGAAAACTCTGACGCGTCTGACTACTCGCAAGTATAAAAAATCTGACCCGTCTGACTACTCGTACGACACTAGGCAAAGTCTAGACTAAACCTAGTCTTTTGCGTTTATCTATATTATCTTTAGGGTTCCGCAACGCCGTTGCGTCTGAAAGATTTTTGGCTGTTTCATCAGATAATAAACCTATGTAGGTCGGACTACTCACATAGTTATAGATTATTTTTGGGTGGGACGCGACCACGTACAGAAATCCAACAATTATGAATAATCCGACGGTGCTTAGATTTGATCCCTTGGATCCACGGTGTTTACAGTTTAATTACTGCATGTATCTGTGGGAGGGAGGTTGATGCACTTCTTCTCTTCGGCCCAGGTATTTGCCTTTTATTTTATCATTGCAACAATAATAATGAATTTAAACAACTTTATAAAAATAAAAATCTTCACGCAATTCCCAATACAGGGGTAGACAGAGGTCTAGTGTAGACAATTGAGTCCCTTTGACCCACCTTCCACCGAAGATATTTTCGGGACAACGTGACAGGTGGTGAGCCCGTCGCCGCCTTTATATATATATATATATATATATATATATATATATATATATATATATATATATATATATATATATATATATATATATATATATATATATATATATATATATATATATATATATATATATATATATATATATATATATATATATATATATATATATGTATATTTCTGTACGTGGTACCGTCCCACCCAAAAATAATGTATAACTATGTGGGTAGTCCGTACCTACATAGGTTTATTATCTGATGAAATAGCCAAAAATCTTTCAGACGCAACGGCGTTTGCGTCGCATTTAATTTATACATATCTTTCTGTGGTAACGTTTGGCGGGATAACTATCTCTAAAAATATCAGACCGAAGATGAGCAGCAGCGTCTAAGGTGCGAGGTGTCTGATACTGCGATCGCCAATCCACTTGCCAAGCATAGCTATTATGGCAAACCCTCCATATGGGAGAAGCCTATGTCCTGCAGGAAACTATTTGAATACTGTCAAGGTGATATGTATATAAAGTAACTGACATACAATTTTATAGCTTCACAGGTAGACGAGAAAATGTAAATATTACTCTTGTGGTAATAGAAAAATAAAACTAATTCGCTGACTTATAATAATTAAAAATTTATTTTTGTTTAAAAATAAATGAAACAGACAAAATCATTTCAATTAAAAATAATTTGTTATTTCATAAACTGAAACATTTGCACATAAATTAAACGTAACAAAGTAAAAAAACTAACATGGCTCGTTAGGAACTTAACTATATCATACAAAATAAGATCACAATTCCAATATCATAAATTAATAATAAAATTAATAAAGGTACCTAAAACAAGTTTTGTACTTGCGGAAATAAACGTGTTAATAAAAATCGTAACAAAATGTGCGAAAATATATAAAAAAAAAACAATAACTATATAAATATATTCTTAAAAAGACTAAGTATGGTTTCCTATGATATACAATTTTCGTCCTAATTTTATTGTTGCATCTAGCTAGTCAATCGAATAAAATTTCGTGATCGGAGCATAAAAATTATAATACTAATGAACACAACTATTGTTTATTATTACGATTTTGTGAGGTAACAACTTGTATCCTAAACTTGCAATTCATAATTCCCATATAGTATTATACTATAAATATATGATGAAGCTTGTGACTACCTACAATAAATGCAATGTAAAGACACACTAATCAAAAAGTTCTGCGATTAAATATTAAATTTTAGGTTGAAATCACATTAAAAGATGCAAGGAAGTTAACAATTACAACTATAATTTATATTAAGATATATTAAGGTTTAATTTAAACACAATATTAACCAGAAGATAGTAAAAATGCATGTAACGATTATTGCTTCAATTAATGCAATAAAAATTGAATAAATCTCGCTTTCCGTATAATTTTTAAAGGAAAAAATATCCGAACTCTGTAAATAGACAGAATTATTATATTTGAGGTTTTATGCAAACCTTTAAAATATTATCGCTTTACCTTCTCGATTTTATAATACTGATTTATGTGTTCAATGTTTTAACTTTTTAAACTTACAGAAATTAAAAAAGTTATGCATAAATATATAATAACGTTTTTTTATGTTATGTGAAAATAAGTTTTCCTGTTAAAAAAAAATTACAACTTGAGTACAATTGGTTTTGATGAATAAATAGTTTCGACTTCAAAAAGGAACCTTCTATGTTTTTCTGAGTGAATTTTTTAACATTTTCTCTTTGATTGTTATAAACATCATTGGTGTTTTAAACGGAGAGGCGCAAAAGGGAAATTACCATTTCGCTGCAAGCCAAAGAATATATAAATGCACAATTTATATGTACTTTTAATGACTTTTAAAGCATATATTTATAAGTGTATCAATGCTGGACTTCATGTAATGAAATTAATAAGAAATTTAAAAATCAACTGATACTGTACGTTCACCACACCGCAGAGGACACGAATTCGAACCTCACCTGAGTTAGTTGATTTTATTGATTTCTCATTAATTCAATCACAGTTTATATGTTAAATATCATACAAAAAAATAAGTTATTAATTAACATTTTTTCTTAGTTAAGAATTATAATCTAAATGTTTCAATCGCAGAACAAATTTTAGTCATTCAAAATGGAAATTTCAAGACAAATAATTATCAAATTAATAATAGAACAAACACATGAGACACCCTTACAGACTATTTCCAAACATCATTCTATCATCGTACAGGCTCAATCTGTTGCATTCGCTCGCCCTGCCTTTCTGCAGAGCACGATCTCTCCTGGCCCTTCTCACTGCCACTGGCAAGTCCCCGGGTGTTTTAACTCTGCCAGCAGGGTTTTGCAGATTCACGCTGCCAGACGACGAAAATATCTCACTGACATGTTCCAGAGAATGTTGCCGTTTGATAGACAGAGACTTAAGCGGTGGCTTGGGGGACTTGGGGCTTCGCTCCGCTTCGTTAGTAGCAGGCGACAAGAATTTCAAGTCGTTCGTGTCGATCTCTCCGTTCAATGCGGCCAGGTAGACAGGATTGTCACCACTGTAACCGTTCACTGCGTTCTCTTTGTCGTTGGGATCGCTGAATTCATTATCGAAGGTCGCGTATTTATTGTGGTATTTGTTGAAACCGAAATCGCTTTTCGTTTGCGTCGCCTCCTTGAGGACATCGTTTTGAAGGCGTTTCTTGTCGCACTCCAGCTTCGGAATGGTTTGCATCGTTATTTTAGAGCCTCCGTTCTCCGAAAGCAGCATTAGATGCTCGTCTTCGCTGCTCGATAGGTCCGAATTCAAATCGAACGGACTGTCATGTTGTTCAGTTTGATTCGTATCGATGTACTGTAGCTCGAGATTTATACTGGCCCTTGAAGATCTTCCACTGTTAGATGAGTTGGAGATAATTCTATTATCGCAACTGAGTCGCTTCTTAGCGGTCGAATCTTCCGACTCCGAACATCCCGCTTTAAAATTGCTCTGTGACGACACAGACGTACGAAGCGATTGTTTGTTCAAACTCTCAGTGCTGCCTCGTGACGTTTTGCTTCTGTTAGCGAAGTCGGCAGGCTTCGCTTTTGGTACTATAACGGCGAAAATTTGATTTCTCGAATCCCTTTCGTCTCTCGATGGCAGCTCTTTGAAAACCTTGTCGGATCGATTTTCCGATTCCATCATCATTGTCGGTGATAATGTTCGATTCGGTGGGGATAATGTACATGGACCTTCAAAGTTATACGAACTGCCTTGACTGAGAACTAAATTAGTTGGTCTGTCAAATGTAATGTTACTAGGTTTTTCAATTAGAGATGTCTTAGTTCTAGAATTCTGCAATGATCCATTCGTTGATCCTTCAGCGATCAGTTTTACTTCGGTTTCAAGTGGCTTCGGAGTTCTGCCTAGTTTTCGTTCGAAAAATTTTCGTATACCCCATTTAGGCTTTTCGGTTTTCAGACCTTGTAAGAGGTTTGTTTGTTTGGGGCCTCTGTCTACTTCGTGAGAACTGACGTCATTAGGGACATATTCTAAAGGCCTCTGGTACGAGCGTATTTCGTTGAATCTGTCTGAATTTTCTTGGGCCAAAAGCCGACTATGACTTATCCTGGCTACGGACAAGCAATTTCTTCTATATTTTGTACTCTCGGTGCTTCGGTGGCGGTTATATCCTTAAGACTCTTGTGAATAAGCTCTACGGTGTGTGTCTGTGTGTTTGTGTGCGTGTTACGTTCTATGCAAGCGTTGCGTCCGATATGCGGCTGCGGATAGAGAAGTGGAGTGCTGACATCGCCGTTTTGCTGGGCCGCCGTGCAGTTGGAATTCTTGTCGATCTCCGGTGGGGACGGGACGTTAATTTCTGTCAGGTTTATCAAAAATATATAAATTCAAAAGTCACGATAGTCGAGTGGTTGGGTGGTCGGAATTTCGAGTCAGTAGACCCGAGTTCGGTCCCCAGGTGGCTCGTACCAATGGGTTTTTCAAAAACTTATCTACGAATTACATCGTTGGCTTGGACATAAACACGCCGACAGGCTCACCACCTGTCACGTTGTCCCGAAAATATCTTCGGTGGAAGGTGGGTCGAAGGGACTTCATAGTCTTGACTAGACCTCTGGCTACCCCTGTATTGGGAATTGCGTGCAGATATTTATTTATTTATATAAATATAGAAAGATAACAATTAACTGTGCTGTTTTCCTTACAATGACTATAATTGTGTCATAAATTTTACTCACCTGGTGGATGGGGGTGTATATTATCATGTATAACTGGCCCTTGCACAAGTAACATCATTTTGAGCTCAGCCATTCGTTCTTCGACACACACCGCTGTTAATCTGTATAAGTGAATATTATTTTATTAAGTATATTTGTAAATTTTGAATATTTTCCGAATGAGGAAGCTCAGAGTTGCTCAGCGTGTTATGGAAAGGGCTATGCTTGGTGTTTCTCTGCGTGATAGGATTCCCGCAACGAAGGCATAGCAGTAACAGCGTGGAGTGACGACACGCAAAATATTGCGGGAAGTCGTTTGATGCAGGTGAATGAGGACCGTACTTTGTGGAAAATTTTGGGGAAGGCCTATGTTGATCTCTTTTGGTGCCAAAACAAGATTAAATATATAATGCAGTGCGGTGTTGAAAAAAGGATATACCATCCAATTTCTTTCTGCCGGCGTCGTAAGAAGCAACTAAAATTGATTAAATTTCGAATAATACCTAACTTAGAATAGTAAACAGGTGACGTGCAGCAGAGTTTAAGATGCTGGATACCTCTTCTGCGATAGCCAAGCGTTGCGTTTATGAAAAATTATCGTGTTATGGAATAGGCCGATGGCCTACAGTGAACTTTTAAAAGGCGTTATGAAAGTGGGTGTTCATTGAAAACCGCAGGTTTTTAAAATAAAATTCGATAAAAGAATTCTTTTGCAGCTTGATAAAGTTCAAAAGCATAGCTTGAGAATAAACTAAGTTTATTTAGTTATGTTTAGTATAATACTTAAATCATCGATGATTGGACGATAATCAAATCTGAATAGTACTTCAGAACTATAGTGGGAAGATAATGTAAATGTCTTATGACATACTTTTTAAGTCATAGTTCGCATTTAATGAAGGCATAATAGCTGAATGGTTGGAAGATCGGAATCCGAATCAGCAGACTCAAGTAGGATTTCTATGAGGAAGGCCAATCAGTTTTTCGAGACTTCTGAAGATGTATTGTTAGTTTGGTAAAAAAAAAAAAACAGCGACAGATTCACCGCCTGTCATATTGTTACAAATATGCTCCGATGAAATGCGAGAGGACTTAACCTTTGATTAACTGAGATTTGAGAAATATTAAATTAAATAAAAAAGTGACGATAGCCGAGTGGTTGGGTGGTCGAAATTTTGAGTCAAGAGACCCGAGTTCGATCCCCAGGTGACAGACTCATACCAATGGGTTATATCGTTTGCTTGGACATAAAGACGGCGACGGGCTCACCACCTGTCACGTTGTCCCGAAAATATCTTCGGTGGAAGGTGGGTCGAACTGACTTAAATGTCTAGACTAGACCTCTATTAGGTCTACCCCTGTATTAGGAATGGCGTGAAGATATTTTTTTTATTTAATTTCATATATTAAAACATTTGAATGTACCTCGCTTCGGCGTCGTGGTCCCAACATTCATCGCAGGTATCGGTGGCAATTTTCAGTGCCCGGGCTTCGGGCACAGGTCCCTTCGGAAGCGGCGGTCTCGCCTTATTGCGGGAAACTAGACTCTGTGTACAAAAGAATAACATCTTTAATGAGACCCTGTATAATTTCAATTGAGTTTCTATGGTGAAATGTGTACATATTTTAATAAAATGAGACATTTCAAATGGATTTGAGTATTAAATCAAAGAGAATAAATAAAGGGGTGATTACTGTCCTTTTTCATGGTTGCCATGGACAATGATTTGTATTTACTGTTAGATGGCCAGGTAGCAGCGCGGCAGCGCGTACCTGCATCTGCGGCAGCGTGGGGTGCGGCGGCAGGCCCAGGTGCTGGTAGGGCGGCGCGTACCTGCATCTGCGGCAGCGTGGGGTGCGGCGGCAGGCCCAGGTGCTGGTAGGGCGGCGCGTACCTGCATCTGCGGCAGCGTGGGGTGCGGCGGCAGGCCCAGGTGCTGGTAGGGCGGCGCGTACCTGCATCTGCGGCAGCGTGGGGTGCGGCGGCAGGCCCAGGTGCTGGTAGGGCGGCGCGTAGGGCGGCGCGTACCCGCATCTGCGGCAGCGTGGGTGCGGCGGCAGGCCCAGGTGCTGGTAGGGCGGCGCGTAGGGCGGCGCGTACCTGCATCTGCGGCAGCGTGGGGTGCGGCGGCAGGCCCAGGTGCTGGTAGGGCGGCGCGTACCTGCATCTGCGGCAGCGTGGGGTGCGGCGGCAGGCCCAGGTGCTGGTAGGGCGGCGCGTACCTGCATCTGCGGCAGCGTGGGGTGCGGCGGCAGGCCCAGGTGCTGGTAGGGCGGCGCGTAGGGCGGCGCGCGGCGGGAGTGCGCGCCGGCGCAGCGCCACAGCATCTCCCACAGCACGAGCGCAAGCGCGAACACGTCGACCGCGCACAGCGCCGCGCGCGCGCCGCTCAGGTCCAGCGCGCCCTCCAGCGCCTCGGGCGACAGGTAGCGCAGCGTGCCCGCCTGCAACACAACACGCGCCCGCTACAGCCGCGCCCGCTGCAGCCGCGCACGCTGCAGCCGCGCACGCTGCAGCCGCGCACGCTGCAGCCGCGCCCGCTGCAGCCGCGCCCGCTGCAGCCGCGCACGCTGCAGCCGCGCCCGCTGCAGCCGCGCCCGCTGCAGCCGCGCCCGCTGCAGCCGCGCACGCTGCAGCCGCGCACGCTGCAGCCGCGCCCGCTGCAGCCGCGCACGCTGCAGCCGCGCCCGCTGCAGCCGCGCCCGCTGCAGCCGCGCGCTGCAGCCGCGCGCACGCTGCAGCCGCGCCTGCTGCAGCCGCGCCCGCTGCAGCCGCGCACTGCAGCCGCGCCCGCTGCAGCCGCGCACGCCGCAGCCGCGCACGCCGCAGCCGCGCACGCCTGCAGCCGCGCGCACGCTGCAGCCGCACGCTGCAGCCGCGCACGCTGCAGCCGCGCACGCTGCAGCCGCACCCGCCCGGCCTCTGCCCGCTCCAGCGGGGAGCGTTCTATGCCAATCAGTTAGCCTGATGCCACGCTAATTGCTATCGCAATGGACATGATATGAATTTTATGGACTACACTGTGTCTAAGAAGCTAAAAAGAGTAACTTTTTATTATAGAATAGAGAGGCAAACGAGCAGGTGGCTAATGTGATCGTAAGTGATTACCGCCGCCCAAATATATAAAAGAATATATATATATATATATATATATATATATATATATATATATATATATATATATATATATATATATATATATATATATATATATATATATATATATATATATATATATATATATATATATATATATATATATATATATATATATATATATATATATATATATATCTTATATATTAGTGTATAGAGCTTCTATAGATGCAAAGCAATTGCCTGATAAATATGTAAAAAATGAGGTAACTATATGGAGTGGCGTGGTATAGAAAAAGTCGTTTTCTACATTAATTACCGTCTGGGTCAATGTAGAAAATTTTGAAAATTGGTGTGTACGCTACTCGGCAACAGAGGTTTTCAAAGTTGTTGCACTGTAAATTGGTATCAAAAACACCTAAGAAGCTTAGGCGACTCCCCGGTAGAAAAACTTTTGAAAGTTTTTACTGTGACTAAATATCGTATAATCATTTAACAATAGATTATTATCGCTGTTCAATCCGGCGGCAGACGCTCGCTCGGGCTGACCTCGGTGATCCTGGTGGGCGCGGCGCGGTCGCGGCGCGGCGGCAGCGGCTGCGCCAGCCCGAGGTCTGCGAGCCGCGCGCGCCCGTCGCCCGCCACCAGCACGTTGCTGCTGTTCACGTCGCGGTGCACCACGCACGGCTTGCTGCCCGCTGCGACAAACTTACACTTATACTGAAACTCTAAAAAAAATACAAATTCCCTGCAAATTCTCCAAATACCCACTTCAATCTTTTACAAAAGCCACCATTCTAAACAGATTTTGCATTACTCGCAAGTTTTTCTGTATAGTGTTATCCAAAGCCTACAAATTCTCCAAACACTTATCTACTATATCTTTTTAAAAGAAAAAACCCTCCATTTTGAACACATATCGCATTTACTCGCAATTTTCTCACATCATCTTTATCATCAACTTTTTCAATGTAACGTATTAAACTTGACTAAGTTCCGTGCGGCTTGAATTTACCTCTCTAAAAGAGTAGTGTATAACATAATATTTATTTATTTATTTCTCACCACAATACGGGTGGTATTAAGTATTAGTATTAGTAAGTTAAGTTTTCTGATGATCCTAGTAATAATCTGTCAGTCTGCAGATATTCAAATATATATATACATAATTTTTTTATTTGAATAATCATATAGGAGAGTTCTTTTCTAAAGTTAACACCATTACACACATACATAGCGGCTTGTAATTTATTTAAATATTTAAATAAATTACAAGCCGCTATGTATGCACCGAGGAGACCTGTCTGGCAACACTAATACATATAAAACGAGCGCGTTTGGCTTAAACGTCTACATACCAAGGCCAAAACACCAATAAAAAAAAAAAGAAAACAAGCGCGCATATCTCACTGGCAGTGTGCAGATGCGCGAGCGCGGAGGCGAGGCCGTGCGCGAGCGTGGCGAACTCGAGCCACGTGAGCGGCTCGCGCTCGAGCCGCGCGCGCAGCGTGCCCGCGCACAGCTCCACCACCATCAGGTGCTCGCGCGCCGCGCCCGCCGTCAGCGTCGCGCGCGCGTCGCTGCCTGCACACCCAACATACATAAATAAATCTACACGCAACTCCCAACACAGGGGTAGACAGAGGTCGAGTATAGACAATTAAGTCCCTTCGACCCACCTTCCACCGAAGATATTTTCGGGACAACGTGACAGGTGGTGAGCCCGTCGCCGTCTTTATGTCCAAGCCAACGATGGAATTCGTACATAAGTTTATTGAAAAACTCATTGGTACTGCCACCTGAGGATCGACTCGGGTCTCTCGACTCGAAATTCCAACCACCCAACAACTCGGCTATCGTGACTTTTTAATATACATAAAATATACATAAATACATACATTGATGACTGATAGGGACTTCACCACATACATTGCTCTGATCCCAGTTAGCTTGAACATTCCTTTGTGCCACGGACCGGGGTTTGTGTATACGTCAGAGAGGATATATGTTCTCAGCGCCTCGGCAGCCTTGAAGGTAGGGACCTGTCCACCCTTTGCCTACGCATAGACAGCGACGTCTATGGGTGCCAAAACTTACAGACTCATCCACCACATCCAAATGGCTGCAGATTCCGTGCTACAGCAGATGCCATCCGCAGAGATCGTGGTACTCGGCGACTTCAACGCCCACTACGCCGAATGGCTACGATCTCGAACCACTGATCAAAAACAGATCTCCCCATGACGATGCATGATGCGGGGAGATCTGTTTTTGACTTTGCCTTAGCATATGGTAGAGTTAACAGTGGTAGAGCCACGCATCAGCTTTTGTTGTTGCATGACTGGGCCGGCTCGACCGGGGAAGTACCACGACCTCACAGAATACCGGCGTAAAGTAGAAGTCTAACTTCTGAGTTTCGTCTGGTGAGTGCAGGTAACCGGTGGCCCACACACCCCCCTCTTCCAATTATGGGGGGGGGGGGGTACTCTCAGGGAGGCAACGCATCTGCTACGCCTCTGGTATTGCGGGTGTTCATGGGCGGTGGTAATCACTTACCATGACGTGAGCCACCTGCTCGTTTGCCTCCCTATTCTATAAAAAAAATATGATCTGACACAACAGGTTACTTCGATGCCCCTTTGGGTTCATCGGACCACTGCCTAATTCGGAGTAAAGTGCCTATCATGTGCCCATTGCGTTCGCGAAATGCAGGCCACCGCCGATTGTGGCACTACAGGTCGACAGATTGGGAAGGGATGCGATGTTTTTTTGCATCTTACCCATGGGGCAGGTTTACTTCTCCCTGGATGGACCCGACGCCGTTGCAGATTCCGTCACTGATGTGGTGCTTCAAGGAATGGAACTTTTCGTTCCTTCCTCTGTGGTGCCCATCGGTGGTAGATCTAAGCCTTGGTTTGGTAGCGCCTGCAGAATAGCATCTCGGCAAAAGCAGCGGTGCTACCGGGCCTGGGTTAATGCATTGGCGTCCCAGGATTCAAAAACTAGCGTTTTTAAGAAGCATAACTCTGCCACCAGGTCCTTTAAAAGAGTAGTTGCTGCGGCAAAGTCCGAGCACATTGGCAGGATTGGCGAGAAACTGGTTCGTCTTCCTTCGGGAACTCGTGCGTTTTGGTCCCTTGCCAAGGCTGTCCAAGGGAATTTCAGTCCGCCATCACTTCCATCTCTGCATAGGGAGGACAACTCGCTGGCCCAAGACAAAAGAGAAAGCCGATCTTCTAGGTTCTCTTTTTGCGTCAAACTCGACTCTCGATGATAGGGGAACTCACCGCCGACAATCCCGTGCAGTGAGTGCTCTATGCCGGACATCTGGTTTTTTCAAAGCTCAGTGTGCAAAGGCATCCAGAATTCGAGTGGGCCCGATGGTATCCCCCTATTGTGCTGAGGATGTATGCTCCAGAGTTGGCACCGGTTGGAAGACCGGAGCATCAACGTCGTAGTTGACGGTGCATGCTGGGACTCCAAGTCTGTGAACGCAGGTGTCCCACAAGGCTGTGTGCTATCGCCAACCCTGTTTCTTTGCATATCAATGATTTGTTACAAATTAGTAACTTTCATTGCTATGCAGACGACAGCACTGGTGATGCCCTATACATCGTCCGTGCTAATATTTATCGGGAACACGTCGACAAGTACCGGAACGAACTTGTGTCTGACGTCGAGATTTTGTTAGATAAAATCTCGGACTGAGGTCAACTAAATTTAGTCCAGTTCAACCCTAAAAAGACACACAGTTTACGCGTTTACCGCTAAAAAGAAACCCTTCGTCGTGTCACCTCATTTTGAGAGTATTCCCCTAGTTGCCTCAGCCAGTATTGGAATCCCTGGCGTCGACATATCGAGCAACGTTCAGTTTCGCGGTCACTTGGAACGGAAGGCCAAATTGGCCTCTAAAAAGCTTGGCGTGCTCAGTAGAGCGCGACAGTACTTCATGCCAGCCCATCGCTTGCAACTATATAAGGCGCAGGTTCGGCCGCACATGGAGTATCCACCTCCCCCGTATATCGAAGGTCTTCGCTTCGTTACAGGGTTCGAGTGCGTCACGACGTTGTCTCTTTTCTTCTTTTTACCTGCGGGCCTTCTTTCTCGCAGGTCTCCTCAGATGACGCTGTAAAGGCCTCCGGGCTAACAACATCCCGTGGATGGTTTTTAGCAGGTATGTTTCTCCTTCTGAGATCCGAGTCCGACACTGTTCGTTTCGGTGGCCTCCCGGTCAGGAAACGTTCGTGCGTAAAGCATTTTCCTCCACGGTTATCAAAAAAAAAAAAAAAGCACATGGATTACTATTCGCGTCTCTGGGCGGGGGCACCCCAGTGTCAGCTCCTTCCATTTGAGCGAATCCAACGAAGAGCGGCTCGAATCGTCGACGACCATGTTCTTTCTGATAGGCTAGATCCCCTGGCATTGCGAAGAGACGTTGCATCTCTTTGCATTTTTTACAAGATCTACTACGGGGAGTGCTCCGAGGAATTCTTCGGATTAATCCCAGCCGCTGAATTTCACCATTGTACCTTACGGCATAGCCAAAACTTTCATCAACACCACCTTGATGCTTGGCATTCCACCACAGTGCGTTTTTTGTGGCATTTTTTGCCACGCACTTGCACTTAATGGAATGTGCTGCCATCAGCGGTTTTTCCGAATCGATACGACTTAGGGACCTTCAAGAAAAGAGCCAATATCTTTCTCAAAGGCCGGCAACGCATCTGCTATGCCTCTGGTATTGCGGATGTTCATGGGCGGCGGTAATCACGTGAGCCACTTGCTCGTTCCCTATAAAAAAATCAGTTTGTATAATGGAATCAAAAACAACAAAGGTGCCACAAACACCCATACCCGAGAAAACCTAGAAAAAGTAAATATGATGACAAGTCATCACCATCACAATCACATTCATCAAGACAATGTTTTTTTAATTTATTTTTTATATTTTCACACAATCTCCTATACACCGGAGCCTATTTGGGCCTACGTGACAGGAAGTAAGCCAATTGCCGTCTTAAACAAGGCGTTAAACAAGGCTGCATACTCGCCCCAACTCTGTTTGCTTTGTACTTTGCAGTAGTAGTTCAGGACGATTTGCAGACTGAGAGTATTCGTAGTCGGTATCGTATGGACGGCGGCGAGGTCTTCAACCTAGCCAGATTAAAAGCTCACACCAAAGTGTCGGTCAATCACTGAGATGATGTATGCAGACAATTTTTATTTTGTGGCGGAATCTCCGGATGCTTAAAGGCTTACGTAAAATCTCGAAGCGTCGTGTCGAAATTTGGCCAGAAAATCAGTGTTAATAAAACCGAAGTAATTCTTCAGGATACAATGCACAGCGTCCCGTGCAAGCTAAAGCTTGTAGACAAGTTCAAGTATCTGGGCGAAGTCAACAACAGTATTAGAGCGGCTGCTGCAGCCTTTGGCAAGCTTCATCCCAAGGTATTTCGTTCAGACGATATAAAGCTCTCGTTCAAAGCAGTCGTTTTGCCCAACATCCTTTATGCCTTTGAAACATTGGTCCCATATCGCGAGCATAACCACACGGAAGTACTTTGACGCTATTGTACGCTAATGTCAGCGGTATAGAGACGTCTCCCGGATGTCTGATACCGCTGTGACCAAGCGTGTCTACTATTCCTAACAGCATAACGGCAAGCGCAAACAAGGCGGTCAATTGCTGCGGTTCAAAGTTGTACTTATGCGCCACATGAAGAAATGTGACTTAGATCCGTCACAGTGGGAGATAATGGCTGCGAACCGATCACTGTGGAGGCGGACCGTAAGCACTAAGGTTAGAGGAAGAGGAAGTACGTGTGAATGTGCTCGATGTCAAACAAGACGCGCTAAAGGCTCGATCACTTGCAGCCATCACCTACAATTATGTCGGAAGGGAAGGAATGCTTTTTGCGCTCAATGTGCTGGCACGTTCAGCGCAAGAATCGGTTACGTCAGTCACCTGCGAGCACACGAACGACGCTCGCAATAGTCCAAGTCGCTGTGGCCGGAATCGATCGGGATATACATTACTATTGCAACAACCAAATTATTGCGTTGACATCGGTCCTTGATAAGTGTACGAACTTTCAATTAAATCCGACGCTATGTAGTGGGTGAAAATCACGTTTGAAAATTCCGTTATACATAGTTAATAAAAACGTGTTAAAACATAGAGGCAGCTCGTGTAGCTTAGAGGTCAAGTCTAGACAATTAAGTCCCTTTGACCCACCTTCCACCGAAGATATTTTCGGGACAACGTGACAGGTG